>VZRV01005304.1:262904-342857 GCA_013398115.1 Falcunculus frontatus | reverse complement strand
TTTCTCCCTCTTTAATCCATTTAACATAAGGGGGGGATGAGAATTCAGTGTGCAGCCTGCGAGAGAGATAAAGGCTGTTAGCTGGTGCAGTTTGGGAAAAACCACGCGACGTAAAAGAGACCTCTATTTCCTCAAATTAACAGAGAGAGACTTTTAAGAATTGTGAATGCTGACCAAAATTCCATGTTTTGTCATTATTTGTGCTGGAGGAAGTAGGAGGGGGAGGGGGTGTTTGGAGGAAAAAGGGGTTTTTGTCTTAATCTCTTATTTCATTTTACTCTTAACTCTGTTAGTAATAAACTTTCTTTCATATTCTTAAAGTTTGAGCCTGCTTTGCCTTTCTTCAAACCTCTTATCTCACAGAAGGTAAGAAATGCGAACTAAACCACTACATCTTGACATTTTCAACACAAAACTTTTGGCCTTATCATATACTGCTGTCACGTTTACAACTTATATGGCTTCATGCATGATGAATAGAAGGTAAGATGTAAGTAGCTATACCAATGATAAGCATGTTTTTGATGTATGCTGTGCTGTTTACTGTGTCATAAGGACACAATGGAAAAAAAGAACTGAATGGCTATAAGGCCACAGTTTCAAGTAGCTCTGCAACAGTTAATATTGCCCAAGTTTCTATTAATTGCATTGCAAACCTTCATACACGTTAAGATCTTAATTTAAAGGAGAAAAAAGCTAAAAGCTATTTTTAAATGATGTTTAAACTTCTGTTTTATTGGAACCAAATGTAAAAATACACTAGTTTTTAGGTACTGCCAGACCAGAATTTCTTAAAGATAGTATGCTTTCTCTCTCATTGGTTCCCAAATTTCATGTAGAGATGAAAAAGACATATTTTAGCTCCAGAGTGATTAGCAGAAGGTATACAGATCCACAGCCCTGTGTCAGATTCCTCTCTTCAGTCAATTTCTTATCATAATTCTGTTGAGTTGACAATAGGACTGTGATCCCAGCAAGTAGGTCTGCATAATGCCAATGCAGAATAATGGTAGCAGTGTATGTGGAATGTAAAGCACGGTCTTAAGATTTCCCAGTGGGACAATCTGTCCACCTCCCAGCAGGTGTGTACATTGGAGCAGTCCTGAACATACTTAAACAACACATTTAAGAAAAGGTCCTAGGGCTTCACCACGTTGGTGGGTGACCAGATTGAACAAATGATAAACTGGATTAATTTTGCAACTGTTCTTTCCCATTCCTCTTACCATGATCAAGCAGTAAGCAAACCTCATACTTAAATAATGTCTGAGTAAATGCAATTTACTGGAAATTAAACTGCAAGAGCAAAATAGCATTAATTTTCCTTTTATAAAAACAAAGAGGTAGCAGAAATATACAAATCCAGTGCCACAAAATGCATCAGTTCCTTTAGAATACACAAATTATCAGTATCTCTGAAAATACTAGGACACAAAGTTGAAAATGGGATTATAGATCAAATAACTAATTTCAGGGAACTTTTCAAGTTGGAAACCTGACTATTCTAACCTGAATGTCTCACGCTGAACTTTTTTCCTCTTTATGTCTCATAAGTCAAATTTTAAAAAAACAACAAGAAATACAGATTAATTAAAATACACCCTTGCTGCCAAACTCACTGTCGCAGAAACAAATGTTATCGCATCCAGAAAAATGATAAAACCACAAACAGAACTAGTCTTGACATAAGTTAAAACATGAAAAAGCTTCACATGGTGTGACATTACAAACATGCCCCAATCCTTGGGCACAGCTGACCTCTTCCCACAGGCAGATCACAGTTTGAACTCCAGGTCAGTTCAGCTTCTGGAGTTCAAGTGAGTAAAGCCAGCCACTGTAGTTTTTTCCAAAGCCCTATTAGTTTGACTTACTTCAGATGAAGTAATGACTTAAAATCAGACCACGATGAGAGGAGACCTTCTCCAGTAGCCAAGTTCTGGCTGAGGTCACTAGCTCAGCAGCACAAACCACACAAGAGGTCGTGGAACAGCTCTTCTGTACAAGCGCCAGGACAGGGTACACACCACACTGCTCAGGGCTACTCACATCTGAATTCCTGCTCTCATAAAATAGCAAAACTAGGCTCCAACCCGAAGATGATGCAGATCTTCACAGCCAGGTAACTCTTTGCATGCTTCAGTTATTTGGGAGAAAGCTAATCAAAGAATCATAGAATAGTTTGAGTTGGAAGGGACCTTTAAAGGTCATCTAAAACAAAATCCCTACAATAAGCAGGGACCTTTTCAAAAAGCTCGGGGTGCTCAGAGCCCCATCCTGTTTGGCTCTGAACTCTTCCAAGGACACAGCATTGACCATTGACCACCTCTCCGGGCAACCTGTGCCAATGTTTCACCACCCTCATCATAAAAAATTTCTTCCTTAAATCTAGTCTGAATCCATCCTCTTTTACTTTAAAACAATTACCCCTTGTCCTAACACTATGGGCCCTGCTAAAACCTATGTCCTTATCTTTCCTATAAGCCCCCTTTGAGTTTACTCAAAGGCCATAATAAGGTCTCCCCAGAGAGAGAGAACAGAGAGACCTCTTTTCCAGTCTGAACCAGCCCAACTCTCTCAGCCTGTCTTCAAAAGAGAGGTGTTCCATCCCACTTGTCATTTTTGTCTCCCTCCTTGGGACCCACTACAACAGATCCACATCTTTCTCGTGCTGAGAGCCCCAGAGCTGGACACAGCACTTCAGGTGGGGTCTCACAAGGGCAGAGCAGAGGGAGAGAATCCCCCCTTGACCTCCTGGCCATCCTTTTTTTGTTGCAACTCATGACGTGGCTGGCTTTCTGGGCTACGAGTATGCCTTGCTGGGTCATGTCCAGTTTAAATTCTGACATTTACTTCAGCCTGATTAAACTTCAAAGTAAATCAGATATTATGACACATGAGAATAATTCATTCCTTTTAGAATACCCATTACAAGGAGCTGATTTTCAGTGCACACCCTTTAAGGCCTGCAGATTAAGCACACCTGAAAAAAAAAGGAATTGAGAGAAACAAGCCTATATTTGTTGTCTTAAATTTGTTGTCTTAAATTCAGTATACAGTTGTCTGCATCTTCAATCTCCCTAATATACATTAGGGGTCTGAAAACTGAAGGAGGTTGAAAAACAGTGGTTTTACTGCCCTGATTTTACTTCATGAGGAAGACTTGACTGGCTGAAGAATCCCCATTTTCCATGTCTTATACCACAGGAATCTACCCTTCAGTTCGAGGACCTTTCACACTCATGAAGTTGTGAATATCTCTTCTGCCAACCACATGCTGAACCACAACTCAAGCCACTCAAGCCTCAAAAAACCTGAAGAAATCTTCCTCCACAGAGTACCTAGACCTGTTCCAGCTGGGCTGCCTTGAAAGAAACCATGGTGGACCTGGACCTGGGAAGGCCTTCAGCAAGACAATGGCTGTTTGGAGCCTTACTAGCAACTCCTCTGTAACCCCACTTCACTTCAGCCACTGGACTGAGATAATAAATTTGGAACCATACACTTCCATATCACAGCTTACCTCGTCTTCCTCTTTGCACTGACTTCAGGGCAAATAAACAATACTTAAGTCCTAATTTGGATATTTTGACCCCTTTCCCAGTGTCAGGAGTGATGGATCCAAGCAATGGTCTGATCTGTGCCATCTGTGCAGCTGTGCTGACTGGCCCCTGCTCACACCATGGGTATGGGTTTTAAGGGAAGGGGAAGGTGAAATTATTAACTGACCAAGATCTGCATCATGTTTTGGCAATGTGCTCACTTAGTGTGCATCTTATAAAGCTAGTGTGCTCAGACAATAGTCCCTGTAGGGAAACATGCGCTTTCACTGTTCATGCTCTGCTGACACTGGAGATTCAGCGTTGCTAATTCATCTCACAGCCACTCAGCTTACACAGAGCCTGATCAGAAAGCAAACAAAAGCCTTGCCCTTGACTTCAGCAGACTTCCAGTCGGGCTGTTTCATTGCTCTGTTTGTGCTCCTGGATCAGACTGTCATACAGCACCTTTCGGCCAGAGTGAATGTTTTTATTGCTGTACTATATTATCTGGAGGAACAAGTTTTATAATGAAAGTATTGACTGCGACCCTTAACTAAAATACAGCTTTAGATGCTGCTACTGCTCTGCCGTAACAAGTCTCCTATCAGCTTCACAGCAATAAAGAAGAAAAAGCCAAGTATCATGGTGCTGTCAGGGAGCATTTCACTCATGTCCTGCACATATTATTTTTATTCAACCTATCTTTGCCAAATTTTAAAGTCTATTTCACGTCCTCTCTGAATACATCTGCTGTTGTCATGGCACTGTAACTTCACTTGCTCTTTGAGCTATAGCAGCCATTAGATTTATGTCATCATTAATTTGCCTCTCTGCATACAGCTCATAGGCTGATTTATAGCTTTAAATAATCTCTGGTCATCAGCATCTACATCCAGGCCAATTCTATTCCAAATGCAAATCACAGATAAGTCTGGCCTCTCCCGCTGTCCTAAGTAACTGCTCTGCATCTCCGTCCTGACTTCAAACAGCTCTGAGTGGCCAGGCCCTGAAGAGGTCTTGCCTTCCCCACTTCTGCCACAGGCTTTGCTATTGCATACATCTGAAAAGGAGAGAATTGTGCAGATTTAGGGAAATTATCCATGGACAGGATCTCAAGGTTCAAGCCTATAATTCAGCACGCTGCCTGTGCTTGCCCATTATGCAGCACGAATAAAGCATGACAGAGAAAGTAGACTTTGAAAGCTCTGGATGTTTCAAGTGCCTCCTGCCAGCCAGCCCTCATTGCTGATCCATCATTTCACAGATGAAGCACTGCAGAGAGCTGTCAGTATTGCTGTCACTATGATGAATGAGGCGACTAGCTACAACTTTCTCAAACAATATATTGAGCCCATCTATTGTCAGCATTTATAACATCCCTCTCTCCAGACACTCACATGCAGCTACCACTTTATCAGTTGCTTTGTTTATTTGAACTTGCTGGAGGGGTTCTTGGAGTAAACAGTTTATGATTAGAAGTACAGGGAGTGGCTCATAGATATGAAAGTAGACACAAGCCTTTTTGACAGTCATTGAGCTAAAAAGAAAGATGCTTAGAGATCACATTCTCAGCCATTTTAGCCACTGCAAACCATATTCTATTTTACCCAGTAATCACACCTTCCATTACAAAACATGTTAACTACAGAATTATATATATGACTGGGTTTTCTAAATTTCCTCATCATTGTGGTATCTGTTTCTATGATTTATTAAAGTATTGTCTTCACAGTAGGACAGGCTTAAAGCTTTTCCACTAGCTTATCATCCACTTCTCTCCTATGTCCGCTTGTGGAATATTTAGTAAGTTGGAAGAATAAACTGATCCCAGTTCTAAACAAGGAAGTTTCCAAGCTGAAAATAATTGGACCCTGGGGGAAATTTCACTTATGTTTTCCCTGGTCCTAATTTCCTCTGGTTTTTCAAAAACATACCTGGTTTTGATTATGCCTGAAAAAGGAATCCTGCTTTAGATAGACCTTTGGTCTAACTCACCAGGACCATTTTTATAGTCTTTGCAGTGAAGAAAATTATCTGTGTCTCTGCCCACTTACGTACTAGCTTGTGGGGTATATGTGTATCATTTTACGGTTTTATGGTGTTATCAAGTGACACAATGATGCATTGATAAACTCATTTGCGCGGCTGAAATATTGAAGTGTTTCAAGTTTATGTGAAGAGAATTTTTTTGCAATAAAAGTCTTATAAAATGATTTTCTGCATATGTTTGTCCCTGAAAGTTTGTTGCAAGACATGTACAGGAAACTAGGGGATCAAACCTAGCCACCATGGGTTTAGGAAAGGGAGGTCCTGCCTGACCAACCCAATCTCCTTTTATGACTGGGTGACCTGCCTAGAGGATGAGGGAAAGGCTGTGGATGTTGTCTACCTGGACTTCAGCAAAGCCTTTAATACTGTCTCCCATGGCATTCTCCTGGAAAAGCTGGCAGCCCACAGCTTGGACAGGTGCATCTTTGCTGGGTTAAAAACTGCCTGCATGGCCAGGCCCAGAGAGTGGAGGTGAATGGTGTCACATCCAGCTGGGGGCTGGTCACTAGTGGAGTTCCTGAGGGATCGGTGTTGGGTCCAGTCCTGTTTAATATCTTTACTGATGGTCTGGAGGAGGGGATTGAGTGCACCTCACTAAGTTCACAGATGACACTAAGTTGGGCAGTAGTGTTGACCTGCTGAAGGGCAGGAAGGCTCTGCAGAGGGATCTGGACAGGCTGGATCGATGGGCTGAGGCCAAGTGTATGAGGTTCAATAAGGCCAGGTGCCATGGCCTGCCCTTGGGTCACAACAACTCCATGCAGTGCTACAGGCTGGGGCAGAGTAGCTGAAAATCTGCCCTGGGAAAAAGGACTTTGAAATGCTGGTCAACAATACCTGAAGATGAGCCAACAATGTGCCCAGGTGGCCAAGAAGGCCAGTGGCATCCGGGTCTGTATCAGCAATAGAGCAGCCAGCAGGACCAGGGCAGTGATTGTCCCCCTGTACTCAGCACTGGCAAGGATGCATCTCAAGTTCTGTGTCCAGTTCTGGGTCCCTCAACTCAGGAAGGACATTGATGTGCTGGAGTGTGTTCAGAGATGGGCAATGGAGCTAGAGAAGGGTCCAGAGAGTAAGAGCTAAGAGAAGTGGCTGGGACAGGGGGGTTTGTTCAGCCTGGAGAAAAAGGAGACTCAGGACAGACCTTTTTTAGTCTGCAGCCACCTGAGAGGAGGTTGTAGCCAGGTGGAAGTTGGTCTCTTCTCCCAGACAGCCAGTGATAGGACAAGAGGACATGGCCTTAAGCCATACTAGAAAAGGTTCGGGTTAATCTGAATTTCTTCACAGAAGGTGGTGTCAAGCATTGGAAGAGGCTGCCCGGAGAGGCAGTGGAGTCACCATCCCTTAAAATGTTCGAGAAAGGACTGGATGTGGCACTTCGCACTATGGTTTTTTTGACATGGTGATTTTTAGTGGAAAGTTAGACTTGACTGTCTTGGAGGTTTTTCCATCCCTAATGACTCAATGATCCTATGATCCTAAGACATTTTTTTCAGGTAAGCATAGTAAGTACATATTTATTACTTCTATTTAAAAATAATAGCTTCAGAAACAAAATTGAAATCATTTAGTGATATAATTCCAACTACAGAGTAATATTTTGTTGCATAATCCTAGGAGCTCAATAGCAGATCTCAGGTCCCTTGACTCCACTGTAATGACCTCCCACAGCTGCGCTCAGGTGCAGCCATTATCCGCAAGTACAGAATGTGAAGTGATGCATTTTGTCTTTGCTGTGGTTGTACGGGAGACAGAAAAAGAGGAAACTGATCCACAGGAGGCTTGATTTTCTGGTACTGAAGATCAACAAATTATAACAACAGCAGTAGCTAGCCATCATTACTCATCAGTTTTATTGTTTTTTTAAGAGAGAGCAATGTTGAACTTCTGCTCTCCTATATCACAGCACTGAGTACCTTCTTGGAAAACTTCTCTGTGCCTGGAGATGAGACATGAGGGTGATGGTTACCCCTGCTCAGGCACATCTCTAAGTCACTCCTTCTTGCCCTGCTTCAGACTACATTCGTGTCCTGGTCCAAGCAGAATCAAACTTTGTAGCTGCAAGCAGGAAGATGTATGGGGCCATCCTTCATGGAGGAAGAAAAAAGAAAAATGTAGCTACCTTTTTTTGATCTTCAGAAGGATATGAAAAGGACTTAATAGCAAATACAGCCCAGAAACCCAAAACCCTGATCTGCCTGTATATGAGATCAGCTATGTTCAGGCTGGGATCGTTGTCGTTTTGTTTCAGTTTGCTGTAATCTACCTGTCCCTGACCCTGGGCAAACAGGTGGAAAATACACTGGCTATCCTCCTACCTCTGCAATTGCTGCTGATAGCCAAGGGTCACTATATCTTACATAGCTCTCGCAAGAATTGCCAGAGCTTCTCCAAAGGCATCTCTACAACAATAAATTAGGCCTTTTCAAAATGCTGAGAAAAAGACTTATATAGCAGGCAAAGAAGCACTAATGATGAACACCTGCCATGCAGCTGAAATGAGGCCACAGGAATGAATGTCCCAGAAGGTGCTCTAAGAAAATAACAAAAGACAATAAGTGCTGCACATGTCTTTTCATAGGGTTTTGCAAACCTGAAGTACCTACAGTGCCTTACTGTGATAGCTGAGCATGAACAATGTCTTTGTCCTCAATAACTTCCTTTGAGATAGAGAAAGAAAACTTCTCCAGTTTTAAGACTCAGACAGATTACAGCCAAGAATGATCTCTCTAAGTGGCCTCTTTGATGAATCCCTTAGGATCACTGTGATATCATGTTCAGGGTCCCTGCACCATGCACAGATTTCACCATTTTGAAAAACCAACTTTTCCTACTCAAGACAAAATCCTCCTTCCTTAGAAGCAGACTGCTCCTCCACTGACTTCATAGCTGTGTGTCTGGTCTGGAGCCAAATATACTCACACCAGGTGCCTCCAGCTAAACAGGATGAAACCCCATACCAGATGCTGGCCCAAAATCACACGTCTGTTGGGACAGCAGAGTACAGAGTAGTGATATGGCATGATCCTACCTGCTTATTCATCGTCATTTCTCCTCAGCAAACACCCTGCCAATTCTCCAGAATAAAACCTACAGGAGAGGCATGTAAGGTCTCTCCCCACAGGTGAAAGATTAACATTTCTCTAAGAATAATGTTTAGCTAATTTTCCAGGCACTGATATATTAAATGCCCCTGTGCCTTTTTCAATGTTCTGAGCCTGACAGTTACCATGCATACCTCATCCACCTGCTTGCAGCCACAAGCGCTATTTTCTGCTCTGGCACACAGCTTGGGTTTTCCTCTTCAAGTCTATGGTGTCATTATCTCCATGCAGTTTGAAAAGAACCAGCACCACTACCACTCCTGAATAAGCCCGAGGTTGTTTGGGTGTTGTCTCTTTTACAGATGCCAAGGAAAGAATGCTCACAGCAGAAACAAGGGCTGACTGTCCCCTCTTCTGCCTCATCCCTTGACACTTTGTCTGTAGACCTGTTAGGAATTCTGTGCTTTCAAAAGGAACGTTTCTAGCATATTTTTTGCTTTTCACACTTAAGATTACTTCTTCCTTTTTCTTTCATTATTTTATCTGCCTTCTACCTGCAGTTTCCAAGCTTGTATTGATAGTTGTGACATATGAGGCACCTCTTCAAGAGTTAATATGCAATGCACCATTATCTTGTGTGGCAAGATTTAGGTTAATACCCCGACAGATAACCTCTTCTGCATTTTTCTTATGGAACTTCAGAAAAAATGTTGCTGTGCTGGTCCATTAGAAGCTCTCTAAAAGTGACCAATTGTTTTCTCTGAGACCTTCTTGCCTTCACTGACACAGTGGCTACTATATGTACAAGACAGAAAAGTAAATACAAGCTATATGTATAACATGCAACAGTGTTTTCTTCTCTCATTTCTCAAGAAAAGGTTAGACACAAAAAGTTTCTTGGTCTCCTGCTTAAAGCAAAGAGAGCTGACATTCCTTTCCATCAGCTGTACATGCACTTTCACTGAAATTTAAATCTAGTCGATGTGCTTCTTTTAATAACACCTTTCCTCTCTATACGTAACCAAATCTGTGGTAGAGGGAACATCAGAAGTTTGTAAAACAATCCTGCTCCAGGCACAAACCCATTTAGCATGAAGAAGAAGCCACAGAAGAGTTGCCTCTCCCCAGCACTGCACTAACTCCATCTGTCTGTGGCTACTTGCCAGTGGCTTGCACAAACAGTATGTTTGCACAGGGCAGTGGGCAGTAAGGCAGGTTATAGCCAGATCTGCCTCTTTTCACCACGTGTCTTCTCCTATATCCTGTGTGTTTGCACTTGCTCTCTAACTCATCCCTTCATGTCACCAGCACAACACTCATCTCCCAGCCCCTGTGTAATATGACTGGGATATCTTTATATATCCCAGTTTACCACCCATCCCAACCTTACAACTTCACTTATTTGTGAAGCAGTAAGGAGTAACAAATAAATGTGTTTGGTTAGTATCTATACTGCATTTTCTGTTTTTCTTCTGACTGTAAGTCTCTCAAAGGGCTTGTGAAAGAGTACTGTAAGGTTAATAAGTGAATAGGAATGGATAAATACTGTTGCAAGAGTAGACTATGCTTCACATTTCAAAGAATAAGTTCACATAACACATCTATCTTCTGATCACAAGGAGTCTGCAGTTTAAGACTGTTTATTATGTCTTACAGCAGAAAGAATGTTGTATGGAGTATTACAGAATCATCTGGACAGAAGGTCCTCATGTCAGCCCTGTCCCCATCAAAATGACTCTTGTCTTGTTGCCACTGCTGTCATTCTTGCATAGTACTAGATATTTATCAGAGGAAATCAGTGAGGGCTGAAGACGTGCAGTTACTGATGCTGATATCAACCTGAGAGAGTATTGGTGCTACAAGTTAATTCAGCCAACAATTTGTTTTGCTCTAGTAAAAGGTAGTGGACAGTACCTTCTGCTCAGGTTCAGGATTCAAATTCCAGTTAAAGGAGTTAAAGTGGGATCTGATCCCAGAAAGTAGAAATTGTATTTTTTTGCTTGTTGGGACAAAGACAAAACCTGCCAAAAGATGTAGGACTTCAAAGGACTTTCTGAAATTAAGAAAGTATTCACCTTTTCCTCACAAATGTCCTGCATTTCTGTACAAAGCCCTCACTCACCTGGCTGAAAGACAGAGCAGAAGTGTAAGGAACCTCCTGCTTGATGTTTTAGACTGCTTTGTTCCTCCTTAAGCACAATTAAGCCTTCTTGAAAGATTTTTAATCAAAGGGTCAGCTGTAATTATTTTCTTCAATTGGGAGATCAACCAACAGCCAGCAACCGTCTGAGTAGTTAGCCCAACAATCATGGTATTTTATTTTCCCTTTAGGGAAACAGGCCTGGACAGTGGTCAGAGCAGTGGTTAGAAGTAAAGGGTAGTTGGGATTCACACAACCAGATGCCATTCTGCTTTTAAAAAGTAAATTAAAATGCATAGCTTCCAGGCTCTTTTGAAAGAACAAAACAAAACAAAAATAAAAACAAACAAATAAACAAACAAAAGTACAAAACTTCCTGTTGGTGCCTGCTTCAGAAACAATGTAAACATTATCAGATGCCCACTGAAAGAAGTCTACTACCGAAGTAATTACATACACATCAGCAGCAGTGCGTGGTAGTGCATGTGCATGTGAGTATCATGAGAGTAAAATATGTCTGTATGTCTATATTTGTACAGATTAGTCACCCCTTGCACAACCTACTGTACTGAAGCAGAATGAGAATAAAGAGAAACTGAGATGAGATGAGATGAGATGAGATGAGATGAGATGAGATGAGATGAGATGAGATGAGATGAGATGAGATGAGATGAGATGAGATGAGATGATGCAAACTGCCTCCTCAGCTGCATTTATAAGAGAGATTGTTCAGAAAGATTCATGTGTAGGGTAAAGACAATGGAGGCTTCACACTGCCTACAAGTGTCCAAGTCAGTGTCACATAGAGTGGTACCACAGACTCAGTGCCTTCCCTAAGGCAGGAGCTGCGAGGAGCTAGGCTGCCAAGGACTATCAGAGTAGCCTGAGGCTGATGGCAGAGGAGAATGTCAGCCAGAGCATAGAGAGGTGGAGATGGAGGGGTAGAAGTGAGAGGGCAGATCACCAATCCTTGAAGAAGCATCCTGGCAAACAAGTCCCAGAGTGGTGTTAATGGTTCAGCTCCAATGTCCATGAAAGCATGTAAATAATTCCTGAATAAGGAATCCCCTGAAGCAGGTAACCCGTGGAGTAGGTAACCCCTGAAGTAGGTAACCATGGTGGCAGCCAGGTGCTGAACTGAAGTGCATGCTTTGTTCACAGGCACGGTGGCTGTTTAAGCCTTTCTTCCCTTCTGCCCTACAGCATCATTACAAATTAGATTCCTTACCCTGAAACTGCAACAATAAAAGCCTCTGCTTTGCAGTGTTATCCCAAAGAAGATGCAGAGAAATGGGTCGTGACACCTTCAGCTGCAGAGCTAATCCATCATAATGCACCATAGCTCCTACAAATTGCTGCCCCTGGCACATAATGGCAGGCATTTCCAATTGTTCCCAGACGGCTAATACGTAGCAAAATGGTTTGTAACCTGCCTACACTGGACCATCACAGCTGCTTCACTGAGTACTTTGCAATATTGATAGATGCCCCTTTTGACCCAGAACAATGGATGTGTTTAATAGAGGGGTATTGCCACCAAAATCATTCCCTTTCCTTCTTTTTCTCCACATCCCCAATTTAAAGGTCAGAAGTAAAATCAAGCTCTATGAAACTTGTCTGTTTTCCTCATTTTGGAAGAGATATTTGTGCTTTCATCTGACAGCCCAGTTGCAATATTCTGTTCTATGCCAATAGAAAGGATGGCTCTGCCTATTAAGAGGAAGTACACAAGTGAAATAATTCACACACCCTTCCCAGAAAGTGTATAGGTTCTCTTTGTGATGGAGTACACATCTGCTGATTTCTCTGTCCCAAACCTAAGATCTAGCTGTTCTCTGAAATATGATGACATGGTGTTTATTTTATTTTTAAAGATGCATCTTAATTTAATCTTTAAGAAAGCCACAACTGCACAGAAAATAGCCAGCTATTATTGACACTTGACACTGTGTTAGTCATAGTAGTGTCTTTCTCTCATGGGTGAACACAATTTCATTTTCAAGTTCTGCCAAATAACCCTTCAAAATTATTTCTAACAAAACAAACACTCAAATTACTAAAGTATGTCTGTGTGTGCATACACATGTATTGGTGTATATACATGTGTTTACATATGAGTTATGGACACTTAAAGAGCCCAATCCATGGACTTGTTTAATCTGCATCAATCTTCCATCTGATTCCAGCAGATGAAGTTGAACCTCTGCTTTGTTATTCATTCTCCCCTCTTTAGAAGCCATATTGCCTACTAGTACTGAATTTCCCCCATCTTCTATTTTCCTTTTTAGTCTCCCTTCCACATTATTTGCCCTTGGCATTGTTAAGAATATTCTCACTGATCTTTTGCTCATTCAGTCATATTAAGGCTGAAGGGACTTTTAAATTATCTGTTGTGATCTTCCACATTACCCAATCCAGAAAAACCTCACCCAGGCACTTTTACAAACATTTTATAAACAGCATAAGAGGAGAAAATTAAAGTAAAGTTTGAGCCAGGTAGGCACTCACCCAACTTCATGAATGGTTGAACAAGAATAGCTGGACAACTCTTCATTGATTTTGAGTAATTAAGACAGCTGAATTTCCAGGTTTTGTAATCCAACATAGCACTGTAACCTCCAGAAAAAAAAAAGAATTCACCTGCTAGCTCTTAATGGCATAATTTTGAAGTCTGACCTTCCTTTCCTCCTCAGGCACACTTTTATTTCAAGATGTTCATAAAATATTTTTACAAAGACACATGAAATACTACACATAAACAGACAACATAATCTGAAAAATATGAGGAGAAAAGAATGTAGCAGCTCTACAGAAAGGGAGGTCAGGCTTACAGTGGATATCTTGAGGATGATTCCATGCATTTCTATAGGTAAACAAGAATTATACAGGCATTCAGAAACATAGCTACAGCCAAGATAACCTTTGAATGTACCCTTGTCCTCTGGGAGCCTGTGTACAGTGTTGCATCACAAGATTTGAATAGAACCACTTAGAAGAACCCAGAGGATCAGTGAGATGAATCCAATGAGGAAGAAGAGAATGAACTGAGGGTAAATTCACTGAGGGACTTAGTCTCCAGCAAGGCAAAGTGCTATCACAGAATAAGAAGGAATAGTGTACTCCACAGTTCCATAAAATATGACAAAAACTAACAACCTTAATTTACAGAAAGGAAAGTCCAGACAAGACATTAGTGTAAATCCTGTTGAGGGTGAAGATGGAAAAGAATTGGCACAGATTACCTGAAGATGACATACATCACTGGAGGTTTCAATAGGCCAAACAAACACCTGCCAGAATGGTGTGGGTGCACTTAATCCTGCCTTGGACAGAGACATGCACTGATGACCCCTTTAGTCCTTTCAGATCTGGTCTATACATAACTGGAATCAAAAATCAGCTAAGGAAGAAACACTGGAGTCAGCCACACTTACTCTCCCCGGTGAGTTCCAGATCATATTTGCTTGAATACGTTTTTATGCTTGTATAGCAAAATTCTTTTGTACAGAAAACTTATAAAGCATTTCACATGGTGGCAAATTAGAGCTGTAAATGCAAATACAAGTAATATGTGGAGAAAGATTATAATATAGCCCCAAGGTATCATCTGGAGTCCTATCTACTTAGTTTATTGACAAAAGTTGAGCTACTCTAAATTGTCATTTAAATGTCTTGTGACCTTAACTGCAAATTAAGCTGTGTTCTTACAATTTGGAATATAATTTTCAATCATTAAGATTCAAGAGCTGAAATTTTAATGGGGTTTTTTTTTGATGATTCATAGGGCAAACCACCATAGTTGTCTTGCCACTGTGTCACTATTCCCAGGGAAAATTTAAAAATCAGTGGGAAGGTAAAAGGACTGATGAAGAAGGAGATGAACTAAAGGCAGAACCATGCCAAATAGATTCCATTACTTTGGAAATGCAGAAAGAGGGAGAACAAACTCATTGTAACCAGCAAAATGTATTTCCTCCCAGATTCAGACTAAAAACAGGTTTAGTTCTACCGCAAAGTGCAGCATTGACACACAACATATGAAACTTTGTCCTGCTGGTTTTATGTGGATTCACCGAAGAAATGCCTGTAGCCTATTGGTGGTAACCACAAGTCATTCTACCGTGTCATCTCCCAGATAGCTATACTTAAATATGTTTCATGGATTTTGCCCTTTGTCAGCAGGATGAACCAGTGATGACTATGTAAGAGAGCAGAGAAAGTCGTATAAAAGTAGCTGTCAGCATCAGGCAACACATCAGCCGGACTAAGACAAAGCCTCAGGGCTGATTTTATTGCTCTGCATACACTCCCTTGTTGTTTCGTAGTAGCAGTGAGAATACTGCTGTGGTTTGACTGACAAACCATTAATTGGCAGCTTATGGTAGCCTGCCAGTTTCTATTCAAACCTAAGCACAGATGCTAGCTAGCATCGGTGCTAACAGTTCTGCAGACTTGCTTCTGTGCGCTAGTACACCAGTACTAGGGAGACCACACCTACATGTCTTGCCCACACACTGTCCTGAAAACAGTTAAGGTACGACTCTCTCATATTCTCAGTCCTAAATTATATACCCAGTCTTAGGTCCAAATAAGCTGATAGTAGTTTAGTGACTTTGTGTTTTGCCTTCACTTGTTACTTGGCACTCATTTGCATGATTTTATGCACGATAACAGGAACATGTACAATATGTTGGGATGCAAATGCTTTATTTAATGTTGAGCATATAGGGTAAAAACAATATAGTTAACAATGGAAACATACCGTCACCGCTGAGGAGATGTAAGAAAGAAGCCCCTTCTCCAAAGATAAACATTAGCTACAAGGGCACTGGCTGCTAAATTATCTCAGCATGTACTTACAAGATCTGAATAATACAACTATAACTATAGAATTACTCTCAATAAGTAATTCTTAAAGAAACTGAGGCATTTACAACATCTAAGTTTGAAGTACAAGAGTGTTCACTTAAGTAAATTCTTGTGGAAAGGAAAACACCCATCCTTTCTGATTTCTGGCAATGGCTTATAGCAGAAAACTGCAAATTAAGAGATTCATGTTTTAATAAGGCATTTATTGTTCCCCAGAAAGGCTCATGCACGTAACATGAAATCAAATTAAACCCAGGTACATTACAAAAATAACTCAACTAATATAATTTATTTCACATGTCAGAAAACAAGTGGGATCTCGGGTGTTCCTATTCTATGGTAAACAGTTCAATTATACTTACACATTTTTATTTAAATCACCACTGTAAGAATACTCTAAAAGCAAAGATAGACGGTATTTGTAGGCTTTGATATTTTGTTGTTTTGTAAAGTCTCTAAATATCCTGATTTTCACACCTCACTGTTTACTGTCACTAGAGAAGACCCTTTTCATCTTCACATTAGAATATGCTCTAAACAATTTGCTTGGACTCACCAAACGTGAAACAATAGTTCCCTCTTCTGGACTGAGGTAATGTTACATTTGGGGAAGAGAAATCTCTGCAGAATGGAATTCCAGTTAATGTTTACTGAAGGTGCGGGTTTTCTTTCCGTAATTGAACAACCTTACAATAACACGAAAAGTCTTAAAGTCTATACGCAAAGAAGTCAAGCACATAGAGAGGTGTAGAAATCAATGAAATATTGGATTGTGGGGCTTTGCATTCGATTTCAGCTGAAGGCACTGATAGCTGCAACAGATGTAAGTAAGGATCTGTCACCATTTGGATAGTGAAACATAAATTCTCTGGAATGCATTGATTCCCAAACTCTCAGGGTTTTTTTAAAAAGTGGTACAAATCACCAATCTGGAAGGCGAAATTTATTTTAAACAAGTGTTTAATTCAAGGTCTTGTGCTTCTGGACTGGAGCATCGATTACATAACCAAAGTTCAGCTACACACTAGATTAAAAAAAGTAACCACCCACTGAAAGAAGAGACAATGGATAGAGGAAGTAAGGCAAAAAAATCTCAAGGCCCCACATTCAGAGAACAAAAATATGCCCTCGAAGACACCAGTCGTCATCCCCACTTTGAACAAAGCACTAGGAAGCAAATCCGTGAAGGGGCACAAGCACCTAAAACTAACTTTTGTTCTCTCGCAAGGTTTTCTTTTGTGAAAAGCAGCCCAGTACAGCAAAGTACCAGTATGGAAGAGCTGAAACGCGCTGGGTTACCTGCAGCTGGAGACAAATGGCAGGTACAGAGTCAATCTTGCAAACAAAGGGTACCAAACTCTCCTCTGGAACAACACTTTCAAGGAAGTTCACACTACAAGCTTTACTTCACAGACCTCCATGACTCTTGCCTTGTCTGGCAAGAAGAGTCTGGGAAACCTGACGGTCTGTGCAGGACAGGGCCTGTGTTTGAACCACGGCAGCTGTTACTTTTGACCAAAATATCCCTGAACAGAAGTTGCTCAAAGCACCCTCTCTTTGAAACAAGAGCCCCACTGAAAGGGGTGAGACTCTGCGGAGGTTCACAGGGAGGTGGCCAGAGTGAAAGCTGTAACTCCCAAGTCCACCTCTAGAGGTGTCATACAGACGATCACTCTGTCTTAAACATCAGAAAATTTTATTCAACACTCTGTGAACTTTGAGCAGTCCCACTGGATTGGAAAACTTGCCCAGAGCCTGGGCATACTCCAGTAAGACAGGCAAAAAAGACCAATACCCTTAATTTCCATTTCTTCAATGCTCAACTGGTTTAATAACTGATTGCAAAAAACCACAGTGAACTTTACCAGGGAACTGGGTAGTGGCTTTTCTGCTCTGATGTCTAAAAGGTACTGTTCCAAGAGCTACATACTCCCAAAATTAGTAACCCAATGCTTGCTGTTGTGATAAATAATAACTCCTCTCCATGTATACAAAGGAGCCTGTGGCTAAAATGGTCCTGTGGGAGGAACATCTTCTATAGGAACATGGTCATCTTCAGGTAGCTGAAAGGGCTTAATATTTGGTATATTTACCTGCTCCTTTCTGGTATTGAATTCAAATGAATAGCCAAACAAGTCTGCTACATTTGCCTTCCAATGGTGAGAGAAGCATATGTTTTGAGTCAGGTGTTTATTTGTATGTTCTTTCTATTAAAGGATCTCAGACGCCTGTTCCATCACTATAAGATGAACCATATTTTCATGAACCATGAACACAGTGATTTTTTTCCCTTCCAGTGATCAGTTGAACTAAAACTGATGTTTCTTCTTTCTGTATGACTGACATCTCCACTGACTGCATCTGGTTTTCATCATGACTTTATGATGATGCAATTTTTTTTTCTTCTTTGTTTTTAAGCCTTTTTTTTTTCAATTCCAGAGCCTTGCAAAGCTTCCTAAAGAATTGTGACAACTCTCTAGGCATAAGGGTCAGGGACAACAGCACTGTAAGAATCTGAGTATGAACTGCTATGATTCACTTCTATGGCCCTAAAAACAAGGTCCCCAGATGGGCCATACACTTAAGAGCTGGACTCAGAGATCCTTGTGGGTCCCTTTCAACTCAAAATATTCTGTGATACAGCAACTATATCCTTTTTCACCACTCTTCTCAGATAACAGGCAAGCATTCTCATCTGCCCCCCACTTTTTCAGCATGCTTCACTTCCCTAAATGTCTATTTAGCTTTACAAGGATTGCACTTTTAACTTTACCACCACCAAAAGCAATTGTGGGTTTATGAGCAGGCAAAATTTATGGCTGTAGAAAACCATGTGACACACTTCAGAGCGTCTAAGCCCTAGGAACACACTGACAGTCCCTCCCCAGAATCTATTTTCAAGCATTTTCAGCAGCAATAGAAAGTAAAATCAATTCCTTATTTTGCAGCTTGCTGTAAATGCTGCTACTTCCACCACTTTTCCAGCTGGGACAAAGTATCTTGTGTCCTTGTTCATGAAAATAGTGCTTGAGCAGAATTGCACTTAAATCTTCCCAAAGAAGCTGCCTCACAAATCACAATGGACATATTAAACATAGTTTTTGTAAAAGGCTCAGGTAAACTCACATGAAAAAATTCTGTAGGAACATCTTTGTGAAAACTGAAGAGTCCAAAACCCCAGGGCCAGGCAAAACATGTACCTAAATATTTTGCATCACAAGCAGATACAAGTAACTGATCTAGAAATTAAGCTTTCCAGATTGCATTAAGTCAACAAAGCTGATGTGTTCTGTAAAGGCCATCAGTAGGAAGTAAGGTTTGATTCAAAACACATTACCTTCACATTTAGGTGATTCTACCCTACAGACTACCCCTCAGGTTTACTCACCAGAATTTTTTCTTATTCAAATTTCCTCACATCAAGGCCTGCAGAGATGTGGAATCAGTGCAGAGATTTAACTCTGGCATGTAAAACACATAGACCTGAAGACAAGGTAAGGTACTACTGATGCTATTTTCCCATAGACCTTGCAAGATCCGATCAAATATATCCACGAGTCAAGATGGTGAAAGTACAATGCATCAAATCCAAAACAAAGCAGAAGAGCTTTGTAGTCAGAAGACCAGTCACTCACCCTAATACAGAGGGAAGAATATGAGGCAACATTTAAAGCAGGTGAAGGCCCAAGCTCTCTACTGTTAAAGGCAATAAAATTATGCTGTCTCTATCCACTTCTAATGCCCCTCACATGTCTCCCATTTCTGATGGCTAAGCACCGGCAAAGATAAAGAACATAGATAACTCCTTCTGCTATTAAGCCCCTTTCCCTGAGAATCCTCAGGGGTGTTTATGGTCGGATCAGAAGTTATTGGATGTGCAAATTTCTACTGAAGAAAAAACATGAAAAAAAACGAGAGAAAATCAGAAGAGGAAAGAATCTTCATTTATGCATGCACTCACTTTAAGAACTTGCTTAAACAGATTACTGTGTATCATTTTTTCACATACAAGGATTTGAAGAGACCTCGGCATAGTGTTTGCCATGTTGTGACACAGAAAATTAAACTCAGAATTTTTTTTCCTCTAGTTCTGCACAAAGATCTTACTCAGGAGAGATTACTTTGCTGACAGAAGCAGCAGTTGCTCAGAGGTGCAGAATTTTAAGCATCATAGCTCTAACTATGTAGCCTGAGTCCCAGCCTTGTCAGGACGAACAGAATGGGGTGTCCTGGGTGCATGTGAGCCACTTAAAACAACTGGAAGGAAGGGACAGGTGACAGAGGACACTGCTGTCCACGACAGCAGTCAGAAGCCCCGTATCTGCTGATCAGATTTATCATTTAGGGAGGTTTGCTGCTTGTCTGGGGCTTTCGTTGAGAATGTTGTGCAGAGGCTACCAAGGCTGATCCGGATTTCTGCTATACAGTGCTGCTTTTTCAAGTCTGTACCAAAGACATAGCCAGGGGTGACCTGAGAATTATCAAGTGTAACTAGCAGGCTTGAGGGGCATTGCTGAAGAGCATGGACACTCAAGTGGTTTTCTCCATTGTGCCCAAAGAGGAATCAGCAGAAACTGTGCGTGAGCCACTGGTTGCACAGCTGCTGTTCACAGCAGACTTGTGATTCCCGTGAGCACAGCAGCCATGGTGAGAATCTGAAAAACATAACCAGGTTCTAAGGAGAGGGAAAGCTGGCAGAGAAAAATGGATATTGTTGAGGTAGATAAGTAGATACCTGCTGTATACCAGATTAAGGAGTGAAAAATACAGAGAATGAGGTTAAGGTATACTTCGACACCCTGTATGTACACAGGTTTGTGGGGCCAGATGGGCTTGACCCAAGTGTGCTGAGGAAAGTGAAGGCCGGCAGCATCGCAAGGCCACTCTCAACGTTCTTTGAAAGGTGGAGGTTAGTAGGAAAGGTTGCAAATAACTGACTCTCAGCCCTGCCTTCTAACCATGTAAGGAAGATGAATGAACTACAGCCTAATGCAATCCTTTGGAAGTTGATGGAGAAAATGCTCCTGGAGCACATTTCCAAAGGCATGAAGAACTAGAAGGTGCTCAGGAGTAGTCAGCCTGGATTTCTGAGGAGAAAACCAAAAACTGTTGACAAAACAAATCCGAAGCTGTTGAACCTCTCCCTTAGTGACCTGCAGGATGGAACAGTGCAGACTCAAGCAAGCTTGCAGAGCACATAAAAGTGTGAGGAGAGGAAGGTGCAGCAGAGAGTTGTGCTGCACTTTGGGGGAACCTCAACAGGAGAAATGCAGAGCTGGGCAGGGAGGAATGTGATAAAGCACAGCAAGGGCAACTGCACGTGCAAAGTCTTGCATTTGAGGAGGAGTAGCTCCATGCACCAGCACATGCTGGGGACTTGTGCAGCTGACAAGCAGCTCTGCAGAGAAGTTCTGTGAGGTCCTGCTGGACAGTAAGCCAAGCTTGAGCCAGCACCACTAGCTTGCTGTAAAAATGACCAACAATATCCTTAGCTGTATTTAGAAGTGCATTGAGAGCAGCTCAATCAACTTCCTCTACCCTCAGTGCTGGTGACACCACATGAGGAGTGCCAAGTCCAGTTCTGGGCTGCCCAGGACAGTCAAGTTGTAGACAGACTGCAGTGGCTCCAGCAAAAGCTCAGAGATCCTGCTCTGAAATGGAGCTGCAGCATGTCCAAGAGGCAATTCCTGATACTGCAACTTCACTTCAGTGCCCTGCTGCAGCTCACAGCCACCCTGTGCTAGGGCTGGATGCTACCCAGCCCAAGACCAAAAAAGGGTGACCTGCTGCTTCCCACTGCAGGGAAAATGAGGAGGCATCATCTCCCATGTTCTCTTCTGCTCGCAGCTCCTTGGGCACACCAGGGGTACAGCCTTCCACGAGGAGAAATAAAATGAGAATGACAACTACTGTCTAGGTTTTAGTCTGCAGTTGGCAGCCAGCCTGGAGTAGAGGGTGAAGATGTCAAGTGTTGTGGCTCTAAATTAGCAGGCAAGCTAACACTGCAGGGCTGTGTTTTCCTCTCTCTTTGTGGTTTAGTAACCATAACGCCAGAGTTACAAAGGCACTGCAGGCTCTTCCTCTGCCTCCCATACTAATCTGCCTGCTGTCGCCTTTTCCTAGGCTTTGCTCAGAGCAGTGAGACTGTGTCGGCCCCCAAGGAGGGACACAGTGCCTGCCCAGATGCTCTCACCAGCACAAAGCTCCTTACAAGACCAGGAGGCCAGGACGTCACAGTGCCCTGAGGACATGGCTGGTGCACAAAGCTCCCAGCACAGTCTTCCTCCAGCAATTTCCACCATTTGTTCTCCTTACACTGACCTAAAACATGCTAGAAGAAACATTAAAAATGACATCTTGAATACAGCCATGAACATTTCCGTGCCCAAAGCTGTCACAGATCAACAAACCACTACAGTGAAAGACAGCTCACAGGACATGAGCACAGGCAATGGTTCTTCAGACTTTCACCACGGCTACCAGGCCCATGGGAATCAGTGCAAAACAAAACAAAACCAACAAAATTAGCTTTAAAGAGAGCTACGGACTTGAGCTGGCTTCAGCCCACACATTTTTCTTGGTGACTGGAGATACCCAGCATCATGGCAGTAAGCATAATGGGAATTTCATTTGTATTGTGATCTAGCTGGAGGTTGCAGCTGCTATATTGTGCTTGTATTGTCATGCTGCTTCAGCCTGCTAAATCAAAATCCCACCATCAAATAAGTAAATTTGATAATAACACATTAAGCCCCCCTCACACGGAATATCTAAAAGAGCCCGGTCAGAGTGTATTGCACAAGAGAAGAGCCAGGACTGCAAGACAGCAGAAAACACATCACGACACAGAATGCATCTCAAGCAGGACGGACTTTACTCAAGAAGCCATACACAGCAGTTCAGCACAAAACAGTGTGAAATGGCCACCCCTTTGTGGCATCAAGGGCAACTGGAAAAGATGTGAAAAACCAGGGCCATCATTACACTGTGTACAACCTACCTCCTAATGTAAGGCCACAGCTTGACGGTAGGTGATACTCCTTTCTGACCTTGAGTCAGCTTAAGTTTCAGTCACTTCAACAATACAATAATAAAACAACAGTCTTGCATGTATCAAAAAGTAAAACTCTAAATATATTTATTATTCAGTTATATTTGCTTTTCATTGCACAGATTTGGTTTTTATCCCCATGTTCAACAGTTTTTTACAAAGCTTTTAGGAGTCTTAGAAACTGTTAAAATGATCACTCAAGACTATTTAGGCACAGATCATGAATGCATAACTCCATTTTCTCAAGGCTTTTTCCATGTGAAAGATCAGTGGTTGCAGTTAAGCTCCAAATTGAAATACACTTCACAGTCCACACTTTTACAGGCACACTGTCTAAGAGAAGTTTTGATTAAATCATCTCACCAAAGCCTGAATGAAAGCACCTTCTTTTCCATAAATGCTGAAATCAACACAACCCTAGGATAAGAACCATAGTGACCAACCATTCTCTAAGCTAGTCAGTCATAGAATAAGAAGAAAACAGTCTTCAAGAGGATGTAAAAATCCCCAGGAAAAATTACTTTACCTTGGAAATAATTTAAATAATTTATTTTGTATGAAAAAAATGCAGCCAATAAAACACATCTGGTGACAAGGATGCGTCCTAGATTTACAGGACACAGAGACTCTGCAGCTTCTCTGGTGAGAACTAGCTCACAGCATCACCCTTTTAAAGCAGAACCTCCAACATCGACTCTCTCCTTTACCTATCACAAAAGAGAGCCCTTGGCATCCCCAGTGCAGCCTCCCACTCAAAGCGGGACTATCCCCAGCACCAGGTCAGGGCAGCCACAGCTTTCCCAAACCACCTAGGGGCACGGCCAAGCTGTGAGGTGAGAGGGGTGCATGAAGATCCCTTTGGAGCTAGAGGTACCTCTAAAGTTCAGCAGAGTGGACTCCCTGGGCAAGAGGACAGGAGCCACATTGCTGAGCACCAGGGTGAGCGAAGAATCTGGCAGCTGCTTTCAGTCTCCCATCCTCCTGTCATGTGGAGGAGCAGCAAAACAGGTTGTTCCTAGAGCTTAACATGTAGCTCCTCCATGACCAGAAGAGCAAGAATTTCCAAAGTCTCTCACTAGCATTAAAACACAAGCTTCTGACATTGGTGAGCAGGCAAGCAAGGGGAGCCTGAAGAAGTGCAGCAAATCCATCAAAAACTGTCTCGTGATGATTAGGCAAATGTGGTCACCACAAGTCAAGGAAGTCCATACTGCCTGAAATATCAATTTTACCCCCAGGAAAAAACCTAGTAGGAGTTATCCACAAGAACTGTAGTTTCCCCCAGTTTCCAGGGGTACAAACAGGTGCAGGCCAGCACCCTCAGTGACTGTCTGTGTCCATTCTGAGGTTTCTGAGCTCCAGCTCCATCTGTTTAATTTGGACATCTTTCTGGTTTACCAATGCACGCAGTCGATGGATTTCTTCCTGTTGCTGGAAATACCTATGCAAAAGCTGTAAGAAAACACACATTTTACTTACTTTACACTAGGAAAACACAGGCTTAACCTGACAATGCCACCAGAGCTGTCACATCACTTCTGAGAGTAACATCTAAGGAGAAGGCCTTCAACCAACAGACAACATCAGCAGTGCTCCTGTTGTCCACTAGATTGGGCTGTGACTGCAGGTGTTTCACAGAAAGTATCTGGAGTCTAAATTTCTGGGTATGCCACACCTCCTTCTCTGACCTTGGGCAAGTTCTTTTTCTTCTTCCAGTTGGGACTAGCATAGTCTTTCATTATGCATGCAGCAGAGCACCCAGTTCTGCAAAGGCTGCTTCTGTAACCTTGGGGTGCCAGCTCAGAAGCATGTATAAAAATATCCTTTTTCGCACCACAGGGAAATTAAGATGTGGAAATGCCTGCCCTGTCAAGGTGCAGATGCTAAAATCTTGCAGAGATTAAAGGGGATCTCAGCACAGGTATGGGAAGAAAATTATTCCAGGGTTCCTAAAAGCAAGCACATTGCATGTAGCTGAAAATGTCCCTGAGTTGCTACCAGTGGGAGTCTAACAAATCACCACAGAGATGTACCACAGTGCTAGCTCTGTACTATACAGAGAGGTGGTTGTCCATGACTAAAGACAGATCATGCAGCTGCCAGGTGCATGCTGCAACCAGCAGCCAACCTCACAGCACTATCAAGTTGTCCCTCAGCAGTGAGCTGCTGAGGCAGAAATAGACCCTTTCTCATGTCCTGGTTCACAATACAGTCAGGCAGTTAAGACTACATGGATGCACCAGGAGTACACCCACTCCTTTCACAGAAATCCCTGCTGCCTCACCAGGCTTGCTCACTGCAGTTCTCATCAAAGAGTTATCCTGCATAAACGCCCTCCAGAACCTGGAAGTCACAAGGACCTCCTTGTCCCCAGCCAGCCATCACGCAGGTCTGTGCCACAAGAATGCCTAGGAAGTGAGAATGCTGACTTGCCCCTTCCTTTCCAGACCCCCTCAGCCGAGGTACTGCTGGGACATATTTCTGGCTTCCCACGTGGCAGCCAACTCACGCAGAGCTTTTGCCCCCACAAAGAAAAAAGAGCTTGCACTGATGCAGGCCTGCAAAATAAACCCTCCCTGAACTGCTACCATGTGAATGGCATCCTTTTGTCCTCTGGCTTTGGGCTTCCCCCACGGCCCCAACACTTCACCCCAGACATTCATACCTCATTTTCAGTTTTTGGTGGTGGACACTCGAATATGTCAAAGCCATTGCGGAGGCACATTTGCTTGTTTTTTGGCAAATCCTCCTCATCTTTCAGCCTTTTTCTGCCATCTTTGGTCTCACTTGGCTTCTGCCTGTCCTCTTGCTGGCTCAGATCTGTAGCTTCCATGAATGTCTCCGGGCCAAGAAACTGTGGTAGGGAGTTCACAGCTCCAGAGCCTGGTTTTAAGGATACCAAAAGAGGCCCTAGGGAGGGAGGAGACAAGTTAGCACTCACAAACCACACCCAGAAAATCTGCTGTAAGCAATTAATTCAAACAACCTGCAGAGATAAACATGGAGGCACTTGACCAGAGCAGCTGCCAGAATTCACAGCCATCAAGTTATTTTAGCTTCCAGCCATATTTACTATGTCTCTCCTTTTCCTTCTTTCCTCTTCCTCTGGCAGGTAACAGGCCAGAGAGCTGGCAGCAGCTTACCCAAGCCCTGGGGAGTTGAAGGGCTGGGGAGATCTCCATGTGCTGACCTTTGTTAATCCCGTTCAGCCATTCTTGTGCTGTCAGTGCCGGTTTGGCTGCTGCAGTCAAGGGGTAGATGTCTTCCTGGTATGATTCTGACTGGAAGCAAACAAAAGTCCAGAGTAACTATGTCAGTGAGATTTTAGCTTAAAGAGGTTATACTTAAAGAGGTTATATTGTGGTGGAGAAATGAGTTTATTCCCCTTCAGCACAGTGAGTGTGATGAGCACTAACCGGCACGGACATAAAGTCTTTTCACCTGCTCTGAACCTCTCTGCTCCTCACGCCAACTCAGGAGAATTGCATCTGAAGGCCTAATTTAATTCATGCCAATAAGGTCTTCAGACTGGGGGAGGTTAACATAGGCTAACTCAACTCATGTTCCTGAGGATGAGTATGTGGATACAAAGGATGGACAAGTCACAAAATATCAGCTGATCATCAACTGACAGAAAGTGGCAAAGGAGATAAAGCTGGAGAAACACGCTGGTTGGGAGTTGCAATGAGCATTAGTTCTGCTGTGTCTCTGAATTCAAGGAACTCATACCTTCTTTTCATATTCTGTTTTCTGGAAGTAGAGGGCACAGTGCTGACATTTCCCATGTACCTATGCTCACACAGTCACACAGGAGCTACCTTGGCTAGCTACAGATTCAAGGCCTGTTTCTTTCTCTAATGACACCAGCTCTGAGACTTACTTCTACATTATCCTTAGTGCAATGGGTTGTGCCTTACATGCTGCAGAACAACTGTCTGTAACACAACTCTACCCAAGGTGTAGAGACCCATGAATTCATAGTTCCTGTTTTGCCAGGGTGATTCTACTTCCTTCTACAAGGAGATTTTCATGTCACCCAACATCAACCCCTCTCCCTCTTTTGCCAGTATGTCAAACAGGTTCTATTGGAGAAGTTTACAGACAGCTAGCAGACCTGGCAGCATGTCTTAGAAAGTCAGAGATTAAACAGAGACCTAACCCTTGAGTAACGCTTGAATTACCCACACAGGGTTCGCTGGCAAGGCTGCCCCAGAAACTGGCCAGCTATTTCTCTCATGCCAGGAGAGAGAAAATCTCTTGTTCTACCTACTCTCCTACCCCCAAGAGGCACAGAGAGGAGGCAGTGCCCTCATTTTTCCACTGATATTTGCCTCAGATATGAACATGACCTGAGGTTGACTTACCCGTCGAGGCACAATCATGGAGATGGGCTCAATCAGGCTTTTAGTTGGGATCAGTTTGTAGAAACGGAAAATTTCACAAGCTGCCACATCAAGACCTCTCTTTGGCATCATTCCTGGGGGAAGAGAGCGAAATAAATGGAGCATAAATCTCCATAGGAAAGTTAATGTCATCACCCATGGGAGAAGGGTCATCAAACAATGAAAGGAGTTGTAGTATCAGCACCACATCAGCATGGTTTGAAGTCTGCATCCAAAACTGGCTCAGTGGCACAAATGACAAGACCAAATAATTTTTTTTTTCTGTCAGACCATGTTATTACATACACGGTGTGTGGTTTTCATGCTAAGCCTCCTGTTCCTTATTCATTCTAATGAGCCCCAAATAGAGTGAACAGAACAGAACAGAACTGGCAGGTGATACCACAGGATCTGAATATCAGGATCACCAGGAAGGGATTTCAGGACACCCAAACAACACCAGAATAGCTATATATGGCTGAAACACCTTCCAGCCCAGTATCCTCCCCCAATGCTGTCCCAAAACAGAAATGAGTATGAGAAGGGCATGAACATCTATTCTGTTCATTTTTGGTTTAGGGACTGGTTAAGCCACACAAGGTCTCTAAGTACCTGATAACCTCAGTGGATTTCTCTCCCATTAGCTTGTACAGTCCAAATGTATATCCACATCAATTCCCTTAACAAAAGATATTCCCTATGCTTGTAGGCCTTGCTTCATGGTGCCGAAGCTTCATTTTCTACTAATACCCAGTGACTTCATTAAGCAGCAGATCCTACATGAAGGCCTGTTGCTCCTTACATCATGCAATCTAAATTTACAATCTAAACTAATCTAATCTTGCAATCTAAACTCCACTCCTCCACACAGTACTTTGTTTTGGTAATATTGAAAAGGAAGTTTTGTGCAATAAGCTTAGCAGTATGCTTGATCAGCTGAAAAAAGCAGGTTAGGGAAGTAGACATGATTCACTGAGGCCTTTTAAAAACACTTGTGCACTTCCTTTTAATTAAATTATTTTTAAAGAGACTATGACAAGGAGAAATAAAGATGTCATACTGTAAGGATTATAAAAACTGAATAATGAGGAGATCCTTATAGCTAAGTTTTAAATATTATATTCCTTTTAATTTTTTTTAAGGCAACCTGCAGGCACAAAATTCAGTGCTGCCAAATATCTGTACCAATGTCCTCTAAGAGCAGGAGTGTGGAGGGGTGTTAATGATCCTAGAAACATGTCAATCTGCAGAGGACTATGACTTATAGAGTAGACTGGAGAAGGTTCAAGAAAGGGCTAACAATAAGGTCTGAGGGCTGAAAGCTAAATTCTGTAGCTTGAATTAGTTAAACAGTGGGTAGTACACAGGTTAATAAGCAAGGGTCTCCAAAGGAGGAGTGGTGACCTAATCACAATAGATCTATTTCCAAATAGGAAATGTCATTAAAAAAGAAGGTAGACAAGCACTAAAGACTGAAGGCATTAAGATGTGAAGCATCTGTTACCAGAGAAATCACACACTGGGAACGATGAAAATAGAGTTCAATGACAAAAATCTTGAAGCGGATTGACAAATGGCGAGGAGCCTTCTCCACCTTTAAATCCAGACTATCCTTCTTTCCACCTTGACCAGGTGAGAGGAGATGCAGCAGTGACTGGTAAAACTGCCCAGCCCATGCTCTGCTGGTTGGAAGGGCCCTGTCCAAGCTCTGACCCTGTAATACCACTTGGGATATTATGGGTGACCTGGGCCAAGCTGACTGTAAGTGCGTGTAAACCCGGGTGGAGGAATCTGACCCATTCTCTTTTCTAAATGATATTTTGGATAGTCCTAGACTCTGGTAGCCTCTAAAATAAAGAAGCCACAATCCTCTTGAAACATCAGACATGCTGCCACTCACCAGTTCCCTTCTGTGGTAAGTGAGAACGATATTCCATCAGGTAGTTCAGGTATGGTTTCTCAGGGCTTATCTCATAGTACCGTATGTTTCCATCACCCTAAAGGCAAAGAAAATCAACATCAGCCAGACTCTGCAGTTCAGCATGAGAGCCTGAGAAGAATTCCTGGCTCCAAGAAGCCATGTAGCATCCACAATGAACCAAATATTTACCCTCAAATCCCTATATGGGAAGGTTAGGACCCAGCTGTGTACCTCTCCACAAAAAAACATGGAACATCTGTAAATGTGGTAAGTGTGGCCCAATGCTGAAGCACCCTCTGGCCCCATGCCATCTGCTCATATCCTTAAGTTAACATGCTTCAGGAGCATCTTTGACTTCAGCCTGAGCAACACAGGCTGAGAGCAGAATCAAAAGGCCTGCACTTGCTGATGTGGAAAGCACTTACCTTTCCCACCACGTAAAGCATGTGTGTGTCAGAGTCATAGATGGGAAACAGTAGTCCCGAGGAGCCATCCAGATCCTCCTCCAGTAAAGGCACAGAAAGGTCATTCTAGGCAGGACACAAGAAAAAGAGTCAGCTGCAATCACCTGTCAGTCACCTCAAGTCTGAGACACCTCACCTGAACCGCACCTGGCAGTGGCATGTGAACACAGCTCCGTAATGACCCACAGCCCTGAGCAGGGGGCCATGCACAGACTGCTGCAAAGCTCTGTGGGTGGGAAATGGGTGCTGTGTCCCAGGCCTCGACTGAGGGCAGCCCATCAGTTCCTACCACTGTAACACCTCAGGCATCTGATGGCATTTCAGGGTAGATACAGTAAGAAATATTGCCTGCCTCTATGTGGGCCAGACCCCAGGAGATGAAGGGGCCTTCAGGGTACACCTGCATCGCTGGTGTAAAATTCATACTGAACTTTACTCATTTTCTCTCAAAACCTCTAATCAAGGCAATACCTCCACAATAGTGCACCGCCCACAAGAGCAGTCTGCATCAGCCAAGCAGTCTCAGCACTGCACAGTGAGGAGGTGCCTGTTGCAAGGACAGAACCTCCCACTGGCCTTCTGCAGGTAAGCCATGTAGAAGGACACAGCACACCACTCCATATGCAAAGCTGGCATGTCTTGTACAAAGCTATCCCTGCACTGCTGCAGGGAGTCATCTTGGGAGGACCGACAGGGCAGGCTATGGTGTCCCATGGCTGTTCCTGTGGCTATTCTCACATAAACATGTATTTAGCAGAGGATTAACACGCATTTTGTCCTGCAGAACTGACCAGCTGCAGGCTGCAGGAAGCCAGAGCTTCTGTTTAGATGCAAAGATGGCACGGGTGGATGTGGACCTGAGAAAGAAGATTGCTGGGCAGGCCCTATGCCAATCTCTGTTCCTAAGGAGCCTTTACGTACCTTGCCTAACAGATCTTCCCACTGTGTTTTTAAACCGAGCATGTGAAACCCTGATGTGACACCCATAATGTGTCACAGCACTGCTCAGCATTGTGGAAAGCCTTCAGACAACAACACAGTACTTCACCTCTCACGTGTGCAAAGAAGCCATGTCCAAACATGGCCAAAACATAGCAAATCATAGGCTTGGTCTACCAGCTTTGTCTGGTAACAAGAGCGACAGCACTACAAAGAGACAAAATATTGTGCTGCATGGCTGTTGATGCAGAGAGACATATTTAGATGCTGACAAAAGTAAAAACATCTGTTGGAGTCCAAAGTGCAGGGAATATTTCTCTGCCTGTTTTGAAGGGTTCTACCCCCCTGGACAGCACTGCATTTAACCTTCATCCATGGAAAAAATTACCTACCCTCTGGGAAGAATTAGAAAATACACCAGTATAAACTAGCTGTTAGAATATTATGTATGATTGTCACAGGGTGAAAATTTACAGGTGTTGGGTTTGTTAAAATAGTATATAGATAAGTAACAAAAATGCCAATATGGAGGATTGTTGTTGTTATCTAGGCCTTTTTCCCTTCTTCTATGACTCCATATTCTGCGGCAAAAGTGGATTTAGAGGATTGGATGAAAAATTCCGCAGTTCCTTTTCATGTGAAAAAGTTATTTAGTAAGTATTGGTAGAAAAGTAAAAATATCTTTCGTTTTCGGTGTNAACTATCTGAAAGCAAGAAGCCTGGAAAGTCCCGTTCGTCTCCTGGATTCCAGGCAAGGATCCTGGCACAGAAAAGTGACAAACATCTCACTGCATATGAAAAGGTCAATGAGAGCAGGGTTTCATAAGGCTACCAGCCATCCTGACAGGACATCATGTCTTGGAAATGACCAATTAAGCACTATCTCAGTACTCTACCATCCGGAATCATCAGAAATTAAAACCACTCGACATACTTTTCTTCATTGAGGGCTTCATCTGAGTAGGCTGTGTCTAGAGCTCATTTCTCTTTCCACCACCAGGACCAGTTTGCCAGTAAGACCAGAAAGAGTCATATTAAGTCAGAGCTACAGTAACCACACAGAGGTCCTTTGAACAACTTCTTCTTGTAGTGGGCTGTTGTGGTTTAACCTCAGTCAGCTACTAAGTACCATGCAGCCATTTGCTCACTTCCCCTTGGTGGGATGGGGAAGAGAATCAGAAAAAGGTAAACCCATGGTTGAGATAAGAACAGTTCAGTAATTGAAAAAAAAGCAAAATATAGAACAATAACAATTGTAATGAAAAGAAAAGGGAGAGAGAGGAATAAAACTCAAGAAAAATAAGTGATGCACAACACAAGCACTCACCACTTGCTGACCAATGCCCAAACAGTCCCTGAGTAGCAATCCATGGCTCCTGGCCAACTCCCCCCAGTTGAGCATGACATTCTATGGTATAGAATATCCCTTTGGCCAGTTCAGATCAGCTGTCCTGGATATCCTCCCTCCCGGTTTCTCGTGCACCTGCACACTGGCAGAGCATGAGACACTGAAAAGTCTTTGACTTAGGGTAAGCACTACTTAGCAACATCCCACATGTCAGAGTGCTTCTAGTATTAAATCCAAACTAAATGGCAAACTCATGCCAACTACTAAGATGAAAATTAATGCTATCCCAGCCAAGACCAGGACATGGGCACAGCATTCTCTTTGTTCTCATAGGCTTCATAGGCTGCTATGTTGAAAGCTTCTTTAGAAACTCGGTTAGCTCTCACAGCAGTAAGACCTATCACCCCTCAGGAATCTGACAGATCACTTCTGAATTGCTGTTATAAATCAATTCTTGTGCATGTGGTAGGTGGAAAAGTTAAAGTGACAGCAAAAGAGAGAAAACTGAAGCTGGTATGGTTAAGATTTTCGGTCCAACTCACTTGATCCCATAATGCAATTTGCCTATTATTCCACCAAGATGTTCCAGTAGAGAACAGCTTTTGCATGTTTCCAAGGAATAAGACTTTATTGGCTCTGTGAGACTTGTAGCTTGCTTCCTGTAGAAGAGAAAGATCACTGCATGAGTAAGACAACATCTGTTGCATAGCTACATTTCGCGTTACAAGACAACTCTCATTCACTCACATCTGAAAGATCTGCTCAGCCCAGCTGAACTACAGTGAGCAGGATTTCATAGGCATCTGAAAAAAGAGGCCTAAACTCTTCAGGATAATTCCCAAAAGCCCAATCACAGATCATAAAATACTCTGAGTTGAAAGGGACACAGAAGGATCACTAAGTCCAGCTCTTAAGTGAATGGGCCATACAGGGATTAAACCCACAATCCTGGGGTTATCCACACCCGGCTCTGACCAGCTGAGCCAATCTCTCCTCCCTAACTGTTGATTCACATATTTGCAAGACAGCAGTCTCTAGTAGCTGCAGGCAGAACTGTTTGTGTACACAAACCTGTGCAAATGGCTACAAAAGCAGCCAGCTTCACCTAGCCAACAAAACACAGGCAAGAAGAACAACCTTGATCATTGGGACAAATGTACACTTGCATCCACCTGTCCACCTGATCTCTACACTCCCTCCCATGATGTCCCTCAGAGGGCTGCAGGAGGTACCTATGAAAACAGTGCAATCCAAGTAAGGTTTCAGGGAGCAAGGAACATGGTATCAAGATGCAAAATCCCTGTTTTCAACAATGACAGCAAGCGTTCCATGGAAAGTAGAAGGCAACAGCACCATATAGTGCCTTCGGCAATGCAGGGCACAGATGTATCATCTTTTATGGCAATGAAGCTACTCAGGAGAGGAAGTACTCCAAGAGGTGAGATCAGCTGGACCATAAACCTGTGAACCCAACCTACCTGTAGGACTGTTCCAGCACGAGGGTCTATCACACGTATATTCCTGTCCCTGCAAGCAGTGGCAAGGAGACTGCCATCTGTGTTGAATGACATGGAGAGGACCACATCTTTGTGAACATCAAGAATCTTCACTGGGTTTGAAAGGACAGCATCCTCGACATCAAGGTTCCAGATCATTATCTGGAGCAAAATTAATTAAAAAAATCAGCCCTTTGCTGCCTCACACACCAGGGACTTTGTGTACTCTTATTCACTTCTTCGTCTTTTCTCTACATGTATAGGTCTTACCATCATAAGTGATTGTTCTCCAACACTTAAAATAATTCCTGATACTAACAGCAATGTATCAGTGTCAGCTCAAAATGTCCAATATTTTAATTTCCTTTGCAAACACATTTTATATGTAAAAATAGGCAACATCAGTGCAGATATTTGCACTAGCACAAACAAAAGTGGATGGCGTTGCATACTGTATCCAATTCAGTAAATGCGAAGTGCAGAGTAGGCTGAAGTTCATCAGAAGACTGGAAAATTAGACAGTCCTTTTGAACTTGTAGCAATATCCTTTTGCATTTGGGTCACCATGGAATTTCCCCCTGAAGAAAGCTTCCAAAGTCTTTAGTACCATCTTACAGCTTTAAATTAAAACAAATTTCAAACACCCAGCCAAACAGGATGCCCCAGGAACACAGACCCACCTTGTAGTCATAGCCAGAGCTGAAGAGGATGTTATCAGCTGTGGGATGCCATTCAATCAGACCGACTCTTCGAACATGCCCAAGAAGTTCTTTCTTCGGAGTGGTGATGTTTCTTTTTAGCAACTGATTGGGGATGTCCCAGATTTTAACCTGAATGGCACAGGATGGGTCTTTGTGAGTTTCCTGAGTAGGAGCTAATTTGGAATTTACCAATAGCTATTACTGCCTTGGAATTATTATTCCCTTTGCAGTGAATAGAAATGTGCCTGGCTTTTTTGAATGCCAGTCCTTGTCATTTGTGTCTTTATTTTTCTGTGGACCTTAAGACTCCTCTTTACCTTCTATCTTTAGACATCAGTCCTACCAGGGTTTTTTTAAATTTGGCAATCCAACCCTTAGACCTGGCCAAGCTGCCAGGACAATTATGGAAAATTATTCCCAAGGGGAAGAAGTAAACCACTGATCTTGCAGACTTTGCCTCTTAACAAACTTTGAGCGGGAGCCAGCAAATCTGAGTCCCAAAAGATATTATAATTCTATGATTCTATGATTATAGCAGTGATTGATCCAAGCTCAACCTTTTCCTGCTCTCCTGACCCTCTTCATCCTGGTCCTGAGGATCCATTGAACGCCACCTGGCAAAGGAGCTGAGAATTCCTCTGGTCAGATGACAGCTATAGTAATGTTTGTCTCACAGAAAGCTGTGCTGGTGCTGAACACTTTGCAAATGACACAGCCATTTGTCAGAGTTCACAGAACACCACACAGGTGGCCTCAAAGCAGACACCCTGAGCAGAGAGACTGGGCAGCACTGCACTGAAGTCACTCAGTGCTGGGACTGTGCTCTCTTGTAACAGGTCCACCTACAGCTCTGGGTCCTTCTAGAAGGATGCTGCATGACAACAAAACTGCTCTGTCCTCCTGTGGTGGAAGAAAACAACAGAGGAAACCTGCAAGAGGGGCTGAACCTATGTGGGTATAAAATGAGTCTTTCTCACACTAACCCTAGAAACACAAGTATTTAGGATGCTAACAGATTATTAATCCTTTGGCTCAATGAAAATTACTGTGTTTGCTGTAATTTTTCTAGGTCTTAGCCTGAAGCAAAAGTGAAATGTTCTTTGGAACGTAGTTTGTGGAAATCAGCCACACCTGCCCAAGTGTCCTGCTGTTTGGTTGATGAGGATGACTCCTTTCTAAGCCAAATAAGAAAGGGACCCAAAATTCTGGGACCTCCTGGAAAACATCGTAAGCACTCTTCTCAGCAGTGTTTATCCCACTAAGGAATCAAGCCCACCAGAAGCATAATGGCTGTAGAGTCCAGCAGTATCCACCTGAACTCCTACAGCAGTTGGAGAAAACATCACACTTTACAGCTTCAATGGCTATCACTAAAGAAATGGGGCTGACAGAGTAGAAAAGGGAAAAATAGGTTTTGTTCACGCTGACAAAAACTGCCTAGAATGAACCACCCACTCCTCACGCTGTGAAATGGTTGGTGATAAAAGCAGAGAAAAGCACCTGGCTGAAATCTCAGGCTGCATTAAATGGCAGAAATTGCCAGTTCTTTAGTGTGCAGAATAAGCAGGTCTTGGAGTCGGGCCTGCAGGCCAAGCATGAGCAACCCAAGCATGAACAAGCTGTCTACCCTGCTACATCTTGAAGAAAACCTGATAAAATGAAGTAAAAGACAGAGAGTTGCCCTCTAACCAGAGGGGAGATCGTCAACAAGTTGAACTCTTCATGCCTGATGATTTGCCAAGAGAAACAGAAGGGGTAAGATGATAAGCTCAAACTCTCAGCCCCTAGGCATTTCCATTGGCCTCAGTCCTAAGCCTGCCTGAAACAGCAGTGGGAACTGGAACTCAGTGTTCGCAGAGAATATACAATCCTTCCCATGCCCAAAAGTACCATTCTGCATGCTCCAGCTATGCGCCACAAAAGATACATGTAGTGCTGCCAGATGAAAAATCATCTGCACCTGGTGGGCTAACACAATGCTTATTCTTCAAAAACCACTGGCCTGTGGAACTGCACAATGCCCATTCTGTAAGAAGAAGAACTGGAAAGCAACCAGCCCAGTTGTGCCAACTTTTACCAGTTCACCAGGCAGTCAGGTATGACTTTGGGGGTCACCAACTACCAGAGACCACCAAAGAGACCCCAGGACAGAAAAACACATGTGTAAAGGGGAGAGAAAATACGCTACTGATTTGAGGAAAATTACTATCATATGTATGTTTATTCAGGGAAAATCAAGTGACTATGTATGTAAAATATAGTATCTAAACAGGAGTTTCTTCTGTAGTCAGTATGCACGATATTTCACAGGGCGTATCCCTTCGTGCATCTGGCTGAGTAAAGAATGTCTGCTTTTTAATGCTATGTTAGTTTTAAGGAGTTTTTATTTTTACTGATTTTTGGTAACAGTGGTACCACCAAGGCAAGCTCCAGAAAGGCTGGTGAATGGTCAAGAAACCTCTGAGAAATGTGGGAGAAGTGAAATGTCCATCATCTACCCAGAAGTTTGTGGCCTTCCTCAAAGGGAGGCCCAGCCCAGTAAGCAATTAGATGCATCCTTGCACACAAGCCAGAACAGTGCACAGGATCTGTAGCCTTAGAGATCTTCCCAGCTCATCCAAACAAGGCTCGAAGCACCCCAATCCAACTGGCCTTCTTTGAGCAGGGCTTGGATGAAGTGACCGGCAAGGTCTAGCTACAATGTGTCAGGAAAGAGTCACACCAAGAAACACAATCTGCTGTCCTCGCCACTTAGTGGGCAGGGAGGAGCTGTCTCTACACCATGTCACTGTGCAGAGGACCCCTAAGATACCATTTCCTGGTGCTAGGATGAGGATGGGAGAGTAGTAAAAAGAGTACAGTCACAAACAGACAAACTTTCTAGAATAACTTTTTGTACTGAGACCAGTACATGCTCCATGTTTCCATTCTTTAGTCTGAGGAAGGATCCAGTGTCAAGTTTCTGTAGGGAAATAAAAAAAGAAAAAAGGAAAGCTGGGGATCGTGCATCCAGCACCCCCTGGTGCAAGAAAGATGCTGATAAACTTGTGAGTCCAGGAGAGGCCACCAGAATGCTCAGAGTCTGCAGCACTTGCCCTGTGAGTGGAAGCTGGAGGAGATGGGCTTGCTCAGCCCAGAGGAGAGACAGCTTTCGGGAAAATTGAAAAAGCCTCCAATATTTACAACACTACTGAGAAAACAGAGCCAGGCTCTGTCTTGAAATGCAGGGTAGGAGCACAGGATACAGCAATCATTAACTACACTGGAAGGAAGAAAATTCCCTGATGGTAAAAGAGACCACCCAACCTCCCCTTCAATACAAATGGTTCTGCAGTTCTGTAACTGCAGTGGGATGTTTTGAAGCTTGTGTTCATTTCTCTTATCAGGCTCAAAAGAATGGCCAAGGTGGTGCCCTCTTGCCACAAGTAAGCCATACCATGCCATGCTTCCTGAGATACCATGAAAACGTGGCATACAGGTCGGAAGATAAAATAAGATCTTTACCATCAGTTCAGAAACTGAAAGAAGCCTTCAAAAAAAACCCCACAGGAGTATCCAAACAAGCAAACACAAGTCACTAAACAGGAAAGATAATCCAAAAATCTTACAATCAAGAGTGACATTTTGGCAGAACTAAAATGGCAAAGCATGTGAACCAAGCCAGGGATGGAGAAAATGGCAGGAGAAACCTTCCTGATGCTGGATGGCAGAGTGAGAATAAACCCAGTGGGAGAAAGCTCATATGGGATCTCTGGAAAAAAACATGGTAGTTAGTCAGATGTCCTCACTATCACAGAAGTCAACATCACACTTTTTACAAGACCTCTTGAAAGTGACCTTCCAGTAGGCAGACATGAGCTAAAGTGTCCCTTACAAACATGACTTGAATCTTTCAGTTCCTATAGTGACTGCATCTTAACCACACTAACTTCAGGCAAAGCTCCCACTGCAGAACTCTATGATGCGTATTCCTCACTGCAACTGATCCAGCATGACTTTACAGAGCAATTGAGTGCAGGAGCAAGCTCAAACTTGCTCTGCAGGGAATTAATCTGAAAGAGCTGGTCCAGATTATGTTGTGATGAAGCTTTTATTCTAAAGTAAAGATGGAGCTTCATAGAGATTAAACTTGACTAGTCATTCCATTTTAAACTCATATTTTGTTTTTATCATGCAAACACACCACAAAAAGGCACAAGCCCCCTCAAAACAGATCTTCCTCAAAACACTGATTTGGTATCACACAGGTCTGAACTCAAGAAAAAGAAAGGAATCTTACTCTTACCTGACTTCTTAAATAAGTACATGCATGTTTTCACATCTCATCCATGGGCCTTTGGTTTCTTTTAATCTCATTCTCCAAAAAGCACATTAGCCAGGTACTAACAAAGAGTACAAGGTGGTAAACTTACTGTGGCATCTTCTGAACACGACGCTATTACAAAGTCATTGAATGGGTTCCACTTGATGTCCAGAACATTTCCTTTGTGCCCACATACTTTGGGATAATGTGGATCAAGCTTGCCTGTCTGGAAAAAAAATATAATCAAACCTAAGGTGAGCCATGGAATTACAGGACATTTTCAAGGCAGCTCCAGAAGGAAATTTCTTTCTGCTTGTTGTCCTCCAAATGCCCTTGGTGCTCTCTGTCTGTTGAGGATGGGTTTTTGGTGTCCCTGCTAGTCAAGTCTTGATGATACCACCATAAAGAAAGGAAGGACTGCCGAGGTCTTCCTAATTATATGCTGCTGTGAAGAAATCTCTGTGCATGCCTACACACATATTAGAAGACAGTATTAGGTTCAGACACCAAAAAAAAACTTGGAGGAGAAACATCTATGAATGAGTTGAATCTTCAACATTTTTTAAAGATCTTGTGACAGGGGGACAAACAACAGCAAAATCTCCTTCAGAAGACATTTCCTACAAGCAGCAAAAAAAAATGGTTTAAGTTTTCATTTTAGCCTCACTAGCTAGCATTAATTTAATTTTTTAAGCAAAAAGATATTTGTGACATAAATTACGAATTACTAAGTTTTTCTTTCAGCAAGCTGTCTATTTCTCTCTGATGGTGTTCAAATCCAGCCATTCACCGAATTCAATCAGCATTCTGGACTCTCAAAAAAAAAAAAAAAAAAAAAAAAAGTCGTGTTTAGGTGGGATCTGCACTGGTAAAAATTCCACACAAAGTGCCCTAAGGTGTATTGAGAGCCTTGTGCCACATGGGGGCTGTGTTGCATTGAATAAACCCACACTGCAGGAGTGGTCTCTGCTAGAAAGACAATTCTGAATATCTAAAAGGTACGAAGGGTGCTGGTGATTTTATTAACATTCAAGCGACACTTGCTTCCCCCTGTAAGAAGCAGAAGTATGGGGAGCCCCCTGACACACCCTAGGCATTAGTTCAAGAGCAAAAGTCAGTCACCTAAGAAGGGAGACATGATGGCAAGCTGGTGATGCTTACCGGCTTACTGCTTCCCACCTGGAACGATTGTAGACCAAAATGATTGCAAATGTGTGCTCGCCTAGAAAGCAGACACTTCTGTTGTATTCCCTACACCTCTCCAGAGGTGAGCCTTAGGAGTGCAAAGCCCAGGGGAGTCACTGCTGCCCCTAACCTGGCTGTGCATAGGATGTAATTTTCCCAGCTTTTAAATTTTGGGGTTTTTTTGCAATCTTGAATGCAGAACAGGACACTGGTGGGAAACAATTCTGGCTTCACTGGAAAGTTTGTTTAATAAACTGGGACTAACCTGCTTTAAACTGAACATCCAAAGAGCTTTGAAATGTAAAAGACCGTGCTTTTTTAGACTACAAAAACAATTCCCTTTTATAGCAGGGACAATGCAAAGAGATTTGGGAAGGCAGAAGAGAGATAAAAGGCCTTTAATAAGAAGCGCTCCTCCACCCACAGTGTCCTTTTGTAGGTTTCAGAGCCTGGTTTCAAGGTGACAATTAAAAAGGGTGGACAGATGGATCCACAGGGATCCCTTGATCCTTAAGGAAACTCTGGCCCCTCCCAAAGCTAGTTGCCTGTCTGCTCCCCACTTCGTTTTGGGAGACTCTCGGGCTGACCTAAGCCCATTTTGTCTGACCCATCCTGCAAGGCCCTCTTACCCCATTCCCGCTTCCCCAACAGGCTCTGAGAAAGAAGCCCTTGTTCTTCCAGTCACCAGTCTCACCTGCCCCATTGCAAGCCCTGGGATAGAGCAGGACTCACCACACATGAAACCACCAAGAGCCAACAAACATACATGACATGAAGCTAGAGCTGCTGGTCTCAGACGCACATCTGCATGTGGAAGTGAAGATCTTCATTGCTGGAGGAAAGTTCATTTTACAGACCAAAAACTATTTCAGTAACTAGATGTGTTTGTCATTCTATGAAGTGGTACCTGACTTCCACAGTTACCTGCAGAGCTTGAAAATGAGCAGTTTTTTAACCGCTCACTTTCTAAAATTCCAGCGTTTCTGAAAAGTAGTCAAGCTTGGAGTTCCCTGACAAAAATCTCTTGTAGTGGAACATCTGTCAAAACTCTCCCAGCAGATTTGTACAAGGTAGATTACTGAGGTAGGTCAGCCCCACCTCTGGCCCTAAAGGGCACTAGCACAGTGCTCACATATGTGCCAGTTACATAAGGCCAGAAGGGTCATCATCAGTTTCATTTTACAGTCCATGTTCCCAGAGAGAAGGGAGGGGAGTTTGTGTCTACGAGGCCTATACAGCCACAGATGTCCTCCCTTTCACACCTGGTGCTGACATATTAAAAGACTGGAGATTGCAGACCTGGGCACAAATAATCTCCCTGTCTCCTGGGACCTTGTTCTCGCTTTGCTTTTTGCTGCAGAGGAAGAGACAGATGCGGTCTCAAATGAATCTGGTCATCGGAGATGGAAAAAGGCAGGACTTCCTCTTTCAAAAGAAGGCCACAAAATTTCCCTCCCAGTCAAGATCTTTCCTTGGCATGTTGTACATGCACTTCCCCAGCACATCTACACCCAGGCCACACTGTGGGAAAGCAGCTGATGTCTTGGTTACAGTCACTGAGCTCAAGTCTCCTTGAACTTGCAAGATTTACAGTCAGTTGGCCTGTTCTGGGCGCCAGGCAGCCCCTGTGGCCACAGCCCCTTCCCTCCCTGGTGAGATGTGTTGCCCTTCTACCCAGCTGGTTTCAGTGGCACACATTCACCACGATCTCACTGACACACCCTGCAACAGACCATTTCCAAAGTGATGGCAAATATTCAACTAATTTCTTATAAGGCTGAATGCAAAGGCCTGCTGAAAGGATGGTATCTAGGGCAAAGAACTCGTTCTCTACATAACCTCTGCTGTCCCCAGCCCCACCTCACCTCCAGGCTCTCAGAGAAGAAGACTGGTGCAGAGGGAAAGTAGTAGTATTTATTCAAGGAGAGATGAGAGACCTTGGTGTCTGTGACTCAGCAGGAGAGGAGTACAACAAACAAGCAAGGAGGCATAGTTAAACAGAGGAAAGTTGGGCCTTCATTCATTAGACTGGCAGCCCCTCTAGTAGCAACTCATGCAGAAAGAACCAAAAAAAGCATTGGAGGGAAGGATAAGAACAGCTACCTGAACAGGTCGTTCATCCTCCCCAGCAAGTGCAGCCCTCCCTGTCCTGGCTACTATTTCCTGCTTTGATTAAATGTGTGACATCCTGGCTCTTGGGCTCTTCCTCCACACTTTGTCACACTGGGGATGTGTCTGCTTCCCATTAATCCAGTCAGAAGTAACCATGGTCACCTGTCCATCGTAAGAGGGCAACACTGTCCCAGACATGTCTCCAGAACAGGCTGCCTTTGATGTTCTGGCAGCTGAGGGCACAAGCCAAGTGTCCAGTACACTGTCTGCCACGGCTCACCTTCACAGAGGGAGGTGGCAGTCACAAAAAAAGCACCATCAGAAGCACAAGTAAAAATTTCTGCTTTGCACCAGATGGTACCACTTTGAAAGTGTATCAAACAAAACTAAGGAGCTGGTATTGCAGGTCCTGACTCAGGGAATCCCTTTCTTTAGGTGGCTGAGGCTGCTCTACCACCCAGCACGGGTCAGGAAGTGGTATTCAGAGAACAGCTGTGTGAAGCACCTAATTTCCCTGATCCACAACCAAAGGTTAACCCTCAAGGGACCAACTCCTCTCCATAGCTCCATTTTGAAGCCCTTAATTCTTCCAGACTCATCAGCATCCAGAACAGCGAGCCCCACATCTGAACTGCAGCAGCATTTACATCTGTTGCTAACGGTCTGCTCCCTGGTCTTCAGAATCCCCTTCAGCAAACAAATCAAGAAGAGTTGCTCCTTAAACTTCTTCTCCTCAGTTTCATACATCTTGCTCATTTGCCTTTTTTTCCCCAGACTGATTGAGGCCTGACCTGCAAAGTCTTTCCTCACATGAAAGTACGTTCACATTTTCATTGACATACTTTAATTATCCTTTTCTGTATCTTTTTAGTTCTACCATGCCTTTGATTTCTGCATGCAGTATTTCAGAACTGGGTGGAGTATCTGAGCAGGTGTAAGATGGAAGAATTACTACAGAGACTAGCCAATCTGAGAAGAGGTGAGAGGACAGAAAAATTAATAGTAGGAAGTGTAAGCAGCTTCACCTATTTTTGCCAGCACTTTGAGAGCTTGGTCCCACACCACATCCCACAGTGAACAGCTGTCTGCCTACAGATGTAGTTCTGTGATAAAGACAAGTTGTTGAGACTCAACAGACCATCATTGCGGGGGCAGAAGTGACTCAGTCAAGAAAAACAGGGTAGTGGTTAATTTTAGAAGGACAGTCTCTACGCAGCACCAGCATCGAAGGAATGAATTAACAAAGTCCAGAAGGGCCGGAAACTGTGCTAGGTTCTTCAAGCATAGCCAGTTCACTTTCATCCTTAGCAAATATATATTGAAAAAGTGGCATTGCAATAACACCATCAATTAACTTTTAATTAAAGGCTGAACTTTTGCCTTTCATCTGTTCTGTCCTGATTCCAGAGAGATCATAATCTCATATTGAAGTTAATCCACATTAGTGCATGCCTAATTTTACTGAAGCAATAAACATCAGACGACCAGCTTCTCCCTCTCATCAGATCCTAAGTCAACAAAACTCATATACATGGCATTTGTTTCTGAAAGGGAAGTCTTCACAGCATCAATGCTTGAAGTTTAAGAGCTTCATTGCCTGGTAACTGTGTCTCCATTCTTTCACAAAGGAGAAGGTAGAACAAAACATACCATATTCTCCTTTGGTCACAGCTGAATCCATGTTGCTAAAGCACCTTTCTGGTTTTGCCCTCTGTATCCACTAAATACTTTTTAATCTGCAGTTCCTCCCAGGAGACAAACATCTGAACAGCACATTATGCTGATTATACAAGAAAGGTAAATGAGTAATAAAATGAAGCAAGGTGTCAAAAATCTGCAAGCAGCAATGCAAGACATATAAATACCCACATGCCGGGAATCACCTGCTAGAGCAACTGGGGCCTCTTCCATCATGTTGCAATTTGGACAACAGCATTAAATGAATATCCTCTGCCATCGAGCTCCCTAGAAAGCCTGTCCCTCCTCCAGCCTCTTGACGTGCTCTGGAAAGCCAGCTCGCCTTGGGGAGCTCACCTGCTTGATGGGAATGACGAGGAAGGCGCCGCCACCTGCACACTCGGTCACCACGGCAAGGAAGCTGGGGTTCACAGCGCAGAAGTGGTTGTCATGGACGCTGAGGGTGATGGGCACACCGTCGTAGCACTTATCCTTGCTGGCGGCTTTGCCATACACGTGGCGGAACTTGGAGCTGCGGAACTGCGGGTGCCACGACATCTGCAAGGGGAGAAACACAACGTCCCGAGGCATAAGGACAGTCCATCCTGGCAAGGCTTGCAGAACCCCACTCCCCTCTCCCCACCACAGGCTCACCCTCCCTGCCTGGGCTGCTCACACCAAGCCTCAGCCAGCAAGCAGTAGACGCAGTTTTCTCTGGTGTTCACCCCTTTGCTATAACCCTGTTGCACATCTCTGATGGAGAGAGGAGAGTGCAGGGAAGAAATGACAGCTCTCAGCATCACCAGCCAACTGAGCGGTGCGTGTGCCAGCAGTCCCTATTGCTGCAGAAGGGCCACATGGCAGCAAGTTTAAGAGGAGATGAATTCTGGTAAGATAGAGCTCAGGAAGCATGAAAAATACAACATCTTGGGTAAGGAAAGCCTGAAACGTGGTGAGTGAACAAGCCAGTCTGGATGCATGCTTTGTTTAGCCCTCAGGTGGTTTAGGACCAAAAATTACTCTGAATTTTGCTCACACGAATGGAAAAAAGTTTGACAGATCATAGGAATAGTTACAGTCACCTGTTGTTTTTTTCACTGACAATTATGTTCTGCATGTCTGGTTCATAACTGCACTACGGCCCTCTGATAGACAGCATTTTAAATGGTGTTTAAATGACACACATAAAGCATGCTAAACACAAGAATCTCTTCTCACAGAGAGCAGTGAGGCTTAATGGAACTGATATAACATTTCATAAAATCATGGAGTCACAGAGTCATAGAATGGTTTGGGTTGGAAGGGACCTTGAAGACCATCTAGTTCCAACCCCCTGACATGGGCAGGGACACCTCCCACTAGACCACCAGACCAGTTGCTCAAGGCCTTATCCAAACCAGTCTCAAACATTGTTGGGGATGAGGCATCCACAGCTTTTATGGGCAACCTGTTCCAGTGTCTCACCACCCTCACAGCAAAGAATTTCCTCCTAATATCTAATCTAAGTTTCCTCTCTTTCAGTTTGCATGCATTAGTCCTTCTCCTATCACTGCAGTTCCTGACAAAGAGTCCTTCTCCACCTTCCCAATACAACCCTTCAGATATTGCTAGGTCGCTATGAGGTCTCCACTCAACCTTCTCTTCTCCAGCCTGAACAGTCACAACTTTCTCAGCCTTTTTTCATAGGTGAAGTGTTCCAGTCCTTTTAGCAACTTCATGGCCCTCCTCTGGACTTGCTCCAGCAGTTCCATGTCGTTATTATGTTGGCGAGCACCAAAACCATACGCACTGTTCCGGGTGGGGTCTCACAAGAGCAGAGGGGTAGAGTCCTGTCCTTCGACTGGCTATTTTCAAATAGGAAACTACCAATGTTGGTCAGAAAAGGTAATTAAGACTATTAAATCCTGCTCCTCCCACAGGATTTAGAGAGCAAAAGGCTTATGGTGAGTGTAGTGAGAAGATTTTACTGCCCAAGGGGAAAAAATGACGATCAGGCAGGAAGGTTATGAGTGAGGGAGCACCTAACACAATAGCTGGGAATATGGGCAAATACTGGGAGAGGGCATGGTTTTGCCCCATACTGACTTCTTTAATGTGCATTTGATGAACAATATTATCAGTGATGCTGGATCAGCAGTACTCCAATTTGACAAGGGAACCCAACCAACTAGCTTTTGAGCTACAGCAAGGCTTAGACACCTCTCTCACATAGTTGAAGGGTGAAGGGAAGCTTGCATGCACTCAGTGACAGGAAGCCAAGTGCATCATCACCTGCCAAGCAGAGGTCTGAGCAATTCTAAACCAAAATGTCCATGTTGCTTGGCATGGTATTACATCCTCCTGAGATGACTGTTAAAGGCTAAGAAGCAGTATGGCTCGAGGCTGGGCAGTCCAACTGGAGCTTTACAAGCACTCATCAATACAAAGATCCACAAAGCTCACATTCTGTGTCACACTAGAAGATTTAGGCTGTGAACAGCACTAGGACACAAGTTCTATCCCATTTCCTGCCTCCTCCCAATCTACTGACACAGCTCAGAGCCAACCACACCTTGGACAAATACACATGCCTGTAACAGTCCTGGCAGATCACCAGTTGCTTTCACAGCCATCTTTGTTGCTCTCTTTTACCTTAGCATGTTTTACCTATGTTAACCCTGCATTTGTCCATATTTATAGCTGAATAAATCTCTTCTGCAGAAAACATTAGGTGCAAAAGATCTTTGATACAGTGTGAGCTGCCTGTCCCAAACAAAAACAAAGAAATGCAAGTTATTTGGAAAAGAAAGCAGGAATCCTGAAAGCTAATCTTGGAAGAAGGGATGTTCACAGGCAGAAAGCAAGCTGAGGTTATATGCAACTGGCTAGCTCCCCAAACAGCCCCAGAGGTGCAGTGTTCTCAAACAATTTAATGCTCATTACAGCTTTAGTGCTTAGGTTTACTCACACTAGCAGAGGGAGAAAATCACTGTATTGTCCAGATGCAGCAGTTGCTTCTTACTGCAGTACCCTTATCTTTCCAAAATGAAATTAATTGCCTGGCTGCAAGGAACTTCTAGCTACACTGCTTTTGAGCTGGGAGAGAGTGTGTGGTCTGAAGTTTCAGGGTCCTTCTGGAGAAAAGAGTCACCAAGCACATGAGAGCAATTATTGAGAAAGCCAGGACTCTTCACCTAGGGAAGTTCAGAAGGATCTTATCAATGCATACCAGTATCTCAGAAGAGGTAGTAGAGAAGACAGAATCAGACTCTCCTCAGCAGTGCCCAGCAACTGGACAAGAAGCAATGGGTACAAACTGAAACTCAGAAAACTCCATTTATATGCAATGGAACACTTTTTCTCTGTGAGGGTTGTCCAACACTGGCACAGGTTGCCAAAACAGTATGGAGTCTCCATCCTTGGAGGTATCGTCCTGAGCAACTTTTCTGGTTGATCCTGCTTTGAGAAGAAGGGTTGGACTAGATGATCTCAAGGGATCCTTTCCAACCTCAGCTATTCCAGGATCCTGTGATTTTAGGGCCTCTGGATCTCAGCCATGTGTATCTTGTACTGCCCTAAAAATGCCACTGCCAGCATACCAAGATGCACACCCATAGAGGCAGACTTTCAACCCAATAAACCTGAAGTGTGCCTTGCAGGCTCAGCTTTCTCACCTGTTCCTCTGACAGGAAGTCATGACAACACATTTCTTCCTCATTCATAAAAAATGCTGTATGGAGAGGCAACTGCTTTCAAAACAGTGCAAAGAGTAACTGGTATAAGGAACGGGGGAGGAGAAAGTGATGAAAAATATACCAATATTTTGTCAGTAAGACAGGATTGCTTTTACATTGCAAAAACTGGCACTACCATCTCCAAATAATTAAACGGTGGATTTGTGCATTTTATGATGTCTGAGAATTAAATGTTTTGCATGGTCCCTTAACAACATGCTTTCCCTGAATGTTTTTTGGACTAATGGCATTAGCTTTCTCCCTGCACTGGAGGGTTGTCCCCTCCAGTAGAGGGTCTCTACTTGCACAGCCATGTCTGAGCTGTGCGAGCCCATATGGGCAGAGCCCAAGGTCCTGAAAATCCTGTGTGTGCAGCACTGGGTAAGGCCTAAAGCCAGAGGTGAGGGAACCCCAGCTCACCTCACCTGCTTGTGGGGCAGCAAGATGCCAGGGTGCCCATAGTAGGGGTATGCAGACCGCCCCTGCACATTGGGCAGCACACATGGACAGCATATTTTGAGAGGCAGCTGGAACTGAGGTCTGGGTCCTCTCCTCGGGTCAAAGAGGCAGAAGACCTCCCTCACTCGCTGCTCAGGGCTCTGGTGCCAGCACATAGACTGATCCTGAACTGACAAAAGGGTAAAAGTGACTGATGAAGGGATCACTGACCCTCTGCCAGCGTAGCACAGACCCCTTTGCATCCTGGAGAAAGAAGGAAGGCAGCATAGCCTTTGCAATCCAGGAATCAGCCTCCTGCCTTCCCTCCCCATCATCCTGACCTAATTCCCAGTACTGCCATTTTCCCTGTGTGGGAGGGAGGGAGACAGTGCAGAAAATACTATTGTTCATGCATTTCTAACCATATAGCTGCCGTAAAGACAGTGTTTAGCAATGTCCCCTCACTCAGCTCTCAGAGACCAAGTCCTGGGACCTTGTGGTTATCATTACCACCTCTTCCAGCAAAGAACATTAAGTAGATCTTTTCCTGAAGCTGCCAAGAGTTCCTGGAGTAGGATGCAGAGATCCCTGCAAGCATTTCTCAGATCTCTTGCTTACTGGGTTGGTTACCAGCTTTTTCAGGCTGGACAGCGTTTCCAGACAGCTTCTGCTTATTAAGATGTGCAACCCTAGTACTGGAAGCACATCTCATGAAAGAATACACAGTACTTCACACAAAACAGAGTAAAATATATCCATTTGCTTCAGAATGCCTCACTGCTGGCATAAAGAGAAGAAGCAGCTCCTCTGCCTCTTTAAGCAGGATAATGCAACTATGAGACATGGCAAGGACACATAGTTTAAATTATTTCTGTAGCCTCTCACTGTAGGCATTTCTGGGTCTTGACTCTGAAAGAACAACATAACATGGACTACTCTGAGAGGCAGTTCTGATTGTGAGGAGAGTCAACTACAGAGCAGAGGAAACTTCACGAAAGCTTGATGCAGCAAGTACAGTCAGCAACAGGTCATGCAAGGAAGAGAGGAAGAGCAGAAGGGAATCAACCAAGAATATGTTGCTTGGATCTCTTTTTATTCTTTTTTTAAAGACAGAGCCATATTGTCCTTGGCTCAGCAGCTGGGTCTGAAACTGTAAGATAAAAAAGCAAAGCCTTAGCAAATCTCAGCCCAGTGCTCAGAACTGGGGGGATTTTTCTTTCTGGCACCTGAAAGGGTGCCTAGAAAACCACTGAGGTACTTTTGATATCCTCAAGCACAGCCTCTTCACGTCTTCGGTGCTTACCAAACATGACCATCAAAATGTTTGTGTGACCTCTAAAGAACAGGCCGTTAAAGACTGAGAATCCAGTTCCACCACTTGTCTTCAGAAATACGATGCAGTAGCACTAAAGGGACTTTGCTCTGCTTCAGCTCTCACTCTTTCACAAGGCTGTTTATGAAAAGTTAGCTTTTCATGACTCACCTGCAAAACATGACTGTGAATGGCTTAGCTCTTGCCAAAGGAGTGAGCTTCTAGAAGGGTTGTGAAGCCTAAGGATGTCTGCAGCACCTAGATGCAGACTTGGGAGAGCCATGCTGTGGCATTTTTACTACTCTTGAGGAAATGTCAGACAAAACAAACAGGCATATACATGCCCACCTGACTGAACATGTGCTTCACCATAGGCCAGCATGTTCCCAGTTTTCCTATTGCATCCTACTTACTCTAGGATTACTGATTTGCCTGCACCATTGTATTGGTTTTGCAATTGCCCTGTTTTGGTAGCAGGGGAACTACAGGGGTGGCTTCTGTGAGAAACTGCTGGAAGCTTCCTCCATGTCTGGCAGAGCCAATCCCTGGTGGCTCCAAAGATGGACATGCTGCTGGCCAAGGCTGGGAAAATTAGAAATTATGGTAACACCTCTGTGATAACAGATTTAAGAAGAATTCAAAACAAAAAGGGGTTGTGCAGTAGTAACTGCGGCCAAAGAGTGGAGTGAGAACATGTGAGGAGAAAACTCTGCAAACACCAAGGTCAGTGGAGAAGGAGGGGGAGGAGGTGCTCCGGGCACTGGAGCTGAGATTGATGAACTGACCATAACCCCCCTTCTCAGTCTCCTTGTACTGCTGGGGTAGGAGGTAGACTGGAAGGAGGGAGGTGTGGACGGGGAGGTGTTTTTAAGGGGTTATTTTACTTCTCATTATCCTGTTCTGATTTTGTTAGCAATAAATTCACTTCATATCTCTAAGCTAAGGCTGTTTTGCCCATGATGGTATTTGATGAATGATCTCTCCCGGCCCTTAATCTCAACCCAGGAACCCTTCATTAAATTGTTTCCTCTGTCCAGCTGCAGAGAGGAGTGAGTGAGCAGCTTTGGTGGGTGCCTGGCATCTGGCCTGGGTCAAACCACTACAACCATGCATGACATTTGTGAATTCTGGATGAATTTATCTTGGTCCTGGACAAAATAAACGCATGGAAAAAGTGAAATATGTTTGAGGAAACCCAGACATATGGTAGCCTAATCCAGATCAAACTAAGAGCACCCGCCACTCTGGCACCACAGTATTTTGTGAAAGACTCACAGCAGCAAAGTCATCCCCAATAGTGTAAAAACTCAAAACTTTGTCAACACTTTACTCTACCGTTTCTCACCTTTGATATCCTTAGTGGTTTTGATATCCTTAGTGCTTTTGATATCCCTGGCAGTGCCAGGAGCAGACCAGGAAATTATTTTCCTTACATCCTGGGAAAGGCCTGAAAGAAGATTGATGGGCACCTTATCTCCTACAAGTACCAGTTCCTGGGTGCGGCACACTGCTAGGAGGTAACCTCTGCAACACACACTCCTGGACTGCTTGTGGTCTGGCACCTTCAGCCCCATCCACGAGCTGCTTTCTCTTGCTCTGAGCAGAAAATTAATGTGAGGGAAGGATGGGAATTATGAAAACACAAGCAAACAAACAAAAGACCACAACAACAACCAATCACAAAACCCATCCAAAAACCAGAACAAGGCACTTGAGCAGAATCAGGTCATAAAAAGTATCTGATGTGGGTTAAAAAGAGCACAAATGATAGGGGGTCACATCACATCTGGAAGGAGGGGAATTGGAGTGTTTTGACAGCAGTGAGATCTCTCACTCTGCTCACCCAGGGACCTACAGCCAGGCAGTGTGACAGTGTTGCCCCAGGAAAGAACCAGCTATGAAGCAAGAACTTGCTTGCCTCATTCCTCTATGAACAGACATGCACGTCTCCAGCTATGATGGCAACAGAACACTTGGGAGCCAGGATCTCGATGCATCCCGCTGCTGATTGACAGGAAGGTGACTTATTTTCTACTTCCCAGGTGCACAGGGCAGGACTGTGAGGTACTGGGCCCCCACCTGCCAAATGAACACCAAGGGCTCAGCCTTGTGACTCTTTCAGAGCCAAGAGTACCACTGTCACCCATCGTGATTCAACAATGAGCTTAGTGATGGTGACAAATTTTCACTGACTTTATACAAGGGGAAAGGCTGAACAACCTCACCATTTACCAACCTGGATGTTCTCTGTGTATTTTCTTTCCTTTCAGGCATATTCCCTACTCTGAAAACACCAACAAGAAATCAGGTGGACTGGCTTTGTGCTGAAGTACCAAGCCATGGCATGAGTTGTCTGTATTTCCAGGACAGAAACAATATGTAACAAGTGTGCAGACAAGAGGATGCTGTATACTGCGTGCTCTCACTCCACTCCCCTGGCCTGCACTGGGATTTCTGTTCAGCTTGTGCTTCAATCACCAGAAACATGAACACTAGACAAAAAGACCTCAGCTCTGGGCACTGCTCTTGAGGATGTGTCGGAGAGTTAGAGGAGAAACCAGAGCAGAACTCCATGGACCAGCGATCAAAGGTGTGAGATCTGCTAAGAAATCCTAAAAACTTGGGGGTGGAGATGAAGGAGGGAAGCCAACAGAACAAGTTGGTACAAGGAGGATATAAATCATCTGTTTTCAAAGTCTAGGGGAGACAAGTGTGTCAAAAGACATGTGTTTTAACTGCATCAAAGAAGTTTCCAATTAGGCAGCAGCAAAAGTTTTATCAGTCATAGGAGTGGGAGAGAGAATGGCATTAATCTCTCCTGGCATTTCCCAAGCAGATCCAATAAAAGCCTAGCAATGACAACAGAGCTACAGCTGCTCCTGATCTGGACAGAAAACAGACTCACAGAGATGGAAGAGAAATCAGATAATAATTTTAATTTCATGTGCAATAAGTCTGCTATGTCCGGAGTGTGGCAGGGCTATACACCCACTCATCCTGGCTGCACTAACCCACTCAGACATGCACCCAGTATCTCCATTTTAAGCAATTTTCAGTTGCAGTACTTAATGCCAAAATTTCAATTTTTAACACCCAGGAACAAAGCAGCTGAATCAGATATAACTACTTGAGAACAATCTGCTTCATTATGGTACCAAGAGCTGGGTTGCAATTCAAGCTCTTTAGCAATGGCCATCATTCCAACCATTAACTGGCCAGAGTAGCTGCTTTCAAATACATCACTCTTCAGGGTTAATATAAAGAGTGGTATAATGGTAGATGAAAGCCAAAAGTTTAATATTAGTTTGTTTGTTTGATGCAGAGTTTGAGCTGAAACCTTTTCCACTGCACTGTAAAAACAAGTAGGCCCCATTTCCTTGAGGTTAATCTCAACAACTCTGTGAGACTGCAGAAAGTACTTGCAGAGGGACGAGACCACCCTGTCCAGATACGGACCTGAAGATAATGGCAAGCAAAAGGGGTTGCACCTTCAAAAGCACAGATCACATGAACATCACAGTAAAGGAAGGAAATGGATACATAAAAGCCTTCAAAGTGGCACAAAACACCACCTGGAGAACTCACAGGAGCTGAACAAGTCCAGTGGGCAGAAGAAATTTTTTCTCTTGGCTAGGCCACATGGAGCTCCTTCAGGAAGGTGTCTGAGGTCTCTGGCACCAGAAAGCTTTATAAGCTAACCAGGCTGGAAATCACCTTCCTGTTTTTAGAGAGCTGCTCTCGGTCCCAGAGCTGCCCATGGCCTATCTCAACACCCATCTCTGTGGGACCAAGCTCCAGACATGAACTACACCCTCTCTCCACCTCTTGAACAGCAGGGGCCTGGCAGCACTCAGCATGCATCCACCCAACACGCATCCATCGACACACAGGTCCTTGACCCTTTCTGTCCCCCGTGCCAACACTCGTCAATGTCTCACTGAATCAAGGCTGCAGAGGGAGGAGGCTCACAGCTGACTCCAGTAACACAAACAGGCATTCTACTCCATCATCTGCAAGATATTCAAAGCCCTTTTTTACAAGTTTCATACAAACTAAGCCTGTGCAAGCACAAGATCACGGCCTGTAGAGCATCACATTAGACAAGTCTTGTGAGTCTCTCACAAGACTGTATTGCAGTTTTGGTATGGAAGCAGGACACATAAAGGCTGTGTAGATTGCAGAAGCAGCACTCAGTTAAGCCAATGCAGTACATTTGGTCCAAATAACAGTTTGTAAATTCTAATAGAAAGCTCTCCAGCTCTGCCTGCCTTCAGGTAAGCAACAGAGGGACAGACCACCTGTATCTGTTCCTGATCTCTAGATCGTATGGGTCATTCAATGAAGAGTTGGATTTGATTATCCTTGTGGGTGCCTTCCAACTCAGAATATTCTGTGAAATCTGTGAAACACTACTGCAGTGATCAAAGAACAGACAGAGCTCTTCAGGAGACTAGAATCTGGCACAGCATCTCCTGAAAGGACTTGAAATTTGTACCCTCTCTGCATCCAAACCCACAATGAGATGCTCACACTCCTGAGAACACCTGGGCTCAGAGCCTTCCAGTTCATAGTGCACGATGGTTCCATTGCACAGATCCATCACGTGTATGGTACATGCCCTATGCCAAACAATTGTTTTCTGTTCTCTTGTGCTGCACACCTCTGAGCAGCGTAGAAACACGTGCCAACGAATTAATAATGGTTATGTTTGTTCATGCTCCCCCAGCTTCATGCAAGAAGTCTCCCTTCTCCTCGAGACCTGTTCTCCACATGGCCTGTGTTGCATTCCTGCATGAAAGCTGCCCTGGCATTGCAAGACACAGGCTGAAATCCAGCCAGACCTCTGGAGACCTACTCCTAGTGCATACTTTGGGAAAGCACATAACATGACAGTCTACCAAAAAAACATTTAAGTACTGTTTTCTATTGTTCATAGGCAGGTTTCCAAACTCTGCCTGTACCTCTTACTTGTGACTCTGAAAAGCACTTCAGATGTTCGGGTCATCTAGCCTGAAAAGTTGGGCTCTCTTTCTCCTGTGTCCTTACTGCCAGGGAATCAAGAGAATTTACAGTTCTGAAAGACTTTTCAGAGGTCTTAATCTCTTGAAAGTTAGAGGTAATTTGAAAAGCAGAGAGACCAACAGAAAAAATACACTCTACCCTCATTCCATCTCTTGTATGCAGGGTCAAAAGAGATAAAAATGGGAGAAAAGAAGGAATGCAAATGCTAGTAAGGGGGATTTTGAAAGTTAAAATGAGCATTTCAATCTCAAATGCCATTAAAACTTCATTTCCCTTTTCACCTTCTCTTTTGGAATGCTAAACTTGTATTGCATAGGTAATGCCTTTTACTTTTCAGCCTTATCATTTTTAAATGTTTCTATGGCCAAAAAACCCATAGGGGCAGCCTTGCAAATCTTTTGAGAGAACTGTTTGCAAGCATCCAAGGCGAATGCCACAAGAGATTCAAACTTCCAACCTCATGCAAAAAAAGCAGATGGAAAGTGGCACAAGGATATACAGCTAGAAAACTCCTGAGAAGATACACATCCTCTTCTCAGTCCTCTACCACCAGTCCATGAAATAAAATCTTTACCTACACTCAGCTCCAAGTAATAAAATCAAACAGAAGTACGAATCACTGTCATTCCCAGAATCTGCCTAGATCCATTATTTTCTCTGGTCCCTTCTCTACTTCTTTCTTGAAATCATCCTCAGTTTCATCCATCTTATCCTTCTGTCCTGCTAAAATCTCTCTCCTCCCCTCCACTTTCTTTTCACATTGCTTATTCCCTCAAAATTCATTCCTGCCCATCCAAAAATGAATAATGTAACTTGATGCCAAAAGGCAAGAAGAGTCGCTCTGGGAGACTCAAAAAGCCCTTTCATCTATCTTGTCTCTGCCACTGACGATTAGACAATGCTCACATCCAGATGATGAGAACGAGACGTATATGAAGTCAGCTTCAGTGCTGCCTCACACTGAACATCAAGCTATGTATTGGAAATGAGGGATACATTCCCATTCCCAGTAACCCAGGACTTGTGGAAAGGAAACAGTTAAACACACCATTTTAAATAAGGCAATTAATATATAATGAAATACTGCTGGTTTTCTGCCTGAGAGCCAGCTACATGCACTGTAAATTTCATTACATGGCTCCATACGGAGCAAACTGTACAAGAGAGCTCCATAAAAAGTACTTTCCCTCTCTTCACTCTGCTGCCCCCACAAGACATTTATGTTGAAGCAGGAAGATATGTTCTACTTGCTTCAACCCAGGCTTCTGCATTCTTCACACAGGCACAGGGTCCCGGTTTCAGTGTCTCTACGTTAAACAGACTGTTGTTCCCTCTCCTGATCAGAGAGGTGTGATTCTTGCTGCATCTTGCTTCCTGATGAATGTCAGCACAGGAACATTTATCTGCTAAGCAGGCTGCTCCAAAGCTTTCTGCTCTTGCCTAGCCAGCATCAGGGCACAGCTGGGAAGCAGTGCAGTACATACCTCATTCCAGCAAGGTTAATATGTCTTACATGTCCTGCAGGATACATCTGTCACCTGCATGGGACATACTAGCAAGACTCACATAAAAGCACCTTCACTGGGATACAACTGCTTTTAGCAGCTGACTAATCAACTAAGACAACTAAGTCCCAGGTCCACACAGCTGGACTGGGACAGTTTTGGCAAACAAAAATACATCGCGTAATTGTATTTCCTCTGAATAATGCTACTAATGCTTCTTTCACAGGGCAAAGATCTCTCTCCCCAGGATCTGGTACAGCAACCCTGCCCCTTCGGTTAACCAAGAACATTCAAAGAGACATGCAATGAAAAAAATGGTGTGCAGAGGAACTTCTCACCTCCAGACAGCTTTAAAACCTTCAACTTCACATTGCTCCAAATGCATTTCTCACCCTTTATTCTTGCCTTATGCAGAGAAAAGGCTTCTGGCTGCAACCCTGATAGGAGCACAGTGATCACAAAGCAAGCAAGCAATGAGAAAGGTGTCTGTTTGTTGTGCTAATCTGTAGGTGCCACTTTTTAGTACAAGCAATCAGTACAATTTCCCATCCCATGTGTCCCCATTTGCCACCAGCTGTCATGGCAATGAAAAGGGCTTCATTAGAAATAGCAGAATGGGAAACACATCCCTCTTGCTAAATTAAGTATTGTAGTAAGGTTTAGTTTTCTTCAAGTAGCATACATTCATCCCAAAACCGTTTTGGAAGACGGGACAGACTCGTGTGAACACGGACCAGGCTCAGGCACAAGCAGTCAGCCCACTGGAGCACAGTCCAGTCATCATTTGTTCTTCCCCACACCAATATTATTCCCAGGTGATTTAACCAGACCTCATCCTGTTCCCACTCTCCTCTTTTCCCTTTCATCCGAAGCAGCAGTAAGGGACAGCTTTATCACAGATACAAGTTAACTTTCTGGCTAAGAGAAAGGCCATCCTCAGTGACATACCAGTGTGGCTGCAGCTTTCTCCAGCTGCACCTTGCAAACTCCCAGAAGGGAGACTCCCTCACTTTCCTGCTGCCCTGCACCACCTTCTTTAGGCTGACCTACCCTCACAGACTTCTGCCCACACTCTCCATGCATGACCTGGAGAACCAGCAGAGCAGGGAGTACTTTCAGGAACACCTGCCTCTTGCTTCCAGAGAGGACTTGCCAGCAGCCAGAGGGAAGACAGTGGGGTTGAGCTTGTGACTCTCTTAATCACAGAGCTACTAATTATATGGGTGTACTCCCAAATACCAAGTCCTATGCACCACCAGGCAGGTGGGGAGGCAGTCCCTGGTTTGCAGCCTGCAAAGAAACTAGAGGAGACCCCTCAAAACACCAAGGTAATTACCGTGTAGCCAGGCTGGTAGAAGAGTGGGTGGAGGCTTTGACAAGACATCCTTTTGCTTTATTGGTCTGAGACAACCCTCATCTCAACCTTCTAGCAGCTCTTGCTTCCCCATGACAGAGGTCTATATCATAAAGGCAAATGCTGCTCTCTCCTGTCCTCTCCTGCTTGGTGACACCTTGTTTATAACAAGATCTTCCCATGAGAATGTACATCAATAAATCAAGGCCAAGCGCTCAATACAGCCATCCAAACTTTGTGTTGAAAGGGTCATGCTGTCCCTTCTCATTTTAAGCATTCCTTTTCTTGGGTTGTGAAAGCATTTGGATAAGGCTGTGTGAAATACACTGCTGTCCCTACGGAGAGAATATTGCTAAGAGCTGATCTTGGAGACAAGCATTTAACAAATTATCTGTTCCATCACCTGGCAGTGGCACTCCATGGGCCACCTTCCAGTCTTCTGGTATTGAGGAAGCTGCTCACTGGTGTGCCAGGAAGATGCATGTGTCACAACAGATCTCCATCTTTTCACCTCCTTTCTTAAAGGAAATGTGAAACTTTTATTTTGCCCTGAGAAGGCAGAAAGCATAAATACTAACTGTAACTCTGTTGTGTCTCTGGAAGTAGTTCCAAGCACAAATGAGGAAGTTTGTTGCAAATAAGCAATAGAAAAAGCAGCAGGGACACTGGAAACACTGAGGCATTGAACGCCTTCTTCACCTCAGTCTTTACTGCTAAGATCAGCCTTCAGGCACCCTGGAGCCCTGAGAGATGCGGAAAATCCAAAGCAAGGAAGAGTGACCCTTGTTGGAGGAAGATCATGTCAGGGAACATTTAAACAGAGTGGATATGGACAAGGGCCTGCTGGAGTGGACCCACAGGAGCTAAGGAAGCTGGCCTGCATTGTTGCAAGGTCGTTCTTGGTTTTCTTTGAAAGCTCACAGCAATGGGGCATCTATCGTCCCCGAGGACTGGAAGAATGTAAGTGTCACCCTTATCTTCAAGAGGGCAAGTCAGAGGATCTGGGGAACCACACACTGTTCAGCCTGAGCTTGATCAGAGAGTTAATTGTTAAAAGGAACTTTTAGACTCTGAGGGTGGTCACACCCTGTGCCTGTCTCAGACACAGGCTGCTGAGAGAGGCCGTGCAGTCTCCATCCTTACATACTCAAAACCCAACTAGACAATGCCCTGAGTCTGCTCTGGGCTGGCAGTGGACTAGGTGATCTCCAGACGTCCCTCCACCCTCAGCCATGCTATGACCCTGTGAAATCTGCACTGATCTCAAGGAAGAGGGTCCTGAGCAGATACATTGAAAGTAGACCAGAACTTTCTGTGTGCATTCAGCGTGAAGAAGACAGGAGATATCCGTCTTACACAACACTGCCTGCGAGGGACTCATCAGATGGGCCATGCTCAGGGGAAGGAAAACAAGCAGCAACTCAAACAAATGACGTAAAGCAACAAAAATAGCTTGACCACAGTGTAAACTCTCTCATTCAAGACCAACTAGATGAGGAACAGGCAGGTTAGAAGGTTTTCCGGGGAGGCTGGGAAAAGGAGAATGACATCAAAGTCTTAAAAAGTGGAAATTGGTAGATTCACAGAAAAGAGTGAGAAAGATGGAGAGTCAACCCAGTTTTGCAAACCTTTGCCAGGCTTCACAGGCCAAACTGCACTAACAAAACCCGAAGTCACCATGACATGGTATATTCAGATTCCAGTACTATGATGGTCCTTCACCACAGAAATAAGGCAGCATGAGGTTAGAAAGAAGGTCCTCAAAAGGGTAAGTAGTTTGTGAAAAATGGGAAACCCCTACATTTGAGTGCTGCAGGCTTAAGTTCAAAATAGACTTTCACCACCATGTTTACACACCTAAATGTCTTCCAGGAACCATAAATTTGTAGAACAGAAGCAGATTGTCACAGGTCTTGTGAGTCCATCTTTTGTCATGTCCTTCTCATTCATTTTTCTACATTCTTCTCTAAGGACTTTTTTTTCAAAATTCTCAAGTAATGGAGAGACCGTCATCATCCTGCTAAACTTAATCTAGCAGACAGCTGCCTTTACAATTAAGCACCTTTTCTCTGCTGTCAAAATTAAATCTCCTTTTGTGCAATCAGTGTCCCTTGCTTCTTATTCTATTTAGCCAGATCCCAGGCAAAAGACTATACCTTCTTACTGCAGCAAGCTTTCCTCCACAGCCGACACACAGCTTCCCAGTCTTCCCTGGTTCTTACCTCATTCTCTTTCTGTCAGCCATGTTTTCTGAACAGCTGACAAATTTGTCCTCCTTCCTTCCACTCTCTTTGGCTCATATGAATTTTAGCACCTGCACCTAAAACTGGCATACATCCATTCCACTAACATGGATGGACAGAACCATCCAATGCTTCCTTTAAAATTTACCAGATATTCTCCAGTTCATATTTATCATTTTCTTTCTACAGCATGTCACTGGGTTATGTTGGAATGAAATGCAGCCTTTGGACACTTTTCTGCAGAACTGCACTGGGTCTGATGGTACTGCATCATCTGAAGACTCGAACCTCTCTCTGCTGAACCGCAACCTCATTTTCACATGCCATTACTTCAGCTCATGAAGGCAGTTTCAAACCAGAGCCCCGTCATTCTGCAAGTTTCCTGCTCCTCCTGGTTTCCTGTTTATTATTTATTCCTTTGTCCTAATTGCTAATAAAAATACAAAAAACATCAGATGTCAGGAAGAACCCTGCAAAATTCTTCTCAGTAAATCCTCACATTCTGATACGAAACCATCACATAAGCTCTCCTCTATAATTCTCTCACCAGATTTATATATACCTGACCACAGACAGATGTATATAGCACATATTCTTTTATCTTAATTGTGTGGGTAACATTTTTCTAAAGTCAAGATAAATGATCCTACATCCACTGGGCTCACCACCCTCTGGAAGATGAAATCAGTGTGTTGACATGATTGGTTTCGCCATGCTCATGCTGCCTTTTTCATCTCATTATTTCTCCCATGTGTTCCACTTTTTCTTATTGTTCTGATATACTCCTTATATAGAAGCTCAAGCTTCCCTGTGTCTAGAGTTCAGGAATTTCCTCCATCCTCTGAGGAGTCCTCAAAGACAACCAGTTGACTGCTCTGAGTAATTTGCAGCTCATGCTGACTGGGGACCCCACACATCTTCCATGAGCACTGTCCAACATCACCTGCCCCACTGTAGTCCAAAGTACCACTCATCCCTTCTTGCTGTTACAGGGGAATTTAGCCAGGCTTGGGGAGGGCTCTGCATTTGTCTCTAGAAGAACCCTATGTGGCTGGAAGCTGTGACCCCTACCAGACTGGACAGCACTGCTGAGCTGATCACAGGGCATGCCAAGCTCCTTAGGTAGCAACTCACCGGCTAAGTAACTGATGTACCAAGTACCCTCTGGGATCCCCAGACTGGGCTGCATGCAGGACATTAAAGTGCTTGTTGTTCATAGCCTACCAGGGGTGCAAGTTCCTCAGGATCTCCAAGCTTTTGTTCTCCTGGGGCTCTGGGAGGAGGTTTTTCCAACACACAAGACTAAGCTCCATGTCCAGCACAGCAAATACCTGTATCATTAGCAGATCACTCACAGAAAGCCTTATCTGCAGCAGGAGGAGACCTCCTATCTCACCAGTGCCTGGACATCGGGCACAACACCCAGGAGCCCAGATGCAGAATCAGAGAGCCAGAGGACACCTCCTGTCACAGCCTACCTTCTCAGGCTGCACAAAGTCTTGCTGCTCCTACTATGGAAAGTCAAGCCTGCAGCACTGTGCAACCTGGCAGCTCTCTGCAGGACAGGCTGTCTCACACTCCTGCCCACACTGAGTTTTGCTCTGCACACCAACAAATGTCCCTGTGCAGACATGGTTCTCTAAAGGCAAGATGGGGATGAAAGCATCTTCTCCGTTTCCCCTGTGAGAAGAACCTCTTTTGGATTAATTTCTGCATGCAAAGGAGGACCAGCAATACTGGTGTGATTGTATTAATATAATTACAGGCTTTAGCTTCTACTGAAAACATATTTCCACATAAACAGGCCTGGAAAGCCCAGTGGTAGTAACAGGATAAGCAAAGGTGTCTGTGCTTTGTAGTACATGAAAAGAAGCAGTTCTAGAAATCCAGAGAGCAGCTACAGTTCACACCTTATAGCTCAGCAGATAACACTATCGTTGCCGTTTTTGTTTCTTCTTCCTTTTATTCCAGCCATAGCTCTCTAATTTCAAAACAGAAATTGTCTTTTCCTGCCCAGGAAAGGGGTGGAGAATTGCTCCCAGAGAACACTCTCCAGAACATTTATTCATTACGTTTGCAAGTCATCTGTCGTGCACCTCTTAAGTCCAGCATGTCTGACTGCTGTCCTTTGCCATCACTTCCTTGCTCCCGGCAGCACAGGCGGAGCACACAGGGGGCGTGAGCACACAGAAGCTGTGCCATACACAGGGCTACGCTGGACGATCCGCTTGCCCCAGTGTGTCCATTTGCCACACCCACGTTACAGACTGGTTTGCTGGCTCCGACCCTTATCCAGCCATTTTTCATTAATTTAATGCTCTCGGGTTTACATTTTTGAGTTTGCTTTTTTTTTTTTCAAAAATCCACCCACACATGCTTCCATCTTCAAAGTTTCAACATGTAATACAAGTACGCCCTTAAAAAGGCAACCCTGAAGGCAAACAGAGGAATGTCAGTGTTATCTACAATTTGTAAGACACACACATGAGAAACAGTTTCCTGCCTTTTACGAATGTTTTATCACAGTTTGTGTTGAGTTGCTGCTTCAAGACAAAATCAGAGCCCTCAGAATTTCATCACCAGACACCAGCTTTCTGGGTCAGATGCCAAATAAGAACAGACCATTTCATTTCTGGTCTTGCTTCCCTCAAACCTACCACACCAAATGGTTTGTGAGCCTCTCAGCTTAAGCTGGGTTCCCCTCAAAGTCATAGACACTCTCCCAGGCATATCTGCAAGACACACCCCTAGACGCACCTTGCTATCCAAATTCCACTTCCGTGCTATAGCACTATCAAGGAGAAATTACCAGTAATAAATTCCTTTGGAACCAAAGTCAACCAGACCATATGATTATACAGCAACCCGGAGCTTTAAATACCTTCGGCATGTGTCATCTCAAACAATACCACAAGCTCAGGTTTATTGTTATGAGAGTAATAAACAATACCGATACAGTGGCTTTCACCTCTTGGTTCATTGCTTGGTTACACCTAATGCAAGGCACGTGGAGCCTGCATTGAGGCCATGTCTCTTCCACAACTGTGGTCTAAGAAGCAACATCCTACCTTGTTGCCTTGGAGGTTTATCAGTTCAGAGTCCCCAGATCAAGAACCTAACCACCAGACCATGGTCTTGACCATGTCACTTTGATGCCTTAGGTGTTAACCTTTATATTTTCAAATTCTGTACTGCTTAGAGTGTAACTCTGAAGTTCCTTGTAGCCTGTAATTCCCGCTCTCTCGTACTAGGTAGACATAACAAAGCCTCTTCAGGCTTTGCCTTCAAGGACAGCCAGGCTGTTTTTAGGCCCAAAACGTGTAAACCAAAGATTCTAAGGGGGGGCAAGCTGAGGGGTGTTACATCGTTAAACTGGGGCTTTAATTGGAGAATTAACCCTGATATGCAAATGATCCAAACCTATAAAAGTGTGCAGAACTCGTGACCTGTGGTCCATCTTGGGGTCCATTTTTTGGAAGCAGCCTCTGGCTCCCCCAGGGTGTACCTTGAAGGCCCTTCAAATAAATACCTATCTTTATTCCCTCACTCTTGTCTAGTCTCTGTTTCTAGGTGGCTGGAGGAGGCATCAACTTGACAGCCAGCTGCTAACAGTCAGCAGAGAGCTACAGAAAAACACACGTTCCCAGGCTGGCTTCTATGTATTCAGTCTCCAGAACAGGATCGAAGGCAGTCCAGTCACAAGCACATATACTGCAGTTTTGCCCCCACGTGCTGCAGTTTTGCCTTCTCACACAAAAACAGGGTCCGTGTATCACAGCATGGCACGCTGAACCCTGCCTGAGGTCCTCCCACTGCAGCCAGTGTGCAGAAACACAAGAACTGTCCCCCACAGCCCTGCTGCTGCTGATGGGTGCCCCAGCATCCGTGTACAACAGTGGGAATCTCATGGGTAAGGCTACTGAATATGCATTAACAGAGAATCCAAAGTGGGACACTTACAGCAGACACTTGAGCCTCGATAGGGAAGAATTTTAAGCTGGTGCGACAAGAAAACTGAGTTACTGATGAAGTCTTGCAAACAGGGCCAGCCTAGCAAGCAGTTTTGTATGAATAATGCATTAAAAAAAAAAAAAAAGAAAGCTGCGAATAGTTTTTGTAAACAAGAAAGGAGGGTGGAGAGCCATTAACTAAGTGATCTCACATTCCTCGATTTGCTTTATCAATCTCAGTATTCAGAAAAAAAGCTTAAGAGCAGTCCAGGCTCCCTAGTGAATCAACAAAACCACACAAAGGGCTGTACCACTCCTCACAGCCTCCAGGCTGTACATTAGCTTTTAGCAACGGTATCTACCACATGAATAATGCAGCACGTCTTCCAGAGCATCTGTACTCCAATCAATCCACAGTAGCAAATAAAAACCTTTCAGCACGCCTTTCTGTCAGGCAGCAGGACCTTTTTACAGCTGCTCAGAGGCATATCCTTGGAAAAACAACCCTATCTGCGACCAGAGCTGGAAGCTTTTAAATTGGCCAGCTGGGAACCAGCCTTTTAAATCAGCCATCCTGCGATGGGCCTCGATTTTATCAATTGCCTTTCTTTGTCTTTTGTTCCATAAGGATCCACACCCACCGTGCCGGGGCTCAGATTAAGGGAGCTCAGACTAGGGTTTCAGTCGGCTTTCAGAAACAGACACGTGTCTCTTCCCAAAAGCAGCTCACAGCCTGCAGCCGGCCCTTCCCAAGAGGGACAGGGTGGCCTCACCAGACACACAGCATACACGTCACATCCTTCTGCTGCACTATAAAGCAGCCTCATCATGAAGTATGGGCAAAGAGCCTTCACCAAACCAAGCATCAGTCAGATGCTCCAGTCTGTATTTTCAGAAGCAGAACAGGTGATGGAAAGAGGCGCTTTGTCCATGTCCATCACCAGTGCTGGTTTGAGCGTTGGTCCTCTGCAGAAGCAGGAAGGTCCCTTCTCCTGGGCAGCCCACCAGGAGTTGTGGGAACTGCTTCTGTCACCACAGGCAACAGCACATCATGCAGGCTACTGGCTGCCTGAGGAAGGGCATGCCACCGGTGCACGTGGACCAGCACCTGCAGAAGTGGTGGGGGACAAAATGACAGCAGCAAGCAAGAGCTCAAAGAACAACATATTCCAGAGATGTTATCTTTCATCAGAAAACCCAGCTCTAAATAACACTCCAAAATACTTGCAGCTCTCCAGCATGGCACAGATACTTAAATACGGTGCCCTGGTAACTGGTTGTGAAAAAAACTCTGCCTATAGAATAAACGTTGCACAAGTAGAGAGGACATGAAGTAGGAAATTGAAGGAGTCACTCAGAACTGAAGTAATGAGTTGATTTCCTCATCCACAAAACAGGAAGGTCAATAGCTTTCTCTGAGAGCGTACAGCAGCCCCTCTTGCCCCTTATTTTCGGTGCACACTGGCTGGGGCAGAACATGAAGTCTCATGTGAGTCCCTGCAAGGAGACATGTCAGACTGTCCCCCATGTTGGCAGTAGGTCAAAGCTTATGCAGAGGGTACTGGGTGGTCACAGCCTCAGGAGAGGTGAGACAGTGGTTCCTCCACTGACACAGATGTCTTCTGCTCAGCCATAAGCAGAAAGGTAATTCAGCACTTTTACATCCCCCAGTTATTGGCTTAGGTCCGGGAAGGAAAACGGTGCATAGAGACCCAGCCTGTACCGAATAGAAAGACTCCAGAAACCCACTGCAGCCATCAGCAGTTGGTACCACATTGTTTGTCTCACAGCATCTTTCTAACAATGGAACCCAAGGCTGCCCAACAAAGGCCAAATTCATACCAAGGTCCCAAGCTTGGCAAAATGCACATCATGCAATTATTTTTTTGCTTTAAAAGATACACCAGGTGTTGTGAACCTCAAAATAATTTTAAGCACATACGTCCAGGGGCAGGCAAGGGCTGCCAGGAGTGAGTGAAACAAGACCACTCTTCACAAGACAAGGTTGAGACAGCAAAAATCCCATGGCCGTCCTGGATGAGTTTTCCAGCTGCACTTGTACTCAGTCACAAGTTTATACCACAATGCACTCCCCAAGGCAGGCAGCAATGCCAAATGGCATCCAGCATAATAACGCCCTGATGGTGACACCTGTCCATGTTATTGACACATCCCCACTGCTCAGTATTTCTCCATGGATGTGCTCTTCTGCCATGCTGAGAAAGCAGGAAGATGGACAAGGGAGCACATGTGCCTCATAAAAATAGCTCAGACAGGTTATTTTTAACTGGGTCATCCCAGCACAGCCAGCAGCAATGGTGAGGAGCAGAGAAGAGAGCAAAGAGAAAAACTGGAAGAGACCACAGCCTCAGGCAGCTCCCAAGAGGCTCAGACTCTCCTGTCACCTGATCTGGTGAGGAATCCAAGACTATAGTTGGGTAGAATCCCCCAGAACATTTTGAAGTGCACGTCATGAGGTACTGGCTGATTTGTCACCTGTTCTTTATTTTATTGCTGTGGTCACTTCCAAACCTGACACCGAATGTGTACTTGAGCCTCCCTGGGACAACTGAGAGAAGCACAGAGAAATTATAACAGTAATGCACACAGAGCCACATGAAAACGTCAGGCCAGAAGGCACTTCTGGAGGTCCTGAGTCCTGTCCTCAGCCCACAGCAAAGCTCACTACAAAGGTAGGTCAGGTTACTTAGACTGTCCAGCTGAGTTTGAAGGACAGATGAGGATGGAGATCTGCTGCTAGCGAGCAGAGACCAAGTAATAAAGCAACATGGGCAGTTTAGTACGAGAAGAAACCGACACTTTATTGTTTTACAGACTCGCTTGTATATCTTAGCACTTGGACTGACATTAAGGTTATTGGTTCCCTGACCAACCACCCCCCAGAGGGATTGACTGAACCCAACAACACCTACTTCAGATATTTTTCTTTTTGGTATGAAAAACAATACAAAGTTTACATATTCTTCCAACTGTTTTCCTTTAACATCCGTGAGAAAGCAAGGCTTTCCCACAGACACTGTCAGAAAACTGAGAAATCTCTCTGCAGCCAGGCTTTTAGCATGCACAGAGATCCCACTGGCCTCCTTGGGAAATGTGCCTATCTAGAGTCTTGTGGAGAAGCTCAGGCTGCAGTTGCCCTGCAGTGTTACCCAGGTAACTCTGGTCAAATTTGCTGCCCACCAGGACCCTCACAGCCCTCACAAGAGCTGCTCCTTTCACTGCAGGGAGAGGCTGCACATCAGGGGCAGAAGTTGATGTTTATCTTTATTAAATTTCATGGGGGGCTGGTCTTCCCCTCATTATAGGCATAAAGCAGTCTGGGAGCCTCCAGGTTGTTTAAGAAGCCCAGGGGCTGGGAAGTGCCCATGGAGGGTCTGTTGCCTGACCCTGGACTTCCCTGCAGTGGCCTGACAAGCGTCGTTCTTCCCATGAGCAACCAAAGTGGTTCACCCCGGAGCAAGGGAGCCTGAGGCACCATCACTGTCACTCCACTGCCAACAGCACCTGGAGCTCCGCTTCTTGATCGTTCACACCTCTCACTCGGGCACAGGGAGTGAAACATCACGAATCGCCCCTGGTCACAGAAGTTTCTTCATTAATAATTTTAGGCCAACATCAGCTAGAAATCAAGCTGAAGTGCATGGACCACCCTTCAGTGCCTGTGAAAACACCTGTGCTCAGTCAATGCAAAGTCAGTTTGTGCATCCCAGGAGGAACAGGGGAATACTCCAGGGATGATCCCACACTCAGTGGTAACACCTTTTTCCGGCAGCTCAACCTGTCCCTTCACCATTCCCTTTTCTGCTTCATGTGGTGCCACACTCTGGAAGCTCTGACAGAAAGAAACATGGTGAGTTGAGAACATAAATGTCTTCAGTCAACATGGCCTTTACAAGATACCATAGTGGATCAGGGGAGTGTGAAGGCTAGCAAAACTCAAAATAAGCCCAAAACTCAGCTCAGTTTCATTAGGCTTATCAGAGCTCTCAGGAAGGGCAGGAGGCAGTATTACTGAAGCAGAGGATGGGGCAATGCCAGCCTCTTTGGAGAGTAAGCCCCTCCTTCCTCTGATTCATCTCCAGCTTTCCAAGATAGTCTGTGTACAGAAAGATAAAGCTAACTTGCCTGCATTCTCCAGAGACAATACACTCTTTCACTCTGCTGGTTACCTGGGCAGCAAAGAAAATATTATTGCTTATCAACTTCCTTGTGAGTACTAATGTGCTTCTGAATTCAACAAGAGGGCAAATTCCATCTTACAGACCTTTTATATGCTGGCAAGATCCTGATTCATTACGAAAGAAAAGCAAATAAAACAATCCTGGTTCAAAGAATAATAAAAACTGGAAGCCTCTTCTGCCCCCCCACACCTGCAAAAACTCAGTTTAAAAAGGAAGTTATGAACTTCCAGAGACATTGCCACATTTCTTGTCAGAAAGGCAGCCTTGAAAATCTCATCATCAGACGCTCTGCAAGCTCAGCAGTTTCTCCTGAAACAAGAACACCACGCTTTCACTCTCCTGTTTCACAGAAAGAAGTTTCTGCTATTCAAGGCCAAGATGGCTTCTGAGTTTCAGAAACCAAGGTTCAGCTCCCCATCAAAATTAGGCAGCTGGGTCTCAGTAACCTGACATGTTCTTTGGGAAGACAAGGACACTTGGTCTCACGTGTGTTTATTGTGAGGTCTAACCATGCCTGCAGACATCTGGCAGAGTGGGTATCCCTTGTAAAGGCTACTGTACAGAAGGCTTTCCTTTCAGCAAAGGCTTTCCTTGAGCACCACTGGTTCCAGGGTTCAAGACTGTTCACCTTCACGGAATCCCAAGATCTTGGTAACTTGCCCACAGGAGTCCAAGTGGGATCCACTGGGCTAGCCAGTTTTCTTCTCAAACCTCTTCTGCCTACCTGAGGAGTTGCGGCCAGCACCAGAACACAGATACATGAAAAAACCTGAAGTACTCAGCAGGATGGTGAGGCAATGGAAATACACCAAGTGTTTCTCCTGAGTTCTGTCAAGGTGTAGAGGTTACACACTTGACTTGAATGTCCCAATATACAGCCCTTACACCTAATGTGATGTAATGTCACTGCACTCCCCCATGGCTGAAGCTCTGTACACAGGCCTGAATACTGGTAGGATGTGATGAGATCCTGGCCAGTGACACCAAGTCTATATCTCATCTCTGAAGCTGCCTGGGGAAATGAAAACTGCTAAAGAGCTGGGGGGCACTAATCAGGCTCTGACTTGTCTGGGAAGGAAAGCACAACCACATATGCAGGGGCACAGTGTAGGAGAACCAGCCTCTGTGGTCTCCAGTAAAGCCTGACAGTCAGCCCAACCATAGCTCAAAATCAAGACAGATGTGGAATCTTCAAAATCCCTAAGGATGATGGCCTCCACCTGCCTCTTCCCACCACCCTCCTGGGGATGCAGTTTTCTCTAATGTCTGACCTACTTTCCTCCAGCTGCAGCTTGCATTCTTGTCTCCTTATTACACTGTCAGTGCCAAGTAGAGCCTGACTCTGTAACTGCCCTTCCAGAAGTTGTATCCTTATGTTAGCAAATGGGTTTGGCAGCAAAGGATACAGGTACCTACTACCATAGACCAGAGAAGACCCAGCTGAGGGTTTCCCAGTCATGAGCCAGAATTAGAGGGAAATGGTCCTTGTCCTTCTGGGGGCAATGACAGCAGGGCTTTGTTTCTTGAAAGGCAGCAGGCAGCATCAGAGGTATTCTCTGAAGCCCATAAGCTGCAGAGTTCTTCCACCTCCCTTGCTGCATCATCTGCATGAAAAAAACAATGAGGGGCCCACACAAAAGAGAAGTGTGGGAAACTCTCCCACATCCATGCAGTGCCTGTGGAAATATGATTCCAGTTGAGGCTTTTCTCTTTGAGTGGCTGATTAAGTCAGAATTGACATCTCTCTATTCTCCAGAAAACTCCTAACGCACTTTTGAGCTCTGTAACAGCAGATGCCACTTATCTGAAGCATAAGTGCAAGAGAGTGTGGCAAAGGCAGGTGTCACAGACCCAACAGCCAATGCTTTCTTCTACCACATCATAGAATCCTAGAATATGCTGCATTGGAAGGGACCCATCATTGAAATACAAGTCCTGTCCCACACAGGATATCCCCAAGAGTCACTCCACATGCCTGAGAGCATTGTCCAAACACTTCTTGAGCTCTGTCAGGCTTGGTGCTGTGACCACTTCCCTGGGGAGCCTGTTCCAGTGCCCAGCCACCCTCTGGGTGAAGAACCTTTGTCTAATATCCAACCTAAACCTTCCTTGACTCAGCTTCAGGTCATTTCCTCAAGTCCTGTCACTGGTCACCACAGAGCAGAGATCAATGCCTGCCCCTCCTCTTCCCCTCACAAGAAAGTTGTGACTGCAATGAGGTCTCCCCTCAGTCTCCTCCAGCCTGAACAGAACAAGTGACCTCAGCCACTCCTCACATGGCTTCCCCTCAAGGCCCTTCACCATCTTCATTGCCCTCCTTTGGACACTCTCCAGTCGTTTAATGTCTTTCTTACACTGTGGCACCCAGAACTGCCCCCAGCACTCGAGGTGAGGCTGCCCCAGTGGCAGGACAATCCCCTCCCTTGCCCAGTTGGTGATGCTGTGCCTGATGCCCCCCAGGACACAGGAGGCCCTCCTGGCTGCCAGGGCACAACAACTCATGTTCAACTTGCCATCGGCCTCCAGGTCATTTTCCACTCTCTTGTTCCCCAGTCTACACACATTCAGGGTTGCCCCATCCCAGGTGCAGAATCCAGCACTTCCCCTTGTTAAACTTGATACTGTTGGTGGCTGCCCAGCCCTCTAATTGATCAAAGTCTCTCCACAGGGGCTCTCTGTCCTCGAAGGAGTCGACAGTTCCTCTCTGTTTAGTGTAGTTGGCAAACTTGCTTAGTATCCCTTTCAGTCCTGAGTCCAAGTTGCTAATGAAGTCGTTGAAGAGCACAGGGCCAAGGACAGAGCCCTGTGGAAGCCCACTAGGGACAGGTCTCCAGTTTGACGTCACCCCATTGTGAGTGTGGTACCCTGTACATCATAGATTTTAAAATTCATCATTTAGAGCAGCAGTAGCAGGTCGAGTTTTGCTCTTTTTGGTTTTTAGTCTGGCTTTGATTGATGCTGACTAAGTGGGAAGACTACCCATGCTTTCCCTGCCAGAGAAATGAGATTCTGTGCCAATTCATTCACCTGCTGGGCTTGGCAAATATACAGTTTCTGGAAACCAATGCCATTGCTCTGAAATGATTCCATCAGTGCAAGTATATAAGTATTGTTTAGTTCAGATTGGCAGCATGGGTTTGGAGCAAATCTCCTTATTGCTGCCATTCACTGCATTCCAGTTTGCATTGCAAAGCCATCTTGGAGAATGCAGACAGGATTCCCTCTAGATGAAATTAAAATCATTCCAGGATCAGGACCCAGTGTGCTCCATCTGCTAATGGAACCAGCTGAGTCCAATTAAAACATCCAAAATGCCTGTGGATATAAAAAGTCCTGGTACTGCCTCTCTTTCACTCTACAGATCATACTTTTCTTGAACTACAGATGTTGTTACAGTTAGCAGAGAGGTGAGTCATTGCACAGAGACATCCCTCTCTGTTTGACCCTCAGCCTTACCAGTCTTCATGTAGACTATTTTCTTTACCTCCTCTCCTCCAAGTATTGCACTCTTACACTGCTTTTAGGTGTTCCTCAGTCGCTGATCATTTGATTCAGCACCACTGCTCTCCTCTGTGACCAGTCTCATTCTTCACACCTCTCCATCTTCACACCTCCCAGCAATAAAGATCAGCCTCTCCTCCCATACAGTAGTAGTTTAATTACTATATACTTCGTTCCTGCCAGCCTCTTCACCTATCTCCTCCATATGAGTTTTGACCATCTTCCAGCTTTGTCCCACTGCACCAGCCTTCTCTTCAACCCTTCCAGCCAGGGAGCACCCCTGGCAGTGCCTCCACATCCCAGTAGACCTTCCTGCTACAGTCTCACTGTCCTTCTACCACTGCTGCTTTCCATGCCAGTGTATTTCTCCAGCATAGCTGATATCCACTCCAACAAACTGATCTTTTCTACGCCTTTGAGTCAGCTCCGGGCATCTGTGCCTCACCAACTTTTTGAGCCAAAGGCTTATCTGTCTGTTTAGCCAGCCCTAATGGATTTTCCGCCTGCAGATTCATCTAATGGCCTTTCTTGAACCACATCCCCAACATCCTGTGGCAATGAGTTCCACTGTTTATCAGTATCCTGTAGTTCCTGGGCAATGATAAACAGAGGAACAATCACTCCCTATCTGAACTCTCCATCCCATCATACTACCATATGTCAAAAGCCATATGTCATATCCCTTTTCAGACATACCTTTTCCAAGCTAAACAGTTGTCCTTCTCTGCATTCCCTTCTGCACTACCAGGTCCTCAATGAGCTGCAGAAAGCTAGTTTTGCATGAGGCATTCAAGACACAGTTGTACTATAGATGTATCCAGATGGTATTTTTATTTTTTTTATCAGTGCAGTAGAAAGGAGGACCAAAAAAAAAAAAAAGGTAGCACAGCCCTTAAAGTCTGGCTGTGTTTAAAGCAGAATTTTGAATTCCTGATATAATGCAGGCCAGGCAGCTTGGGCTGCTATTTCCATGCCTTAGGCAGCAAAAACAAAGACTGTCTGTGTGAAGAAGAGTGAGAAGTAAAGCACTGGGTGGACACATTGGGCCTCACTGCAACTATCTGAATGTGCAATTTTCTGTGGATATCTTATATGCATTCATGAAATTACATTTGTATCTAGGGCTTTCCAGTACCAGAGAACCTTCAGGCTCCAGGAAACTTCTGAAGACTGCTCAGAGCCAGAGGAGAGTCAGCACTGTGCTCCTAGCTCGGGCAGAGATGACAGCAATTGGGAAGAGTCCCACAGAGGGCTTCCTGGGCAGGCTTGAGGACTGCAGGTGAGTGCTACCACTGCCCTGCATGACACAGTCATGCCAGGGAATTCCAGGCACAGGAAGGACAGCAGGTAATGACACAGGTAGATAGGGAAGTAAAGAAAGGGTTACTTTAGAAACAGCTCAAAATAAAAATCTCGATTTCCTGGGGAAGTCCTGCAGGAGTTGAAGACACTTGCAGACTTCCAGACCTATAGACTAAGACACTGTGTGGTCATCTGCCTGTACTGGCAGTGGCCAGTGGCACCAGTGGAAGCAGAACCCCGCAAACACAAAAGTGTGTGAAACACTTCTAGTGCCATGTATGGTGTCTGTGCCTTTAATCTTCCAAACTCCCACAAGCGAGCTTGACTGCAAGACAGGCAGAAATTATAGTACTAATGCTGCTGGTTTTAATATATAAGACAAGCTGTCATGAAGTCACAGAGAAGTTCATGTTGCAGGTCATGTCAGGGAAGGAAGTATAGGCAAGACATTGTAAAACTCTTCCAAAATACACAAAACCATACCATAAAATAATGTTTGGTTTCTCAGAATTGAAAAAAGAGAAGGTAGAGAAATTGCCACTTCAGTTCCCTCTTTACACATTAAACACATTTTCTCAATCAGGCTTAAGAAGTCCTGTTCTATTAACAGCCCACAGACGGCTGGACACCGAATCAAAGCTCTCCACACAAAAAGATTCACCAAGCTAAGAGCAAGATGAGCTTTACTGAAATGGGTTTTTTTGAAACCTCGAGTATGACCAAGAAATACTCAAGGATAGCCTTTGATATTTTGTCTTAATTCAGTGGATCAACCCATAAAGCAGATATGTGTGCTGCAGCAGAAATTTAGGAATTCTTACCACTCATCCAAGTTCAACATGCATCATGAACATTGGGAAAGAAACATGGAACACAGGGACCAAGGCAGACTTTCTACGTGGATTTTAGCTGTGGGTTTCCTTGCTGTAACTTCTGGAAACTTTCACTCCTAATATCACTACCAGGTTTTTGCTTCTAATATCACAACAGAATCACAGGCAAATTTAGGCTGAAAGTGACATCTGATGGTCCACAGCACAAACTTCCAGTCAAAACAGGGTTAGCCTTTAAGTCAGGCCAGGTTTTTCATGGCCTTGTTCATGTGAATTCTGAAGATCTCCGAAGGTGGAGGTACTATAGGCAAGAAAACCATCCTGCTAAGCCCCTGGCTGAATAATAATTGTGAACTCAGTCAGTCAACACACACTAACCACAAAAGGGTCCTACACAGTGCTCTGCTTCCATGAGGATGAGTCACCTACCCCTCCCTCTCTACATCACAAGTCAACACAGCCAATTAAGTCCTTCTCCACTTGCAGTCAGTGTTCAAACTGGCTCAGAGGACTCCTGCCTTCCAAACTGTCATCCCTCCAGCGACCATAAAACATAACTCAGGAGAGAAAATTAGCTGTCATGTTAGGGAACAAGAATACCACCTTGAGATCCTAAAGGCAAAGCCCAGCAGAACATGCTGAGACCTTGGAGAGGAAATGTATGCTCTCCTCTATGAGATGGGATGCTCTAGGGGTGACAAGCTGGGGAAAGAAATTTCTACAGGAGGCCAGGTAGCTGCTGTTTGGCTAATGGCAGACTGAGAGATGTCACCTACTTTCAGAGAATACTGCTGTCTGCATTGGGTGACACTATTTAGAAGATCATCCTGTTCAAGTTTCTAGCAATGCATCATCCTGAGAAGCTCTTCCCACGATTCCTCCTCTTTGCTGCTAAAAACACAACTGCCTTATTATTTTGCCAAGTAGTAACTTCTGCTTCCAGCTACTGGCTCTTATTGTGGTTTGTCAGCCTGACTGAAGATTCCATTATCTATAAAGACAGAAGAAGTTTCTGATCTTTTCAATTCCACAGAAACCAAGAGTTCACCAAAATACAACCAGAAGACTAAGAAAGACAAAAGCATCAGCTTTCCATTTGAGCTTTTACCTGTAAAATCTCACAGAGGGGTTGGGGTTTTTTTCTGCTCCAAGACTTGGTTTGCCTGGCAGGATGCATCACACCCAGAACTACTGCACAAAAGATTAATGTATGGCAGAGGCATGAGCCTCAAATAGATGCAAGGGGCTGTAAAGTCAAACCCTTCAATCTCTATTAAGCCTTTAAACAAATGCTATGATTTTTAAAACTGTGAGACACTGAATTCCAATTGATTTCTATGAAAGATGTCAGATGCCAGGCTATCATTAGCAAAATCAATCTTTTCAATTAAGACTTGGGCATCCGTTACTGACATAAAGACCTTTTGCAAATTCAAAGCGAAACATGAACTGCAGTCATGACCACAGGCAGGAGGGGTCAGAAGAGACTCTGATCCTCCCTGACTGTAAGGAGAAGAGCCTCTGTATGTAGAAGAAGCTGAACATTACAAGAGCAGGAACTTGGAGCAATGCTATTCTGATTTTGTTTTTGTTCCTCTATGTGTGTGTTTTGGTATTCAAATTAAATTAGAGAAAATGGCAGAGAAAAATTATGTGAACTAATTACATTTAAGTAGATGTTAGCAAGACAATCTTTGGCTTCTTCTACTTGTCTCTTGCAATTAAAGAGCTGTCTGGATTCTCTGTGCCTATTACCCTAAAATTTTGTTGCCAGCACAAGCTCCTTTTAGGGGGCAGATAGAATGGAAGAAACCAGAGGATGACATAGAAGATTGGTCCTTCCTGGCATCATTCATGTCACAGGCAGTGTTCCTAAAAACATCAATGCGAGGCTTCCTACAAACAAGCACTGCAACTGTGCCAGCAATTCAGGCCAAATGGCTTTTCCAAGGCAACATGGTTTATATTTTTCAAGATTTGTGTATTCTTGCTTAGGGAAAACACTATGAAACACTGGTTTAAATAACTGTTTGAAGTAACCTCAATGTAACCATGTGAAAAGTGGCTGAGAGGTGAAGAGCACTGGCAGAGTCAAAGTTGCTGCAGCCCAGAAAGCAAAACTCCACAGATACCCAACAGGGTAGCTGTGGTGCTACAGGATTCAGCACAGAATGATGCCTTGAGGTTTAACTTTCATATTTTTCAAATCCTGTATTGCTTAGTGTGTAACTCTGAAGTGTCTTGTTGCCTCTTAACTTCTGCTCTCTCACGCTAGGTAGACATAACAAAGCCTCTCCAGGCTTGCTCTTCAAGGACACCCAGACCATGCTAGGCCGAAAAAGTATAAACCAAAGGGGGGCAAGCCTGGGGAAACTGCATCATTAACTGAAGCTTTAACTGGAGACTTAACCCTGATATGCAGACGAAGCAAACTTATAAAAGTGTAATGAACTCATGACTCATCGACCATCTTGGGGTCCATCTTGGCAGTAGCCTCTGGTCTCCCCAGGGTGTACCTCTGAAGGCCCTTCAAATAAATATCTACCTTTATTCCCTTATTCCTGTCTAGTCTCTGTTTTTAGATGGCTACTTCAGGCATCAAGATCAATAGTGTGACAATGACACTGTCATTGTCTGACACCGGCATTCAGGGGCAGCCCTTCAGGGGTCCTTTTGGCAGATTGGAAAACATCCTACATGCTAACACTCCCTGGCTAAACAAGACCCAGGTGAGGCCGGAGTGGGACAGACAGTATTGGGAGAGATCCATGCTCCCAGACCTGTGCTTGCACATGCTCTTGTTCACCTGCTGCATCAGTCCATAATCCCAGCCCACAGAGAAAACCATGTCTGAGGAAAAGGCACTTGTCCACCAAGCACTTCTCATGCACCCTACCATCAGTTCCCAGAAAACCTGGGATGGGATCCAGAGATTTCAGACTCTCCCAAGGAGGATTTCAGCCCTTTTCACAGGCGCTCTGCAAGGCGAGTTTAAATCATGTTATTTGTAGAGCAAGGACTGATTAATTTCTGCTCTTGGGAGTAAGCCCAGTATTTGCCTCGGCCCCTCCCTGCACCTTTTTTTTCTGACTGTCCCTGCTCTACTCTATGTACAAGCTTAAGCCATGAGGCTCATATTTCCTTTATTAATGCAACCCTGACGTGGACAGCCTTGCCCAGTCACCTTTTTCTGGGAGGAGCTCTCCCCCAGCATTGCGTCCTCTCCAGTTTAAGCATAGCTCCCAGAACTGCAGGAGGAAGAACAAGATGGAGTTTGTCCTCTCCTGCATTCCTGGAAACTATCTTATCAGCTTTCTTGAACTTTGTCTTAATCTCAGCGATAAAAATACCACAATTGCTGGTATTTTTTACTGCTTCGTCTTCCTTATCATTTTCCTAGGTGACTTTGTCCCGTGGAGGGAGAGAGGCAGTGCAGAGTCATCGGCTGCAACCTCCTCTCTGCAGGTAGGTCCATGTTTCTTGGCACAGAGATAAAGAGCAAGCAACTCACCAGACTGGAAGGAAACCCTTCTACAAACCAGAGCCCTGAAGGATGCTCAGAAGAAAGAGGGAAAGAGAGGCCAAACTTTGGGCACTGCTCTGGAAAATTTGAAACTGTGTGAAGCAGAGCAGGGAACAGGTCAACAAGGGAAAAGAGAAGAGGGCTTGGAGCTGCACACTATCATTGGTCCTACCCTTGGCAGCGGCATGTCTCCAAGCTTTAGAAAGGGTTTTGCTTGGCTAAGGGTCAGAAAGTCCTATTTGTGAATTTCAAAGTGCTTTAGAAGTAGTAAGCATCAGTATTACACTAACAGAGCCCTGCAGGGTGTATTTTCAAAATGGGGAATTGCTGGCAAGCCTGTAATACCACAGAGGGGAAATCCCTGGAAATACTAGGCCGGTCTGGCTTCTACTTACAAGCCAGTATAACCCTGTGAGTTTCAAAATCCCTCAGCCAATACAGCCTCCTGGATGATGTAAAGGTCTTTCCTGTTTCTCCTGAGGAGAGGCAGGAGGCGCGTCAGCGTAATTGCAGTGTGCTGCCAGCTGCTCGCCTCAGTCAGCTCTGCAGCCAGAGCAGCTTAACATGCACTTACGGGAAGCCACGTAATGACTGCATGTGAAACACCTCACCACACCATCACTCTGGTGTCTTCTTGCCACGGGAGCAAGAGACCAGACCAGCTGTGTTCCTGTTGTGCATCAAGAGGTGGCCAGCTGTTCCAAAGCACAGCTGCTGTCCAGCCTCACCAGCGATGCCCTTGGCTCTAAGCAGCAGTTTAGCAGCAAGGTCCAGCAGCCACCCAGACAGCCCACTGGCCAACTGTAAGAGCACTGGTGTTTATAACTGGAAGTTAGGAATATTCAGATAAGGTGTTGGAGCTTTGGGGTTTTTTTTTCTTGAAGCAAACACTTCAAGCAAACTTTCCTGTGAGAGTGGAGAACAGGGTGTGGCCGCTAAGGACCTGCTGAGTCCCCTTGAACCAACCAAGATCTGGGACAGTCTCCCTCCACACTGTTTCTTCACAGAGTCTCTGTCATCCGCTGTGACAGCCCACTCCCCAACAGTTTTCCCATCAAAATCCCTGCCGGGGAAATCAGGACCTGTCAAGGTGGCATGAAGACTTCATGCTATGCAGCCACTGGGGGTCAAGGAATACAAAAAAGTCAGAGGCAGCAAACTGACCACAGTTTATGAGGAGCCTGCAAGGTCACGCATAAAATATACCTTAGCTTGCCCCCAAGGCAACTCTCTCTCACTCGAAGCATCACCTTTTTTTTTTCTGGGATATGCCAAAGCCTTCAGTTCTCTCCCTGAGCCTCTGTAACAGTGAGCACCAGGGCATCTGAAGCTTACAGTGCAGAGACCTGTTCTTTACTCAACTATTCATCCCCAAAACACAGCACACACAACATTTAGGCATCTGGCAGTCCAGACAGCCCACAGGCAAGAGAGAACTGCCCTTGCAGAGGCACCATAAACCTGTTTCAGAGACAGCAGCCTGCCCAGTGCCAACCCACCCAGAAAGAGACTCACAGATACCTGCCACAGACTCGGGCAACTGAAAATCTACTCATTATCTAGCTACTAACAAATGTAGCAGACACAGAAACAGGAAAATATTATCCATTACTGGCATTTGTAGAGCGAGAAATTTGCTCAGAGGGGACATGCCAGTATACTTGAAAGACAGGCAGAAATCACCCAGGCAGAAAAGGAGAATGAGAAACATACCGCATCTGGAGATACCCTGACCTGCTACCAGGAAATCCACCTGCTGCACAGACACAGCCAGCCGAATCAATGGTATGGAGGTGATCAGTGCTGCTGGTCAGGCAGGTGCAGCTGCCACACAGAGGACAGTGGTCTCCCTCACCCCCAGACTTGCAAAACAGGCACACTCATGCTTAGGTGCCTTGCCTCAGAGGAAGAGGGGTCAGGAGGAGCTTAGGGCAGAGTTGGGGTGCAGGCAGTGGAATCGTCTGTCTCTTTGTCCAAACATCACCAGTACCTGGGTCTTATGTTTCCTAGGTCCATGGCAGGTCTACAGAGTTAAAGGGCTTTGATTTGTTGCTACAGAGAGCAGATTGAATGAATTTGAAATTCTTCTCATCGAAGCTACAATAATAGATGTCATAATGGTAATTCACCAAACAACATCAGCACAGATGAAAACACCTCCTTTTCCCCTGTCTCTAAGAAGCAACCAGCTCTCCCCAATCCTCCCTCCCAAAGCTCTAGAGTTTCCTGATATGCTCTCAACCAAAACATGAACTCCCTGGTGTCTCCAGCACTCACTCCCTATCTCTGATCAAACCAGGAGAGATCAGAGCTTTCCAAAGAGGGCACAGCCAGAGGAAGAACAAAGGGAACAGCAGGGCTACACAGGCTGCTCCTTTGTTAACCCAGTGGGGAGCCTGCCCTGGGAAGCTTAGAGGCAACCATCAGTCAACCTTCTCCCAAATGTTCCCTGAATCCTCTGAGGAAATCACTTTCCTTGAGCACCCAAGGGGCCAAAAGAGGCTAAGCCTGTCCAGGCAAATTCCCTTTACAACGACTGCAGCACAGTGTCTTCTTAGAAAGTATAAGTGAAAAGGGCTGGGGCGGGGTGGGGTGGGAATGAGGAACAGACAGGATGCTCCGGAGCACGACAAGGAGGGCACCACTCCCTGCAAAGTGAACAATGTGTTCAGACACTGCACACAGCTGGCCTCACCAGCTGTGAGGCCATCGGTCTGCAAAGTGCTATCTGTTACACATCCCTTTGCAACAGCCGGTCTTGGCCCCTGACAGAGCTGCAGCATCAAAGCCAGACCCACGGATGAAGCAGTCTTCAAAGCTGTGCTGCCTGAAAATAAGACCCCTTCAAAGTGCCAGTTCCCCCTTCAGGGGGAAGTGGCACCAGGAGATCCCGCTGCCGAAGAGTCATTTATGTGGCTGTCATCATGCTCTGTGCAAGATGTGACCTGCCCTGATATCAAGCACCCAAATTCCCCAGGACTCCAGCAAAAAAAGGCCAAATTCAACCCATCACACACACAGACATAGAAGAGGCATCCCTATAAATAATTAGCTAAGTTATACAGATGTCAAACCGTGCCACTGGCGGCACCGGCCAGCAGGGCTGGCGGGAGGCGCAGCCTTCCCGACCAGGCAGCAGGATGACGGGTCGCCAAGAAGCCCTGTTGCTCCGTGCACGGCCACCTGCAGACCCCCAGGTCGGAGGGCTCCCGCCGCGGGCCGGCTGCCGGTCCACCACACCCCGCGCAGAAAATCCCGCCGGCAGCTCCCTGCAGGAACAGCCCCGGCGCTACCGGGGAGCGAGAATCCTGCCCGCCGAGGGCGCGACCAGCACCGGCTGCCCCGACCGCGGCCAGAGGGAACGCCCTGCTCCCGCTCCCGCCGCACGCACCGGGGGATGCCCGAGGTCCGCCGCACCGGGCGGCCAAAGCATCCCTCGGCCGTCGGTGCCCCCGCGGCTGCGGGCGGCGGCCCCAGCTCCGCACAAAGCGGGGTGGGGCCGGAGGGAGCGGCGGCACCCCCAGCGCAAAGCGGGCAGAGCAGGCGTCCCCCTCCGCTCTCCGGCAGCGGCGGGCTCCGCAGGCCCCGGGCTGCGGCAGGTGCCCGTGCCGGCCCTGCCCGCGCGTCCTGGCCCCACGCCCCGCACCACCACCCGCGCTCCCGNCCGGCCCGCCCCCGCGCCGCGCCCCGCAGCCGGGAGGTGCCAGCGGGCACTGGCGGCTGCCCCTGGCCCCGCAGAGCTCCGGAGAGCCTTCCTGGGGCGGTCCAGTCCGCGGCCGTGCCCGGCCCCTGGGCGCAACCTTCCGTAGCCAGCGAGAGTTTGCCCTGGCGCTGT
>VZRV01005304.1:235605-262878 GCA_013398115.1 Falcunculus frontatus | reverse complement strand
TGGCGGGGAGAGCCCCTCCGCAACCACAACAAGGTGCTCAAGTGCCTCTCCGCTAGCCCGGGCTTGGGAGCCAGCCCACCCGGGCCGACGTGTGCCATTCACCGTCACCATCCCCGCTGCCGGTGAATCCCCGAGTCTGTGCCCGGAGGCACATGGTGAAGGGTCGGTGCGTGATCCTCCCACGAGAGCGACCTGACAGCATCGGGACTTTGCCATCACTTGCAGAAAGAGTACCACGGGCCTTGCATTGTCTCAGATAGCTTCTGAGGAGACGGGCGCACCATGCCATATCCTCAGTGCTCATCCTGAACACTGCACACATCCCTGCAACACGTTTCAATGTGCCAGCCTCTGACTGTCTCAGCAGTCCCTGGCAGATGGAGAGACACTGGCCCAAAGCTGCAGGCCCTTTACTGATGGCATATAGCTTTAGAAAGCTTCTCACAGAGCTCACATGCAGACTTTGAGGTCAACTGGTACCTTGGCAGCACTACAAACCTCCTCGGTGCCCTGAATGAGGAACTTGGTAAGTAGACAGCAGTGCCCAAGATCAAATAACAGAGGGGGTTTCTTTGGCCAGGTCACCCCCTCAGCTAACACCACTCAGGTCCTGTCTGATTAATCAGAGTCTGAGACAACTAAATCACCTACATACTTTAGTCCCATCATGCAGTGGGTAGCAGAGCCAGCAGCTGTGACAAGACTGTGAGACTCAAATATCTTTCACAAGTGAGATACTGCACATCAGTGTAAGTGTGTTTTTCAAACAGAAAAGCAAACATGCCCAAATGATAGCTTGGATGCTGTTACCAATTAACTCCTCAAGGCAAAATACTATTTATCAAGAAGCTGTGTATCAACCTTAGCAGACTTAGGCAAAGACAGAAGGGGTAGATCCCCCATGAACCCTTCCAAAAACCATCTCCAACATTGTCAACTGAAGCAAGTGAAGAAACAACAGGCAAGATAGCAGGGATTGAAATCACTGGAGCAGTAAGAACTGCTGAGAGCGCCAAGAGAGTGAGGCAGGAAATGTGTCCTTAGACAAAAGGTAATTCCATCAAGGGGAGATCACAACCGCCAACCCAGGGATCACTTCCTCACTACAGACCCCAACTTTAGTAACAGAGGAGACTGCATGTGTGACGTCATTAGCATGCCTGTCAGGACACCTCAAGTCCTTCTGGAGAAGAAAAATTATGCCTATGAAAAGAGCAGATCCACTGAATTCTTCAAGAGTGTTGAGCAGAATTTCAGAACCAGCCAGCAACCCCTAAGAGTGATCTTCATCCTTTGCTATCAGGTGCCAGCCAGGGACATCCCAGGAGCAGATACATCACCAGACAACTGTTGAGAAGCAATGTCCATGGATGGAGCACAGGAAGGAATTCCTGTGCACATGAACTGTGGACACCAGTGCAGCAGTTGTCCTGGGCCTGCCCTGCCTACCGGAATTGAGATGACTTCTGGTACCCCACAGGATACTTGCAGTGTGTGCTCACATGTTCACTATGGAGAAGTAGAAGTGCAAGACAGTCAGGTATTGATGCACAGATGATTTCCAGTGCTTCCTTTCATACATGTTGTGCTCCAGCCCTGATTAAGCTGTAGAAGATTGCATGCAGGACTGATAGGGAGAAAAAGATGTCTTTGTTTAGGATTACTATGGAAAAAGATTTCTTCTGCCTACAGCCCTGTCACTGTAGGCATCTGGCTGTGCTATTAACATGCAAGTGCCATTCGTGGGAGCTGTTTTAGGTGCTGACAAAGTGAATGGTTTTGCTCCCCCGTCCCCTTTGCAGTCTAAAACTGGGTGGCTGGGACTGGGATGTCCTTGGTGATTCAGCTGAATGCTACTCTCTCTTTTCTTCCCTGAGACATCTCAGTCGGTCATCCAGCAGCAAGAGCCTGGCTGAGCAACTGCAGCTGACAGCCTGTGTCCACAGAAGTGGCTTGCAGCAAAGAGCACTCCCACACAACACTTCTGCTGTGTGAATGGCCTCCAGCAGCCAAGATGTTAGGGCTTTCCATTGAGATCCAGCAGCAGAAGTTGGAGCAGCGTGTTTGGTAACTCTCTGCCATCCCACACCATTAGGTGCCAGAATTCATGCCTGGTGTCCCACCTGGACATCTCTTCCTGGCCCATGCAAAATAATGAGAAGTGGAAAGCTACCACTCCGGCAGAGTTGGTTATGAAGGGGAGCCTGACAGCAGTGCAACAGAACAATACCACTGTTAGCCAGAAACTATGTGCAGCATCTTAACCTGTGGCAAGCCACTGGAAGAGCAGAGCCGGCACCTGTTGTGGCTGGTCTGCATTGCAGGAGCTACATCAGCATGGCCCCATTCATGATGTCTGTGCAGCAATGATGAAGCACTTCACCTAGCTGGGCACGGCTCCCCGGGAGCAGGGTCCTGACTGGCATGGAGCATTTGCAGAAGTGGATGAGAGGAGGCAGAAGGAAACCAGCTTTATGCACGGTGATATGCCTTGCAACCCTAGGAAAGGCATGACCAGTTTGCAGACACAATATCCTCAGGTATATTTCATTCAAGGCTAAGTTATACCAGCACACAACCCAGTACATCTGCACTGAAGGGGAGGCACTGCAGCAAGCACTGAACTCTGCTTTATCCCTGCCTGCAGAGGACAAGGGGCCTGACATGTGTCTGGTAGTTCTGGATGGAAACACGTGGAGGAAGCTGCTAGTTAGTTATGACCAATTAGCTTAATCTTTAACAAAAGCTTCACTGGTTCCCACTTTTCCTACTGTAATTATTTCTAGCCCCATGCAGTTCACTATGACTAACTGTGCCATATGTATAGGGGCAGGTGGCATGGAGGGCACAACATCCACCAGCTTTGGGACTGATTTAAAACACCTTTGCAATGGTAGTGTCAAAACTGGAAGCCTTTTCAGAGTTTGTGGCATTGGCATTTCCCAGCAATGTGCAAGAACTTTTGTGATGTTGAAAAGCGTTATTGGAAGATGCAGCAAAAAATATCAATTGGTTTTAATTTCATTTTGGAACTCTTCCTCCCTGCAAAATGCTGCCAATAGACAGTACTTTTCTACTAAAAAAATGACTGTGTAAAAGAAAAAAATATAGGCATTATTTTCAACAGGGAATTATGATGTTGGGCTGAGTACTATTTTTTCCCAAATGATAAGGACAGTAGAACAGAACAATATTTTACTCTTATCAAATAAAGGGAACAATGTAGTCTTAGAGAACTAGACAAAACAAGTCATGCAAAATGTAAGCAGGATGCCAGCTTATCTTTGCAAGGCTGACAAAGCAGGAGTTATGCAAAGCAATATTGCTCTTACTCAAAACAGGGGTTGAGGAACAGCCACCTAAAAAGGACAGGAGACATTGAAGACAAACTCCAAAGAAACATATAAGGACTTCCAATGAGGGGTGTAACCATGTAAAATAAAGTAACACACATACATCAAGTAAGCAGGGATAGCCAATGAATGTGTCATCAGCGTATGATAAAAACTCAAGTTTTGAGCATTTACCCAATGCTCAGGGCACTCAATTAGAGGAAGGATTCTCTGAGTGACCAGCACACTGCAATGAAGAATGCTGCTTTCTAATACTCAAAACCGTGTTAGAAAGTTTTCATCTGGCCACTTTTGGTATTACAAGGGGGCTTGAAATTTAATTCTGCTTACCCTGGATATTGTTCCAACTCTCCAAGCTCCTAACAGCCTGACACCAGAATGTGCCAGAGGTTCTGTATCATGCAAATTAAGCTCAAAACCAGAGCAGATACTGATCCAACACCTGGAGTCTCAAAGGCAGAATTTGCACTTCGCAGGAAGCTGTCATTTAATAACAAGGAGAAATAGGGACTTTGTCTCAAAGGTAATGGACCACGTGCCCAAAGCAAACATCTGGCTGCAGCAGGACAGGGGACCTCTCACCCCAAATGTGTCACGGTTAAGGATACCTTCTCTTCCACTGACTAAGCTGGTGTGCCGTTTTCCCCTCTGGAGACTCCTGAGGTTGAACAGAAAGCACACAGATAATCTCATGATTTTGCATCTCAGTGCAGGCCACAGCCTCTCACTGAACTCTAGGAAAGGGGTTAAATTATCTCAGGTGGCATTATATTATATCAGCTCCAACACTGAGGCTCTGTCATGGGAAAGTGGTTTGTCTTCTTGCACTTGGCATGTCCCTAGACCAAATAGAGCTAATGTTTTGTAAAGGAGCTCTTAGCACTGGGAGACAGCTGGAGAAGTCTCAGCATTGTCTCAGGCCACAAGTGAGCTCTTAAATGGGAAGAGAGCAAGCCCCAGGCCTTGCGTCTGTGATGGTGACAGGAGGTTGCCCAGCCTACAAACTGGAAGAGAAACCCAACACTGTGTTATAGCTCCTGCTACAGGGTGTTGTTGCTTCCCACCCATGGAAAATGCCTTGCCCCTTAGCTCTCACCTTCACCCTGGATGAGACGCTCAAGCTTAGACTAAACATTAACCCAGAAACAACCTCCACAGTAGTGCCTCTTACCACGGCAGCTTGCCAGAATACAGGGCTTAGCCACAGCATATAAAGGTATAGAACCTGCCAGCCCAACACCACCCAGGCCAAAAAGGGATGAAGAAGGGAAGCTTCACAGCCTCTTCTTGCTGGCAGCTCAGGGACTTACTGACCCAGCAGTGGTTTTATGTGTGTTTGGCACCCCTCCACCAATTTATCCTCTCAAACCTGTAAACTTTTAGTGGCCCCAAGATCCTGCAACAAAGTGAACTACAAATTAAGGGCACATCACAGGGAGGAGGGTGGGTGTGAGAATCAAAACTAGCCTTTTTAGAGTTGGAGCTGGTATCCCAAGATTTAGATTAATGCAGAGACAGAAAGTTTAATTTCACAAGTAATGTTATGCATACAGCAAAGCTCAGCAAAGACTGGCTCTGGGTAGAAAGACACCTGTTTCATCCACAGGCGCCAGCACAGGCAGGAGAAGCTGCTGGGCTGCATAACCAGGCCAAACTGTTTCTCAGACACAACAGCTGGCAGTGGCAGCAAAAATCATTCTTGAGCACTTCATGCAGAGGTAACCAAAAGGTTCAAAACACCTGTGGCACCGATTGATAGTCACTGCATGTCTTACAGGGGCCTGAGAGATTTGCATTGGGCAAACTAACCTCTGGCCCAACTGGAATTTTGTGACCCGAGTTCAGCACTTTTCAGTACCACTGAAGTTTGTGAAGCAGAAGGAAAGTAGATGAGGGCCCATGAGGACATGCAAGCTTTGGCTCCAAGGTGCAGGTCTGCATAGGCCTTGCAGATATTCCTGCATCCACCATAGTTTAATAAAAAATTACCACAAGTAATTGGTTATCAATGTGACTAGAGGAAATGGCCCTCAGCAAATACACGTGGACCAAACCCAAGAACCGATGAAAACACAAAAGAAAAGAAACTTATAGCAACCCTCAGATGTCCTTCCCTTCCAATTTCAATTAAAAATTATTCTCAGAATTCCCCATCACGGTCAATACCTTGATCCTTATGTCTACTTCAGAAGAGTTTATGTATCACATAGACCAATGTTTATTATACACTGTAGACATATGTCAGGCTGTGGTTTAGTCTAATAATACATGTTTCAAATGCCTTTTTTAATAAACATAAGGGCAAGTCAGGAGGAAAGATTTTTAAGCTATTGCAGAAAGCTCTAGGAAATAAAATTGTAAGTAAACTTCCAGTTTCATGGTCTTGATTTAAAAGATAATGTCTGTAACAATAGCAAAACTGTGTGTGCACCCATGAACATAGGAGTATAAATAAATTAGATTAGCAATATCATCCATGAAGAAAGACCTTCTGCCTTTTAGACTTCCCTAGCTAGGTGGCATAGTTTTAGAATGAGTTCATTTTTCTGAGATATTGTAATAGGGTTCCAGTAACATTTTCTTCTCATCCCACACTTTCGATGTGTGTGGCTCTCAGTGACATTCAGGGGATCTATCCACTCTTCCCAAAACTTCACTTCCACTTTGATTACTTCTCTACTGTGTGGTTGGCCTCCACAGGTCTCTCCCATCTCAGTCTTCTATAGTTCATTGAAACTGGCTTACTTGTTCAGTGAGGCAGACTGTGTGTCTCAAGTGAACAGGCACTATTTCCCCTAGAGTCTGTCATCTTGGCTACAGTCTTCAGGGCTGAGAACACTGTGGGCTATGAATGCCTCCTTTCCCTTCCTCTGCAAGCACTGACAACTTGAAGGGTTGGGTTATCTACAACAAGATGTTTAAAGAAGGCATAATCCACTTGGGTTCAAGGTCAGTCTAAAAACATAGAGCAGAGCCCCTGTTATAGCAGGGTCTGCTGCATGCTGTCAGTGCCAGCACTGCAGGTACATCTGGAATAATGCACTGCTCAGCCAGAAAGTGGGACAGCAGGATCTGTCATCGTGTTAAGGAAAAGAAGATGCATTTATCTAAATACTTGACTCATCCTGGGTCTGCAGAGGGCTGAGCTGCACAGGCAGGGTATCCAGCCCAGGGGGTAGGCGAGCCTGGAAGGCAGGGGAGAAGGCTATCAGACCCCATTGCCAGAGGCAGATAGGGCATCGCTGTGTGCTAGACCCATGGAGGCCAGCTCCTTGGTTCAGGGGATATTAATGGTTTTTTCTAAAGAATATAATCTAAAGAAAGTCATCTTTTGTGATCTTGTTCCCAGGGTTTGCAGGTTCATTACCAGCCATGTGCCATGGGTGAAATACCTTCAGCATTGTAAACTCCTACAGAAAAGACCTCATCCCTTCCATACTGAATGTGAGTCAGAGACAAGGATATCAGTGTAAAAACCCAGCCCAGGAGGACCGTAACTGTGGAGCAGAGAGATGGCCAGGAGTGAGGCTGTCAGAAAACCCAGTAGTCCCCAGTAAAGGTCCACTTAACACTAGGCCCTGCCTGCAGGGAGGCTGTGGTTGGTTGCACATAGAGATGAGAGTTCCTCTATGAAGCAAACTCACCAGCACAGAGTGCTGCCAGGGTCTCAAAGCTAAACAAAGAGGAGAGAGAGCTCCCAACACTTCCCAACCAAGCAGGAAACACACCTTGTGCTCCCATGAACTTCCACAGGAACAAAACTGCGGAAACAACTCTACTCTCCCACAACCTGTTTCCTTGGCCCAGCCTGAGTCCCATGGGATAATGTCCTCCAGCTTTCAGAACCTCCACAGACCTAAGACTCATCTGGAGACAGTGTCTTGACTCAGTAACTATGTTAAACACACACTCTCCTGGCGGGCTAGACACTGAAGGTACCATGCCCTTAAAGAGCAGGTTTTTCTCCTGACCAATTCAGAAGCTTTAGGTACCACTGAGGGAGTGTTCTTGGTTCATTATTTCTGGAGATTTTACTTGTACATAAAGATCTCATTCAAGCCTCCATCAGAAAATGTATAAAAGCCCTGCTTGGTTGGGTTTTTGCACCATGTCAGTTCCTGTCATTATACCACAGCTGGTATTTCCTCTGCACCCTCAGCTGTAATCCTGAACTGCACGCACAGGATGGGCTGAATGGGGAGAAGTACAGAAGAGGATAAAACTCCTCTGACACCTTCCAATTCATTATAAAGTCTGACTTGGTCTCCAAATGGTCCCATAACTACAGCCTTGCTTACTGGGGCAGATGAACTCCTGTGACCACACTTCCCCCTCCGGTCCATTTCTTACTGACAGTTGCTCCTGATGACCTTCTGCAAGATGGGGAGGGAAGTGATGACAAACTCTCTTTTCGTTAGATCTCTTCCTCCTCTTCACTAACAACCTCCTTCAGGTCCTGAGGTCCCTGCTCTGCTCTCTCTTTTACGTAGGCTGCCTTGATCTGTTCAAGTTCACACAGCTCTGCCTCCAGCTCTTCCCTGTGCATTGACCGACGGTTCCTCAGCAGTTTCATGGGGAAGGGGTTTAAGTCATTGAAGGCAATGTTCATCAGCTTCCTACAACAGAAAGGACAGCTCTGGTCAACTTATTTACTGGCTAGTAATACATGGAAATAGATATACCGAGAGCATTCTGGGGTATGTAAAGAGCAGGGCCTCAGACTTCAGCTCTCTGAGCTTAGAAGTCACCAAACAGCAGAGTCTTAAAGGAATTCCTTCCCACACAAGCACCAGCCCAAGCAGTACTTCACATACACTTATACCATCCCACCTGTTAAAGTACCAGTGTGAAGCCATCATTTAGGAGACAGTGGATCAGATGCCAATTCTGATGGCTTCTCGGGGAGGAATATTCCTGATGTTGAGCTCTTCTGATCACAGAAATCTTCATCTCAAACACAGGTTGCCATTAAAGCTCATGGGTTGTGCTGTGTTCCCAAATATCCCAAATACCCCAACTACAGCTGAGAGAAATCCAGCAACCAGTAGCACAAGTACCAGCTGCTACAAGAAAGAGGCTGACCCAGACTTTGTGGCTTGCTCTGCTGTAGCGTGCCTTTGCCCAAGCCGAAAAGATTTTTAAGTAACACCATAAAGGGAAAGTCAAAAAGAGACAAACAGATCCGTGTCCCACAGACCTGTCAATGCATATGCATCTCTCTTTATAAATTAGTCACAACTCTCGTTTAGCTGACTTAACAGGCAATCAAATACAAATAAATGATGGAAGCTTGTCTACAACTCAGTCCTACCTGCCATCCGTGATCATTCTTGTGAAAAAGCGTAGGTACTGGTATATCTCCACACTGTCATGAATTCTTAGTATTTCCTCCTCGTTGTATTTAAAAATCGCAAGAGCATAGCGGAAAATAACCTGGAAGGTTGAAAGGTATTTGAGTGGCTAAGGTTTTAAGGAGCTGAAGGTCCAGGCCGTCCTGGCATAAAAAATGGTGTCAGGCACAGAGCACTGCAGTACAGCCAAGACCCAGGGTTACTGCTGCTCTCAATAGTCTGTACTAGGGCAAGCCTAAAGGAGTACAGAGCTAATCTCAAGGGAATGACCATCTGTTAGCTAACTTGCAACCCCAGAGAATACCAGGCTCTGCATAAGGACCCCACAGGGATTTCACAAGGGTTCTCCAGCTCTCCCTATGCACAAGGACAATGCAGGACTCATGTTTTCAGATACTGCCCACCTTATGCTCCCTTTACCTGTAATACTCAGTTCTGTCACAGAGCAGGAGATGCCATGGCCTATCAGAGAGCTGTTTTGTAGCACAACTACCTGCTGAAAAGTACCAAGTGCACAGAATCAGGGATTAGGTCTGCCTACTAGCAGCAAGTACATAGAAAACAAGAGAGGCTTGGAGACATCAAGGCCTGCCACTGAACAGGCAGGATAGGACAAGCCGTTCGACCTCACATATCTTAGATGTGTATGCCCATCACCGTGTCACCATGTCACAGAGGTGGTGCAGGTGGAAGAAAGGCCTACACTGAGAGTCGCACCTTAGTTCCCTCATACAAGAAGGCATCCCACACTCGCAGGAGGATGTCGCTGACCAGGCTGTCCACAAAGGCCACCAGAAACCAGTTGAAGGTGATGAGTGAGACATCAATCCGATACTGTTCAAAATGAGCCATGAGGCGAGGCAGCTTCTCAGACAGGAAGTCTTTGAAGACTCTCTGATCTACCTAAAATTGACAAAAAAGAAAACAATGAAGTCCTAGTCGAGAGCAGTCCTGGTGCTGGAAGAGAGGTGGAACAGGAAGAGAGTGGTGGAACAGGATAATGGCCCTTGCATGTCAGGGTCATCACTGGTGCTGCCTTCTAGTGAACCACACCCCAGGAAGAGCAGAGCATCCTTTGTCTCCCCACCCTTCAAACTCACTGAGCAGTGTACTTGTATGCGGCATCCTGTGCAAGGCATGGAGCTGAAATAGGGCCAAGATAAAAGCAGAGAAACATCCATTCTTCTCACTCAAAGAAGCATGTTCCTTCCCAATCTCAAAGTCAAGAGGGAAAATCTGACACATCTTCCTGCACTGGTCTTACTGGGATTTTCTGTGACACCATGAGCATCCAGTGGAATGACAGGAATTAAAATCTGCCCAGGTCTGAATGACTGTACATGGCCCAACAGACTGAATACCTAGAGTACCTCTGACTTTGCAAGCAAGACCTGATCTTCTCACTTAAGCTTCTCTTTGTGATCTGAGCGCTGTCTGTGCTTTGCTTCTGATTGCATGAGCCCAAACACAGAAATGCAGTCAAGTGAGATCCTTGATCCAGGTTTATAAAGGTTTCATCTCAGCAGAGCTGTGCATTCTGGAGGGCAAGTGCTAAAGAGCAGGATCATGTTTAGGACTTCCCTATGCCATATCATATTAATGCCCCAGCTGTGTCAGCCCAATTACCTGTGGCACAGTGGTACAAACCATATAGGTGATATGCATTGTCTTTAAAATTTGCGACTTTAAGTTTTCCAGTCAACTCACTTTATAAAGCCAACCCACAAAGCATCACCTTACATGTTCCTCTTTACACAGGTCTTGGCCAGACTTTCAGATACCAACCGTGAGGCCAGAAATTCTTTCTAAAGAAGACTCTCAGCTGACAGTGTCTTCTCACCAAATGCAGGGGAGCCTCTTCAGTCTGTCATATTTTCCCTGCTAATCTCTACTTGCCGAGTATTGAGTGCTGTCTATTAAATCCACAGCTAACACAACCTCCTCTGGATAGACACTTTGCTATCTTCACAGTGATTTGACTGTTTCCCCAGTCTGTGGGTTGGCCTCTCCACCAGCACACCACTGTCCCAGTAAACATTAGTAAACAAATTCAGTGGCACAATCAGTCACTCTCAGCTACTGACCCTTGAAGCCTCATCTACTGTGGGCCCACAGATAAAACCAACCCTCTTCTCTCTGATAGGACCACACACAATAGAGACACCAAGGTCACAGCCAGGCTTACCAGACTGGGCACTGATGGGCGTGGGTGGTATGGACATACAATTATAATTCCACTGAACCAACATGGGAGTTAGCTTATCTCTTTGTCTGCCTGGGAGGACATAGTATATCTGACACAAGACATGATGAAAACCTTGAAATCCAGTGATTTTGAATCAGGTGGGTAAGTTACTTGCAGCACATTTGACATCAAAAGGCCAGATTTTTTTATGATCTGCAGAGAGCCCCATGGTGACAACTAACATCATGTTTGATTAACTGAGGCAAATAGAGTGAATATAAAAATCTCAGTATTTTCATCCACATGTACATGGCACTCCAAAGATAGAGTGCAGCTTCAAAAAAATCATCTGAAGGGCTGCAAAATTGTGCCCTCCTCATACTCAGTCTACGCATATCACAGTTTGCTGCTTCACCTTTACTAGACTTCTTTAAAATAAGTGATTGTGCAATTAATGGGCACTTCTCATTAACCTGACTTTCATGTTCTTACTTAGGAGTGGTACCCCATTTCCTAGAGCTGGTGACCAATTTTGCTGCTCTGTGTGTGCTGCTCCTGTAAGTGTAACAATTTTGTACTCTCAAGTCTCCAACACCTCTGCAATGGAAGGGATTGGAAGGTGGTATCACTGTCCTCTGAGATCAAACACACAGCAGGTTGACTACTCACTTTTTAATCTTTACTGTAAATCACTGTATGAGAGTCCAAGCAGATGTGAGTGTGCTCAGCTCACCTGTGATGTTATTAGTGTGTCACTGTAGTAGTCTGCTGGCATTAGGTTCTCCACAATATAGACTAGACACCAGAAGGCACTTTCCTCATCTTCCAGGACCAGGAGAGCAACAGCTGCCAATCTGTGATGGACAAGACATGGTGAGGCAATTCAATACTTCAGGGGGAGTCATCAGCACAGGAACTGAAGAATACAAGACTTCTTTTTGCATGTCTCCATCTCCATCGGCATCCAACATATCAAATGTGACAGGACAGGCAGACAGAGGCAAATGATCTGTTTCTGAAGGAACCATACGGATGTGATTTTCTTTCCCATGTGGCTCTGTCAGAACATATGGAACTGGTGTGACAAAGTCAGGTTTCCCAGCTAATGGAATGTTCTGTAGATCTGCTGAAGTTAGTGTGCTGATTTGGGCTATTTCAATATAGGATAGAGGTCACTCAGAGGTACTCCATATTATGTGATATAGTTCACCTCTCCATACATTCCTTTACAGCCTTGACCTCCTTCAGCTCTGACTTACCCCCTTTTAGACAGACTAGAAAGATGATACCTTATATTAAGGGCTGTCAGGAGGAAAGTTTCTGTCATCTTTCTGAAGACCATCCTAAGATCATTAGGAATAAATAGCTTACACAGACCTTCCTCATGTGAAAAGGTCCAACTAGAAATTCCCTTCTTACAGCTAATGCCTGGTGCCTTTTCTACTTGACAGCACAATTCTAAGGAATTTAGGTTCATCTTTCCTATACCCTTCTTTGGGAAGTGAACGAAGCTTTTATCTTCTCTGAATCTTCTCTTTTCCAGACAGAACAACCCTGGTTTCCTCAGTCTCTCCTTGTGTCATTTGTTGCAACTCCCTCATATGTTAACACTTCCCAACATTTCCTCCAACTGTTCTCAACAAAAAAGGGAATCACCAGGGTGTTCTTCTGCTTTACTATTTTACATTACTACTTAAAAATTCAGCCCCAGCCTTGTGCTGTTATTCTGGGACTGCTTCACTCTTCCTCCTATAGCTGTTCCTTCCTATTCCATAAGTATAGAGATGCCACACAAGTGCATCCTGCTGCTTACTGGATCCCAGCAACAACACTAGATGAAAAAAAATACACCAAATGCAGAATTCTGCAAGTAAATACCTAGAGCTAGGACAGAACTGTAGAGAGGCAAGAGCCTGGGGCTGCTTGAATCACAGCCTAGAGTATGTGTCTACACCTTTCCAGTGCTCTCTTATGAAGAAGCAGCATACCTGACTCCTCACCTGTTCAATCCCTGGCAGTATCCAATGGCAGGATTGTGCCAGGAGAATGCCAGTAACACCCTCCGGAGCCTGGGGATGAGCTGGGAGGTGGAAGAGGAAAAATGCTTGTTGTTGGTGAGTGTGCGGGGCAGGTCAAGCTCAATCTGTCGGCAGGCAGGGTGCTCGGTGCTCCTGCTCTGCTCCAACAGTTGCTGGTAGTGGCCAGGCACAGGGCTGCAGTGCCGGCTGACCATCCACCTCCACACCCGCTGCCGATGCTCCACTGGAATGCCACTTCGGATCAGACTCTTCAGCTCTGCAGACGGGTTCAGCTCTCCAATGCTGTTCCATCTGTCACGGAGGGGCTTCTCCACTATTTCCTGGCTCCGCAGTTTGTTGGACTTTATCTCAAGGGCTTGGATTTTGGCCAGGAGTTTCCAGTCCTCGATTTCATAGTCAGGTACAGTCATAAACCCATACTCATCATACTCGCTGGAGGGACACAAGGCAGTGTTTAGTTCAAATGACAGTGCTGGTACCTGTGGCGAGGACACTTACTGCTTGGGGTCATGTCAGCTACAGCCTGTTGCCAGGCTCCCGTCACCCATGCCAGAGCACAAGTACTTGTGGGCATGCATTCCCCCCTAGCCCTTTTCCAGGCTGCACTGTGATCTGAAAAATGCTCATTAGGCCTCAACTTCACTTTGTCGTGTTGTCGTTTAATATTAAATCTGGGCTTTGCTGATACCCTTGCTAGTGATTTTTTTTAAGCGATCTCAAACACTCATTTGTAACATTACTCCTCCTTCACTTTTCTAGCAGCTGCAGACAGCCTGTCTCAGAGCCTTGAAGATAAATGAGAGCCTGCAGCACTGGCATACACACATGAACTCAAGTGTAACTTTGCTCTGAGCTGCAGACCAACCTCATCACACCCCTCTCATCAGCCCCTAAGGGAGTATCAAGCTCACCCTGTGTACCTTCTCCCTATGGTGTCCTAGTGCAGAGACAGTTCTGTCGGAGGGGACTGCAAAGGCTTTGGGGCATCAGATCAAAGAACAGAGATCCACAGTCCCTTCTGATGTTTCCCTGTACACAATGCAAATCTCTTACTGATCAGAACACACCAGGATTACTGATAGTACAACTTGTTGAGGGTTTGTGCACCATCTGTCCACAGGGTGGGATACTTTTAAGATGTCATCATGACAAAGAGACCAAGCCTGGCCTAGGGGGTCTCATCTCCAAAGCTACCTAGAGAACCTGCGAGACTGACCAAACAGATAAAATTGGAACTGCTACATAACTGGGGCACTGACTATGCAGGAAGGCATAAACACAAATGTAGGCCCCTACTGTAAAATGGTCTTACATGTCTCTTGCCTGCACACTTCCCTTTGCAGACAGGCTTCTACAAAGCTGTGAATATCCCCATGCTCTCAACTCTTACCTTACAGGGTTCAAGTTAAAACCTTCTTCTGCTTCTCCCTTCACATCCCACTGGAGAGCTTCCTGGATGAGGTTCTTCACCAATTCAGCATGCGAGCTGGGCAAGCCAGGCACAGTCTCCTGCAGCTTTCTCAAGACTGCCAGGTATTTGCTCTCCATCTGGCAGTTTCTTGCTTGCAGGCAGGCACACTGATGGGAAAACAAGAAGGAAAGAGCTTGTTCAGTGGCAGTTCCTTCTGCTCTGCCACTGCTCTCTACTGGCCTGGTCTGCACATAAAGTAAACACTTCTGAAGAGCATAGCCCCAGAAAACACACTTAGTAGTTTTCTGCTGTCAGTGGAACTGCAGCCATGAATGAATCACCACAATCTATGAACAAGCATGAGCTGCAGCAGCTAGCATGCAACAGAAGTTGCTTATTGAGTGGGAGACCTTCTACATCATCATCTACTTTAACTACCGCATTGCATCAGTGGATGGCCCTATCCCACGAGCTCAACTAAGGACACAATCAAAGAGCCAGCACTGCATCTGAGTTCTCTGCAGTCTTTTTCCCTCACCCTCAGACAAGTTCTCTACACCACACTGAGCTGTATGCTGAAAAAACATACTGCTCCCAAGACTGAGCTATAAGCATACCAATTTCAGGATACACAGTAGCACCACAGACTAAGTGACTACATGCCCCTCAGCATCCCCAGTCCCACAGCACTGTACACATCATTTCTCACATGCAGGAAGCCCAATTGAGATCAAACAGCAGGACAGTACCTGCCACCACCATAGTCCTGGGCACAGAAAGCAGAAAAAATGAATGAGGATTATTAGTCCACTCCACAAGTGGGGAACTGAGGCCACCCAGGTGACAAGACTCACCCAATGTCTCATAGGAAGCTCAGTGAAGACTCTTATTCAGTGGGAAGCAGAAGTTGAAAAAAAGAACAAAACAGAAACCACAGAGGGAATTAGGTTGCATATAGAGGGGACAGAAAGGAGCATGGTTTCTTTCTCACCACCACTTTAATTGGCATTTTGCTTCACACTGAGCATGCTGGGCTCAGGTGATTACCTCCTTTTTGAAGGTTATGGCAGTCTCAGGATGAGAGGGCAGAAAGTTAGGAGGAAGGCAGGGTTTCAAAGAACTAGAAAGCAAACAGATGTAAGAACGGCAGTAACACCTCAAAAGCAGCTTTTTGCCCTGTGCCAGAATCCATGACTGTGAAGACATACCTGTGGTGGTGCAGTCCCCCACCTAAGGCCATACTATAATCTCAGAAATGCTTGTTATGATGCCTTAGGTTTTAACTTTTATATTTTCAAATTCTGTACTGCTTAGAGTGTAACTCTGAAGTTCCTTGTAGCCTGTAATTCCCGCTCTCTCGTACTAGGTAGACATAACAAAGCCTCTCCAGGCTTTCCCTTCAAGGACAGCCAGGCTGTTTTTAGGCCCAAAACGTGTAAGCCAAAGATTCTAAGGGGGGGCAAGCTGAGGGGAGCTACATTGTTAAACTGGGGCTTTAACTGGAGAATTAACCCTGATATGCAAATGATCCAAACCTATAAAAGTGTGCAGAACTCGTGACCTGTGGTCCATCTTGGGGTCCATTTTTTGGAAGCAGCCTCTGGCTCCCCCAGGGTGTACCTTGAAGGCCCTTCAAATAAATACCTATCTTTATTCCCTTACTCTTGTCTAGTCTCTGTTTCTAGGTGGCTGGAGGAGGCATCAGTTAAGCCTCAGTCTTCATGAACAGCATCTGGGCCAAGCTCTTGTGCTTATCAGAAACACTGTCTGCTCCCAGGAACTGGTGCTGCCTAACGAGCTTCTGTTTTTAACAAACACCATTGGAAACTTATTTTTCTTGCAAACCCAAATGGAACAACATTTTTCTCATCAAATTTTCAAAGAAAGTTACCAATTGCAGCCAGGATGGCAAAATCACTACAACTAAAGGCAATTGTCTTGTGAACCTATAAATGGTGGTCCTAAGTGAGACCCTTTGAGATCTCCTGGATCACAGTGGGCTGTGACCAGCAACCTCCCTTTGAGTGGGGCCTCTCAGAGCCAGAGAACTCTCATATCCGCTGCACTTGAAGGACCACTGCTGAACAAGGATGACAGAGCCTGGGCTGATACCCCTACTCCTCGAGGCTCAACCCTTTGCCTGTTGAGAAGATGCAAAGATATCTGACACGAGCACTTCACCGAGCTTGAGGGAGAATTTTCACAGGCACCATGTACATACTCTAGGTCTGTGTGAATATGCTACAGAAAATATACCTGGCATCTTAGATACTTAAGTACTTTAGGCTGGGAAGTAAGTTAGGCCTATAAGTGAGTTACTGTTGTGATTGCAGCAAATTCCATAGACTCTTTTGTAAATTGTTGAAATTCAGCCATTGGTTAAGTGCCCTTAAATTTAAGTGCTGTTAAAAACTGTTCAAGTCCAGAGGCAAGTTTTGCACAGGAGTCCACACAGAACCTTGTGGCTTGATGGGAGGGCCTCCCTAATTCCTTTTATGCTAAAGCTTTCCCATCCTTACCTTTTTCCATCCCCAGCTTCCATATAGATTTTTGATTGATTTTAGTTTTAGATTGACTGATTATAGGTTTTAGTAATACTTTACCTCTGTGTGCTTTAACCGTCTAGTAAGTAGTAGAGTGAACCCTGCCAATGAGCTTTGCCACACTTCCACTTCAATATTAAATACTATTAAACCTGCTTTGCCTAACCTTTGCCAGTGATTCTTAAAGCAACCTAAGACACTCATTCACAACAATACCTTAAAACCTAGGGAAGTAAATCCTAGGCAAAACCCACAGAAAAAATGCCAGCACACACCACTAGTCTTGAAAGTGGTTCAGGACCAGAAAATAGGATTAGACAAGTCTGAGAGTAACCAGGTTATGCACATTTACACAGCTAGAAATAAAAATACATCTTAGGAAAACCTGAGAACTCTGATCTAACTGCAGGACTTGAAGAGTGCTGCCATATGGCAGTGCCAAGTCCAGCAGAGAAACCAGGATTAGATGGAGCCAAGACTCAGTCTGTCAGCCCTAAGGAAACTTTTCTGATTGCCTACACAGTGTCGCTCTTTTATTTGCACAGCTGAAATCCAGAAATCTGGGTTAAGTTTCAGCGCCTTTAAGACTGATCTTCATGGGTATTTTACTTCTGTTGAAGAATTAAAATGATCATGTCTAATTTGGGAACAAAACAAAGCAGTAAAGAGGTCACACTAAAAAAACACAAGAAAGCTCATTCCTTGTGGAACAAAATCTATTCCGGTGGCAACTTCGAAAATAAATTAGTAACAATTCACACCAAGGAAAAAAGATCATTTGGCCTTACCTTCATCAGAAGGACTTTTTCATTCTCAGCAACGCTAGTCCAGAGTCGTGTAACCTGGTGGATCTCTGAATTGAGAAACTGGTTCTGGGTTTTGTATGCATCAATATCATCCTGCCAAGCAAAACAGTCACACAAGGAGAGTTCTTGAGGGGCTTGAAATCCCTCCCATTTCAGGGACATCAGATTATGTTAAAGACAATAAAATATGTCAAAAATTCTGTGTTCTGAGGAGCAGACAGGACTCCCCAGTACAAATACTGCCTACAAAGGAATCAAGGCACAATATCGTCATGCATCAACAAGACACTTGAAAATGCTAAATATATATATGTACTTAAAAAACACAGAGGGATCCAGGTCATATAAAGCCAGAGACGCACTCAAATAAGATGAAGAATGTGTGCGTTTTGTTTGGGTTTTTTCCGTTGATTGGTTTAATTTTGGTTTGTTTATTTTTTTTTTTAATGAAACAAATCTCAGCCCCATGACACTCTCCACAGCAAGTGGCTCTTTTGGCAGTTCTCCACTTCACACTAACCCATAATTACAGCTATGCACATAGAGACATATAACAGGCTGCATCTGAAAGATCCAGGATGTACTGGGAAACTGTTTGCAAGACAGAAACATAGAGCAACAAAGTAAGTGAAGGCAGCAAAGTCATGCTGCAGCTGTAAAACAAAAGAAAGAAAAGAAAGTGGCAGGCACTGAATGATGACAGGAAGTCAAACAAAACAGGCTCTAAGCTGAAGCTGAAACTGACCCAGATGCTTTTCAGCACCCTACTGGCATCAGGTGAGTCCCTTCCAGCCTTCCTCTCGTTTGGAGACAGATGGAGCAACCAGAAGAAGTCTATTCCATGCTTACCACAAAGAATACCCTTCCACTGAACCTGAGGGCATAAAAATGGGCCCAAAAGACCTGTGCCACCTCACACACCTTCAGATGTTCAATCTCCTCCTGCTGTTTATACAGTGTTTCTACAGTGATAATGTTGGCTTCTTGCAGGGGGTCAGAGTGCTCTTGGGCCATCTGCTCTGTCAAGGCCATGATGACTTCCTGTTTGGCATGGTTCTTCTCCATCAAAAGCTGCACATGTTCCTTGAGCTCCTGGATATGGCTGTCTCTTAAAGTCAGTATCTGCTCCAGTTCCTTCTTTTCTTGTTCAAGAGCTTCCAATCGACTTGTCAGATCTGCAATTTGTCTCACTTTGTGGCGTACCAGCTCCAGCCTGTCCTTATCTTCTGCTGCAGTGAGATACATGCTAGATACTCGCTTCTCCTGCTGGGCTGCCTCGAGAGCTTTGTGGAGAAGTTTAACCAGTTCCTGGAAAGGGAATGCAAAGCCATCACATCACTGTGTTGTCCAGGCCAATGGCAGTATGGACAGCACAGACCCAACGGTGAAATACCTTGGAATTGACTCCTTTCAGAAGGAAAACATACAGAAATCCTGAAACCACAGTGACACCACAGTTGACACCACAGTGAGATGTTATGCTCTCAGAGCTGGGGCTGAAAGGTCTCAGCAGCAGGTCACAGGTGACTTGATGTGGATTGCTAGCAGAAAAGCTGCTGCTCACACTGTCTGAATTCCGGCTTTCCTAGAATCATTCTTGGGAGGCCCAGCAGAGAACATGGAGATGTGGTCAGCAGTGTGGTAAAACGGGAGAAAGGGAAATAATGCAGTCTGCAACTACCTGTGCTACCAGAAGGAAACTGTGGTGTCTATTTTAACCTTCATTCTGCTGGAGTCCTCCCTCACTATCCTGCACGAAGACATGGAACCTCGTCCCAGCAACATGTTGCTGATTCAGGCTCTGCCATCTCAGACATTTAAGAAAGCCAATCAAGGACGCAATTGACTGCCCAACATGGGACCTGGCTCTCCTGACTCTTCTGCTGGAAGAGCTACCAGCAACATTAGCAGAGGACCTGGCATTGCTCCATGCTTTAAAGAACAGTATCCTTTGTGAGAGATAGCCCTTGCCCTGCCTTCTACAGTCAAATCACACCTTAATGGTGGGTCACTGTTCAAAAAGAATGACCTGCTGTTAACAGCATGACTCCACCTGGCAGTTCTCGCCAGTGTCACAGTACCTATTCAGGACTGTACTTAGTGAGCAATAGAGATGCACAAGCAAGACAACAGCAGAGCACTCTTGGATTTGTTTTATCTTCCTCTTAAGACCTAGCTGCACTTCCTAGAAATGGCTGAAGGTCCTCTTTTGTGCTGGGCACACTCAGGCACACAGAAGGTGGTAACACCAGGAGCTTCAAGTGGTCTCCAGTTAGTGGCTGCTGAGCACCTCTCACTGCTTCTACACACCTGTGTGTAAGGGAGTCCCTGTGAGCAGCCTCAGGGCCCTGACCCTTAGAAATAACAGTCTCTTCACCACACTCACCTTCTGTGACTTGACTTCCTCCGTGAGCGTCAGAATCTGTTGCTGTAGGACACTCACTTTATCCACTGAGTTCTTCTCCCTGGATAATTCTTCAGAGCCTGGGAAGCCACTGTTCATCCACCTGGCTTTCCTAATCCAGTTCAGCCTGGACTCCATCCTCCCATCTTCCAGGGTCCCCTCCTTAACTGATGGAAGATAGATTTCATTTACACAGAATTGCTTTGCTACTATGGACTCCAAAGTCTTGCTGTGAGGGGACTCACAACAGCTCCGCAGAGAAGGCTGACATATAGGGCAAGGAAAATTGACCCACAGGATTGAAGCAAAAAAACAGTAGGGATCAGACACTGATATGCCCCCAGTAAACAAAGTTGTGATGGTTTATGGTACCTGTTAACCCACCTTGCACCCTGCTAATCTATCTGGCCCCCAGCAAATGCAAGTTACCATCTTGGAAAGGTGTGCATGCAGTGAAGCTGCCACACTTAGCCTGTGACTGTGCAGCAAGTACACTTTTACCTCACAGAAATAAATCTGGCACCGTGGATTTTATTTTCTTTTTGCCTGTGAAGAAAGTTCCAGAGGTAGAAGACAAAGATGGAGCCTGAAGCAGAGGCAAAAGAATCAGTCTTGCAGCAACAACACAGGAAGACACTTGAGACAATGTAATAGAGATCTCATATCCCTTGATAACTCGCCATCATTTCCCGTGGATTCCTGTAAAGTCTGAATCCCTGCTAGAAGGCATCACACAGCTCAGTAACAATCACCTGCACAACCTGCCTCCACTTCTGCTTCTTGCTTCTCATCCACGTTCTCAGGATGTTCTTGGAATTCATCGAAGCTAAAGACGTTCCCATTGTTCCCCCAGAGCTGCTTGGAGCCACAAATATTATAGACAGTATTTCTGAAACAAGAAGAGATCAAGACAGCATAGTAAACAGAAGTCATGATCACTGCAGCCAGCCAGTGCATATTCGAACTATTCAATGCCTTACCTCCCCTCACTTTCCACCCCTCCTCCCAAAACCTATCTCCTTCATGTGCTGAGAAAATAAAATCTTTATAGCAGTGGCAGACTTGAGGAGAGCAAGGCTGTAACTGGTGTAAACCAGGAAGATGCCACAAAATCAGTACAGCACAGCAATGTAAAATCAGGGCATTTCCCCATGTGCTTGAGCCCTATACATAAACACATCAGACCAAAGAGAGAGATCAAACATAACAGTAGACTAACCACATCCTTCCCTCCCCTTTCTCCTTCCCTCTCCCTCTCTCCTTCCCTTCCTTCATCCATCCCTATCCTTAGTTCACTGCAGAAATCCCCAGGTGCCAAGAACAGCTGCCAAGAGAAGTTCAGTTACCTACAACACAGCCAAAATTGGGACAATGATCACATTTGAAGTAGCCACAAGTGCTGTGCTCTGAAACATTTAATAAATAACCTTGCCGCTACAAAGTCAATAAACTAAAATGTAGTAAAGAGTTTCAGGAAGAAAACTGCAGTCAGACACAGAAACAGCTTGTTACAGCTGTTGCTATCAGATATTGACACAAACACTAAGAGGTGACTTTACAGAATCATGAGGAACTACAGACGTACAAGTAGTTTGTGTAAAACCTACACCAGAAGGTATGCATATAGGTCTTTTCCCTTCTCCTGCTGTGTTGTCCTTCAGCTAAAACAAAACAAGTCCCTTGTTTTGATGTCTATAAAAGACTCAGTGTCCGCTGCTTTCCTAACTGTAAATGAAGCTGCTAACACATAAATGAAACTCTGGTCTCATGGGGGATCTTTCTGCATATAAGCATCAGATTGTAGCTGCAGCACTGGTGGTAAAAAAACTACCACCAGTAGTTTTTTTACCACCACAGGCAACTTCCACACCAACAATATCTAGCAGGTGCCTAGCTGCCTACCACACCTCTGGCCACTTACTCATTTTTGGTTATATGTAAATAAGTGATTAGGAAACACAGAGATACTGATGGCATTGTCTTTGTGAAACTGTAACTGACCAAAGCTTGTAACTTCTGATGGGGCTACCCACTGCAACAGCAGATAGAAGCAGGCAATAGGAATATTAACATCCTTGAAACTCAGGAGGAGCAAGTTGTGCAGTCAAGCCTCATTACACACTCAAGCAACTTTTCCCTGAAGTTCCTGCTTTAGAGAATGCACTACACTCAAGGTCCTTTGAAACGACTGGAAAGTGCTAACAGGCTTCTATCACCACCTACTGAGTACAGCTGAACCTGACCATGTGCCCTTCAAAGGCTGCTGTGCAGATGCATCACACTAGGCAAAGCACGGACTACACTGAAGAGAGCTTAACCAAGTCCTAGGTCCGCTACCAAAATCTTTGCTAAGAGAGCTACACAATGTGAAATGCATCCGAACATGGGTATGCGAAAGACCCGCTGGCAAGAAGTTTACTTTGGCCTGGACTAGCCTCCAAAAAGGTGCTTCACAGTTCTCCCACCTAGGCAAGACTCCCTTTTCATACAATACATGATAGGCAAGGAAGGCACACAGTGGCAGGCCAGCATGTCAACTGCACTGCAGCTCTCTTCATGCACTTACTGTATCTCTGTCCAAGGGTGCTTAAGGGAGATGTTCTGCAAAGTAGTAGATGTCTGAGGTGCAGGCAAAGATGCTGCCTTTAAACCCACTGCTTCTGTTGGTGTTTTCACTGGAGGCAGAAAGTCTTCATTGTCAACTACATCTACATAAAAACAAAACAGGACACAAAAGCAAATGACCAAGACAGAATTCCATTGGACTTTGGGTCCCTCATGTAACCTGAGAGCCACAACAGTTTACTACGGGTATACATTGCATGTTCGAGTGGTCAGGTGGAACAAGGACAGCAGAGTAGGCTCCCTTAGTTTTAGGTCAAATTACAGAAGCTTCCATGTACAAAGAGAATGATCTATTCAAGGACAATCAAGTGATTTCAGCCATATATATGACAATGACTAACCTTAAACAATCCAACTTTAACTGCCTAAAGATACAAGGAAGGAAAATTTTGCTATTCTCTTCCCACATACCAAACTGCATTTGATAATTTTAATGTGCAGATAACACTTCGCAAGCACAGTTTGTTACCAAATTTTTGCCTGCTGTAGCAAGATGCCACCTGGAACCTTTGAGAGCAGATACTTACCACGGAGCGGATTATTTGTTTCAAACAAAACGCACATCTAGTCATAACTGAACAGGTGGATACCCTGGTTGTGCCCTCCCCTTATCCACTGGCCTGTCTATTACCACTTCTAGGAATGGACACCTTCATCCCACTGCTGGAAAAAACCTTACTTGCTCTACATTTCACAGGTCTTACAAGAGTGATATATCAAATGTGCACATTTCACATGTGTGAGGAAAATCAAGGCGGAATTCATGATCACAAGACACCTGAACATCTCCAAACGTGCTGCAGATTAGGAGGAAGCTTACTCACTTTCATACATAATAAGGCAGAAGTGTCAAACATTGGCCAAGCACTGATAGCTGGCACCTGCATTTAAAAATGTAGCCAAAACTCCTACCCGCTTCCAGAGGAGGAACACCATTCACCACCAGGGGGCTGAAAGCAAAAGAAAGGCTGGCATATGCAACACCTACTTGTTCTTCCAGCCAGAGATTCATTCACAAGCTGGGAGCTGCCCACAGGAAATCTGCTCTTAGTGTTGCAAAATTCCCAACGTCTCATTTGCAGTTGCTGCAGCCAGTACATCATTGCCTGTTTGCTGATTGCCTAACATAACACAAAACAGGAAAGGGAGGGGAATAATCTCATCAACATAAGACATCCTGAGGAGATGACCACCACTCTGCTGCACAAGTCAGCAGAAAATAAAGCCAGCTGTATCAAGCCTATGCTGCATCTGTATCCTCTGCTCCTAACACTGATTTGGGAGGACAGAGGAAATCTTTAGTATGGCCTTAAGTGGTAGAATCTCAGTGGACCACTGACCTAATTTTAAATGTGTTTTGGTTTATTATGGTCCAAGGCTAAGCAGAAATGTCACAATTGTTTTAGACAGGAATCATCCCCAGAGCTTTTTAACAATGACTTACACAGAAATAAAAGTCTAGCAAAGAATCCTCCTGGAGCAACCATTTTAGATAGGGGAGTTCATTTCTGTTCAGTAAATTTCATGTGGACTGCAGGCCTCCTCAATTACTTTAATTTGGCACACAGTTCAGCTTTTATTCCTATTCTGTTAAACAACAGCCATCTCACAGGAAAGGAGTCCCACACTTGCCAAAACAATGCAAGTAATTTAGGTCCAAGTGGTAGCAATCCAAGCTAGGAGGACTTAAGTGAAATTCAAGCTAAGAGATATCTTAGTACAGATGTGTGTGTCTGTCCTGACTGGGAATTTTTCATTACCTTCAAAGTAAAAACTCTGCCTGGTGTTCTAATCTCAAAAACTCCTTCCCCATTTTCCATTTTGCAGTCAAAGCTGGCACTGGAGAGATCAATAGACCCCAAAGGATTCATGTCCTGGGCAGTCCTGTAGTATAGTAGGCGACATTTGTTTTCATCATAAAAGAACCAGCGAGACTTCCAGGTCTTGATTGGCCCCTTGATGCCCAGCTTATTCAAATAGCCACAGAGTTGTTTTCTGGATGTTTCTGTGCTGGGTTTCAGCGGAATGTTTTCCAGTTCTCCGGAAGAGGGAACTGTGTCCTTCTCTCTTGCTGACGCTCCACTGCTGCTGTTGGTGTCTGGATCTGACTCCACTAAATTGCCTGAAGCAGCAAGGGTGCATGCTCCGCTTTCTGGTCCTTTCTTCATCTCTTTAAGGAAACAGATTGAAGCAGGAAATTCTCTAGGTAAATAAGCCAATCCCGATTATATCATCACCGTTATAGAACCTGCAGCCAACAAAAAAGGAAGGAACAAGCTCGGGTCGGCCATATGACAAAAAAATACTTCCTGGCTTTCAAACTACCCAGCCAAGGTCTCCAACTCTACTTTTGGTCATTGCTCCCTACCCTCCTCTGCTCAGATGACCTCTCTATAGCTGTCTTCTCCCTTTTTCATTCCTAAATTAGCCTGAACTAGCAGCCAAGAAACAGTACCATAATCTCTTGTGTGAAAAAAAAGGACAGCCTGTGGGCATACCAAATCAATAGCAACAACCAGGGCATTTGGCACTCAGTGTTAAGGAATGGCTGCAGAAGACATGGCAAGATAACAAGCTCTGGGGATAGGCACACAGGTCAAGGGATTGCAGGTAAGTGTGTCCTGGTATTCGCACCGAATGTTCAACTAATATTTTAAACTATGGCATCTGGAGAAAAATCCAGCCTTATGCAGCATTCTTATGAATAATTCGTGTCAGCTGACTATAGTTGTTAAAATGCCTGCATACTATGTATTAGTTCCTCAGACAGTAGGATGGATTAATACAATAGCTTATGCACCAGAGAAAGTAATTTTGTGGTCCTTGCAAAAGGGACTTGGTTGCTTCCGTGACCAAAGTAACCACCTGCGTCCCAGAAGCGTAAAAGAAAAAGATAAAACTCAGGCTGGAAGGGATCTGTGTAAATCTCAAGTTCAACTTCTCTCTCAGACTTAAAAGCTGTAGCCAGCTACAGAGGTCCACATTCAGATAAATTTTTGTCATACACAAGGATGGCAATTTTGCCATGTTTCAAGGGCTTAACCATATGACAGGTGTGATTTTTTGCTCAGAGCTGCAGATACCCACAGCTCCTGTATAAAGAAAGCTAACAACACTCCAGAAAAGTATCTATAAATAACTTCTTGCATTTTTTGAAACTTTGGTTTCAGACACTAACATAGCTGAAGCGAAGATGTAAGCAAATAAATGGCTGCGGTGATCAGTTAGTGGGAATCCAACTGCAGACACAAAACTGTGAAAGCTGATTCAACACAACATCCAGCTGTATGACATGTCAATGAGATAATACAATGGACCACACTGAGATGTTGCCCAAGCTGATCTTGTCCCTCTGCTTTTAGGAACAACTTATCCTCATGACTGAAAGAAGGTTTGTCCATCCTAGCGCTGGCTAAGCCCCATCCTGTTTATTGCTGCCCCCTCCTGTTCCTGCATTAGCTTTACAGACAACTACCAGTAGTGTGCACTCTTAGTGGAAAGCTACTTAAATTCTTTTAGTTCACTCCCATGACACTGTGTATCCTGGTGCTGAACACATTCACAAATGCCAACAGCAAGCACCCCTTGAGAAGGTGTTACCTCAGCTAAGCTTCTGAAACACCAAAAACACTTCATTTCCAAGCTAATTTTGCCTGGCACAAAGGAAATATCATCAGGAAGAAGAAACACCCTCAACTTTCCCAAACAGACGCTGGGGCTTTTATGTCAGTACCAGTGTAAGTATCTTCAGTACCGCCTGAAGACTCCATCACACTTCTTACCAACATGATGGTCCATGGGTCCACACCATGAACAGGATCAAGTAAGCATTTTGGGTAATTTAATTTAGGTTATTTAGTAAGCATTCGGTTCAAGAACCAAGTGATAAGGAATCATGTCAGATCTGCATTGCAAAGACCTCTAGATAAGACCTCACCTCCTTAAGGGAAGTAGAGAGAAGCTCCTGGAAGTCACCGTCTCCTGGCATAGAGCTATTGCCGCAAGCACCAGCTAGCAGGTAACCACAGCCTCCAACAAATCCAACAGCAACAGAAAAGCAGCGTCTGCCTGTGGTTTTCTTCGGTCCAGTCGCTGTTGGGGAGCTGTATGGAAGATATATTTAGCCGAAATCTACCCTGACAGTGAGTCACCAATGAAAACGGATCAGGGTGGACCCTGCATAAACTTTTCCGGAGCTGCTGGTGCGATCAGCCCAAGGCAGCCCCACCGCCCCTCCCCGTGCCTCCCGCAGCGCCGCAGAAGCGCCTCCCAGCCCAGCTGCACCGCGGGAGGTATCAGCGACGGCGGCCGGAGGCTGGCACGGGGCTGGCCGGAGCCTGGCACCGCTTGTACCAGCGCCGGCTGGGGCGGGGGGGCATCCGAGCCGCTGGCCGGTCCGGGATTTTGGGAAGGGGGGCGGCGCGGTGGCGCGGGAACCCGCAGCCCCTGCCGGGAATACCTGCGGCGGCCGCCGCCCCGCGCTTCCTGCCGGGCCGGTCTGCGGCGGTGCCGGTGGGGCGGGGCCCGGGCGGCCCCGGGACAGCGGCGGGGACGGG
>VZRV01005304.1:186740-235476 GCA_013398115.1 Falcunculus frontatus | reverse complement strand
GGGCGGGGGGTGCCAGCTGCAGCCGCGGGAAAAATAACAACAGCAATAATATAGCGCATTTCAGAAGGGTGTCGGGAAGAAAGTGGTTCGTCAGGGTGATGTGACCCACGGAAAACAGGCGAGCAGAGGGGGACAGCTCGTGGGCTAGAGGGGACCAGCAAATGCCATGTGCTGTGAGGGGACTTCTCTCCAGAGCTGCAAAACCACCGGGTGGCAGATGCAGATGTGCTGCGACAGCCACGGCTGTGCAGTCAGCTGGGGCAACTCAGGTACATTTCACAGGGTAAGAACAGTGGTAACTTGGTGACTTGGGACACTGGAGGCTGATAGGATCAAGCTGGGCCAAAGGGAAAAGCCTCTGGAAAAGACTCTGCAAGGAATAGGCGTGTCAGACCACCCTAAAGAAGCAGTGTAGGTCCTGGGGGGACACAGGGGACAGGGCTCACAGCATAGCCAGGTTCACATGCTCTCTGGCAGCTGCCTTTTCTCCTGCCAGTGCAGCCAGGCCCTGCTCGCCTTGGCAGGCACTCTACTGGCCTGGGAAAGGACTACTTATGCCTTTATCCCAAGAATAAGGAGTCTGGATGGCTTTGATTTTCACTGTGTGCAGTGATGACTGTGCCTTTTCCACTGGTCTCAAAAAAGCCCTGAGTTTAGCAAATTTTAGTGAGTTTTATCACTGACTTTATTCAAGTTTAGTACCAGAACAGCAAAAAGCAAACTTGTCCACTTGTCTAAGGGCCCATCTTTCCACTAGCCTAAACTGCCAAACTGTAGAGCACATTAAGCTGATTACAGCATGCAAAATCTACATATTGCCATAGATAAAAACAATTTGTCTCAACTTTGTCTTGTCTTGGTATTTGGCCATTAGACTGGATCAGAGAATCAGAGAGAATCACGGAATTGTTACGGTTGGAAGGGATCTCTGGAGACCATCTAGTCCATCTGTCCTTGCCAAGGCAGGATCACCTAGAACAGAATGCATTGGGGTAGGATTTTAATGTCTCCAGAGAGAGAGACTCCACAACCTCCCTGGGCACTGTTTTCCAGTGCTCTGCCAGCTTCAACAGAAAGAAGTTCTTCCTCGTATTGAGGTGAAATTTCTTATGTTTTAGTTTATTCCCATTGCTCCTCATCCTGTCACTGGGCCCCACTGAAAAGAGTCTGGCACCATCCTCTTGGCATGTGCCTGTGAGATATTTATATTTATTGATGAGATCCCCTCTCAGTCTTCTCTGACTAAACAGGCCCAGCTCCCACAGTCTCGCCTCATAAGAGAAGTTCCAGACCCCAAGTCATCTTTGCCACCTCTGCTGGCCCTTCTCCAATAGTTCCTTGTCTTTCTTGAACTGATCATCAGTACTGACTGATGGAGTCCACTAGGAAAAGGGGGAAGTGTGAAGGCTGTAATTGTGACTGCATGAAGTCCTTCCCCCTGAAGGCTGAACTGCCTTCTCCCCCTCAGCCACACCTGGAGGGAGGTGGTAGAGTGTGACAGAAGCAGTGGCATCGGGGCAGCGCTGACCTATGTGAAGGCTGGCCTTTAAGTGCCTTAAAAGTCTCAGCTGGAGTTCTTCTTACTGCCACAATGGCTCCAAAAGACTCATCCTGCTCCCATTTTCATCTTATACACTGGCACTGGCAAGGCCGCACATCGAGTGCTGTGCCCGGTTCTGGGCCCTGTACTTTAAAAACGATGTCGATGTGCTGGAGCACGTTCAAAGAAGGGAACAAGGCTCATGAAAGGACCAGAAAACATGTCTTATGAGACATGGCTGAGGAAGCTGGGGTTGTTTAGTCTCCAGAAGAGGAGGCTCAGGGATGACCCCATCGTTCTCTACAACTGCTGAGAGGAGGGTGTACCGAGGTGGGGGTCAGTCTCCTGCCGTGCCTGCAGCGAGAGGACAAGAGGAAATGGCCTTAATCTGAGACACGGGAGATTCAGATTAGTCATTAAAAAAAAATATATCACTGTCAGGGTGATCAGGCATTGGAATAGGTTTCCCTGGGAGGTAGTGGGAGTCCCCAACCCTGGTGTTTAATAAACACCTGGATCCGGTGATGCGGTGTAAGGATTACAGTGGCAGCGCTGAGTGGATGGTTCGACTGGGTGACCTTACAGCTCTCCTCCATCCTCGGTGATTCTGTTATTCTTTGTGCAGCCTCACGGGGAGCTGAGCTTCTGAGGAGTCGCAGCACCGGTTTTGCCGCCTCATCCACAACCGCCCGCAGCTGCAGGCCCGGCGCTCCCCACACGGCCCGTGGAGGGGAAGGAGGGGCCGCGCTCCGCCCTGCCAGAGCGACACCCGCGCACGGCGCCTGCGCCCGCCCGCCCGCGCTGCAGGACATGGCGGCGCCGTGAGGCGGTGGCGCTGCCCGGCCTCCATCGCTGCCCGGCCTCTATCGCTCGCTCGCTCCGCCATGAGGAACCTGCGGCTGCTGCGGGCCGGCGGGCGCCGCTCCGCCGCCGCCACGGGCACCCCGCAGTGCTTCTGCCTCGGCGCCGAGCCGGGCGCGGTTCTCGTGGGCTCCCAGTACGGGCTCGTGGAGCTGCGCTCCGCCGGGGACTCGGTGAGAGCCGGGGCTGCGGCTGCGGGGCAGGGTGCTGGTGCTTGCCGGCGTGTTAAGGTCGGTTTTGGTTGCAAAGCTGGAGTGAAGCGTTTGCCCCTCCGCCAGCGGGAGGGCGCCGGTGCTGGCCGGGAATTCGCCTGTCTCCTGGTGCGGTCCCCCTTCGCGGCGGTGTCTGCGGGCTCTTGGAGCCTCCTGCTCCTCCCCGCCGCCGCTTGCTGCTGTCTCGCTGTGCCGCGGAAGCCGCTGCGCTGTGATCTTGGTGGCTGAAGAGGCTTGTTCTGCTTCTAAAATACTAAATCTTCTTCTTTAAGAGCGTGGCTGTGTTAGACACGTGTCACTCGCGTGGTTTAGTCGTAAGCACGATCTGGCGAACAGTTGCATCAGGACAGATTCACAAAACAGAACCAAGCACGCAAAGAGATAGTGAAAAGTACGGGAGGAAGCTTTTGAAACTTTACTCTAGGGGGAGAAAAACCCCAACATACCGCTAAAGTAATAAAATGCTGTTGAGTCATGAATTCTTGTTACAGCTGGGTTGCTTTCTTCTCACTGTGCATCTCAGAGACATCTAATTCCTTCAGTACATTCAGTTCTGAAATTAACTGGCAAAAGACCTTTGAGTCTTTCTATGGATTTAATTTTCAAGGATTGCTGTACCTTAACCATACAAATAGTTTTCCTTAGAAATTGTTTTTTATGCAATGTGTAGAAGTCTGCATGCCCCCTTGATAGTAGTGGGACACTTCAAGCAGCTATCCATGCACCTCTTAATGTTGACACTCTGGTGAAATATGAAAAGGGCGTTGAAAGATAATTAGCAGGGCAAATTGGAAGTTGTGTATTGTTTGCTTCCATACATGGGTTTTCTCGTTTTCTTTTATCACTTTTACCATGAGGGATCTTCACGGTTTTCTGTGGGTAAGTGAAGATAAGTACCTGCAAGCTGGCTTTTTTCTGGTGCCATTCACACACTCTCTTCTGCTGTGTAATGGTTTGTGTAACTGCAGTAGGATAAAATACACCTATGGATATTAGTGTGTCATTTCTGCAAAAATCCCAGTGAGGTGATGTGTAATTAGTAAGCCATTGGCCTCTCTGTATCAAGGTGTCAGGAGAAGTTTCCCTGACTGTGGATGGGTTCTTGCCTGAGGATGGAAGTGGCTGCATCGTGGGTGTCGAAGATCTTCCAGAGCAAGAGAGTGTGTGTGTTGCTACAGCAGCTGGAGACATCCTACTGTGCAATCTCAGCACGAAACAGGTACCATGGCAGGAAAGAAACAACAGTACTGAGGGAATTCAGAGGAAAGAATAACACTTATAATTTCTTAAGGGGCCAGTTGTATGCTTATTGCATACTGAGCTGTGGCTAGTCTCCATTCTCTGGGCAGACAAGCTGATTTTTGTGGGAGCCTTGAAAATGACTAAAGACAGAATATATACTTTGTAAAAGAACTGGAATTGAAATGATGGCTTGCCTATCTGCAGCCTAGGTCCTCTAAGTTTGCTCAGTGGGCTCCCAGCAGCACAGGATCTGCTGGAAGTCTTACAGAAACAGGATATTGCTGAGACTAGGTAAAGAAAAAAGTAATCCATTCATAATTTGCAGTGTAGGTACCATTTTGTTGTCAGTTGATCCATGCTGACGTGATTTTAAATACGGCAGAAACTGAGATACTTGCTTTCTGCTCCTTCCTCAGTGTCAGATTTGTATGATCTTCAGCAAGACACTTAAACACCACAACAGCACCCTCTGAAATCTCAATCAGCTCCCACAATACTGGTCCAACCATGCAGCTTTAAGTGGGCATGAGATGACAGGCGGTCTGTCTGGGTTAGCTGTAAGATTGTGGTTATTTGCAGCTTGTCTGTTTTGGTTCATGTTTGCACTTGATTTGCAGATACCACTTAAATATGCAGTGAGCTGTATCTGAAAAATGTGTCCTGTATTGCAACTTATAACGTGCCATAAAGGAATAGAAATTAACAAAACGTGTGATACAGGAGACTTTTTTTGCAGTGACAGATGCATCAGAGAACAGGTTTAACTCCAGATTCTTTATTTCATGGAGTTTTGGCTTGCTTTCCAGTTTTATGGTTGTCTTCTTTTGATGCAGTCTGGGCACCAGGAAAGGGGTCTGGAGGATTCCTCTGCTTATTCTGAAACACTCTGTATGTGAGTCGCTCTGCCGACTGGTCCCAGTCCCACTTTTCTTACCTGAAAAGATTGTGGCATCCAGTCCAAAGCCTAATTCCTTGAATGGCATCGTCTTGCTGTTTATCACAACGAGTGGTATATTTCTTGTTCTGTTCCATGCCTTTTGCAAATCAGGATAACAATGCGTAACAAAAGTTCTCTGCCCACTGCTATTACTTGCTCATGATGGCCCAGTAAAACTAGCCCAATTTTTCATAAACTGTGATGTTGGTGCAGGTATATACAGTTTCAAGTTCAGCATACACAGGCTGATCAGAGTTTAACTGTGTGTTGGAATTCTCTAGGTAAGAATCATTATGTCTGTGTTTTGTGACTAAAGAATATTTACCAATGTAACCACAGGCCCTTTCAGGTAATATTAGTAGTGACGCTATACGTTGATGACATAAGACTGAGAGTTGCAGAATAAAGCTCTTTCTGAAACAATGTATGGTAGAATGTGCTAGAGTCTATATTACCTGGGTTCTCACTCATAAACATTCTGCAACCATTTTTAGTCAGAAATGTTTCTTTTGTTTTGTTCAACACAAAGTGTGAAGTTAGGCTTTTGACTTTTTTAAGTAGGAGGCAATTTGCTTTTGCCTTGGTGGCTGTGTGCGTTTGTGCTGGGATAGTGCTGCACTCGTGTTCCTTCACTTCTGTGATCTTATTTTGGTCTTGCAGGTGGAATGTGTTGGAAGTGTGGACAGCGGTCTGAGTGTCATGAGCTGGAGTCCTGACCAAGAGCTTGTTTTGCTTGCAACAGGTATCAACAGCAGCCTGTAAGCTTTCTGCCCGTAGGAGTGAAACTCACTATGGCCAAAGCTCAAAACACAACTAAGATTGAGAGAGAAGAAGAAAAAGTTACGAAACTGGGGCTAGGACTTTAAGCGGAAAAAATTCTACCAGATCCTATACATTAGATTTCATTTCATGATTCATAAGGTGCTTTGGAGATCCAAGCAGAAATTGGTTAGGCCCAAAAAGCTGTTTTGTGGAAGAGTTATTAGTCCTTAAAATCTTCCCAGGGAGTATATTTGATCTTGCCTCAAAAACATAGAGACTTCTTTACATCACCATTTGACTTCCTAGTAACGAAAACTGTTTCTTGGCCTTTGGTAGGAAATACATGTGTCACAGGCCCAAATTAGCTACAGGTGTGACTCACCTGGAAAATTAAATTAGCCTCAGACAAAACAGAATCATAGAGTGCTTGAGACTGAAAGGAAACTCTGGAGATCACCTATTCCAACCACCTTGCTCAAAGCATGGTACCTGGAGCAGTTTGGGAGGGGATTGTGCCCAGTTACGTTTCAGACTCCACAACTCCTGTGGGCATCCTGTTCCTATCTATAATCGCCCTCAGAGTAAAAAAAAACTTTTCTTAGGTTTTAAGGGAATTTTCTGTATTTTAGTTTGTGCCCATTGCCTCTTGTGCTGTCCTTCAGCACTACAAACAGCATGGCTGTGTCTTCTTTACTGTACCCTACCTCCCACATAATATATTTACACAGACTGATGAGATTCCCATGGAGCCTTCTCTCCAGAGCAGTCTGGCTTGTCTTAGCCTCCACTCACATGACAGATTTTTCAAGCCCTTAACCATCATTGTGACCCTTTGCAAGACTCATTCCAGCATGTCCTTGTCTGTCTTGTACTGGGAAACCCAAAAATGGAGTCAGCATTCCACACGTGTCTCACCAGCACTGAGTAGAAGAGCAAGATCACTTCCCACAACCTGCTGGCAGCACTCCTGATGCAGCCAGGTTGCTGTTGTCCCCCTGTGCAGCAGGGCATACTGCTAGCTAGTTCAACTTGGTGCCCCGGGAAACATAGTTTATTTTTTTGCCAAGCTGCTCTCCAGCTGCTTGGTTCTCAGTCTGTCTTAGTGCTTGAGATTATTGTTTTCCATATGCAGCACATGACTTTTTTCTTGTTGAGCTTTATGAAGTTCTGGACAGCCCATCTTGCCTACATGACAAGGTCCCTGTGGACAGCAGCACAACCTTCTGCTGTACCTGCTGTTTCTCCCAGTTCTGTGTCATGCACAAACTTGCTGAGGGTCCCACACTCCAGGTCATTAAGGAAGGTGTTAGTGATTGCCCCTAGTGTCCAGAGGCATGCCAATGACTGACCTCAAGCTGCACTTTTTGACAGTGCTGGCAAGCTTTTGAACTTGGCATTTCAGCTGGTTTTCACTGTGCTGTTGTCTATCTCATACTTCATAGGTTTCTCTACGATGATGTCGTAGCACACAGCATCAAAAGCCTTATTAGAGTCAAGATAAAGGAAATCCATGGTTCTCCCCATATCCACAAGCTAGTCATCTCATTGTAGGAGGTTATCAGGATGGTATGGTTTTCTCTTCATAAATCCATAGTGACTGTTCCCAGTCGCCTTCTTGTCCCTCATATCTCAAGAGAAAAGGCACCAGGTACCTGTTTGGAAGGTGAAAAAAAATTACTAACCTTAGGCCAGGAAGCATATTTTTGAGGAGAAAAACTTGGAAGTGTTGATGGTATGGTTGAGGTTTCATGCTTTGAAGGATATGTTCTCCCTAGTATATGTTTTCTATATTTAGGTACATGGCAGAATAGTAGGAGAACACCAGAGTTTTTATTTGCTGCAGATACCATTACCAGTTCTGTGTTTAATATCTGCCTTGCAGGTCAGCAGACACTCATCATGATGACAAGGGATTTTGAACCAATTACTGAGAAGCAAATCCACCAAGATGAGTTTGGAGAAGGTGAGAGTTGCACTGAAATGAAGTTGCCCTGGCTGATGTAATTGATATGTTGTAAGCATGTGGAGAGTAAGGAAATGGAGTTAAGCACTTTGAGGCCCTAGGAGGCTTTTTATTTAGACTGCAGTGCTGCTGGACAGCTGAAGGGAAAGTCAATATTGTTACTTGTCAGCATAAATTCAAGTAAGTTCCATGTACCAAAGTAGTTTCTGGACTACATAACTTCCCTGCAGGTTTTTAGAATAAAATGTTGGGAGAACTGTGGGTTGCTTGAAGCTGTGGTTGTGTACAGTAGTGCACAGTAGGGAAGGTATTATCTGTAAATCTTCCACTGCAAGGATTATTTCTTCTTCAGGAAAGTTTGTTGCTCTTGGCTGGGGTAAAAAGGAGACGCAGTTCCATGGATCAGAAGGGAAACAGGCAGCACATCGCAAACAGACGGTATTATACTGCTTTTTTTGTGTCAAGCCAATGCTCTCTCAGGGAAAACATGTATAAAGAGAGTTTCTGTTATTCCTGCAATGCCAATTTGCCACCACCGTTCTGGTACTTCTCTTCATAGGCCGCTTCTGTCTTTTTCTGTGTTGTCTGAAATCATGCATTTTTATCTTCCTTCTAATTCAAGAAAGCAGCAGGAAGTACTTACTACTTTTCAAACAGAGCTCAAAGTAAGATTTGCAAGCATTCCAGCATCAATTCTGAACAATTCTCAATTCACCATGTGTCCAGCTTATGCATTGCTGGTCTATAAGCAGAGACCCAGGTGGATGGGAAGGATAATGTGTGATCATGTGAAGAGACAGTCATATGCACTTGGAGGAGGAGCAGATTGAATTAGATAGTTTTAATTCTAGTATTTCCTAAAATAACATTTTGAACAATGAGTTTTTAGCTCATTGACATTTTTTAATGGACAAATTTCATGCTAAAGCTCTCGAAAGAGCAGTCTGTTTAGACAAAGACAGCAGTTGCCTTCCCAAGCTTTCATGCAACTTTCTTCTATGTGACTTCAGGAGGTGTTGCCGACATCAGCCTGGGATGATGGCAGGCCTCGGGTGACGTGGAGAGGAGATGGGCAGTTTGTTGCAGTGAGTGCTGTATGTCCAGAGACAGGTACGGCACCAAACTTCTTTGAAGTACCAACGTGTATAAAGGGCTTTTTAAGCAGAATCTAGGTAGGGCAAGAACTATTTGTGGTCAGTTGGCCACTTATAGCAAGGGTGAGTTGAGCTATTTAATTGCCCTTTTCTCTGCTCTGATGTTCTCAGAGTCGTTTTATAGATAGGATATTTTGAATACTTTCTTTGCAGTTTGGTTTTCAGTTCAATGAGATGCCAGGAGGAAGTACTACTTCGTAGATACTATCTGAACTGCTTCTTTCACCTGCTCAAGCTTTAAGCAATACCTGATAGGCTCTTGGTGCCAAATGGATGAATCTGTTTGGGTTCATATACCCACTGTCCTTTATACTAGAGTTTAGCCTTGCACACTTTTTTTGAAATACTAATAATACTTTTCCCTTGGTTATGCCCTGAAGTCCAAGAGGTAATAAGCATATGCATTACTTTTAAGACTATAACTGATGTTTTTCATGATAAATACTACTTTTTGAGCAGTTTAAATGTATTGGTCAACATATTGAACCAAACCTCACTGCTCTTCCATAAGTTTGGGTTTTTACCTTCAGTACTTCAGATTAGGGAGGATTGTAAACTTACAGGAAAATTCTTAACGTTTCCATGGTGAAAGCTGGAGAGGGAAATGACTATGACTGAATTACATCAGACTGAAATTCCTAACAGAGTTCCTTCAGTCACTTGGTTACTATGGGAGAACTGCCTGAGACAGAGTAAGTTCTTAGCTCTTAAGGTGTACAAGAGAAATCTCCGTTTTTACACATGTGCATCAAAATTTGCCCTTCTACCCTCATAAAATTAGGAAAGTCTCTTCCCAGTGTTTTCTTAGACCTTTGTCTGATTGTTCTCTCAACCTGTAGGTGCTCGGAAGGTCCGGGTGTGGAGCAGAGAGCTTGTGCTGCAGTCAACAAGTGAGCCTATCTCAGGATTAGAACAAGCACTGTCCTGGAAGTGAGTAGTACAGCAGTCTGCATGCTGATAACAGTGTTGCTTTTTATTCCCTGGTCACAGTCTTTGATCAGCATCATTTTCCTTTCTTCAGTGTTTTGTTGATTTTTCCCAAAACTTGAAGAAAGCTGCCTTCTGATTCAGCATGAGGAAGAGAAGGCCTTTAAACCCTGAAAATCCTAATACTTGTATTGCAAGTGGGAAGAAGGGTTAGATTCTCTATGTATAGTCAGTGTCAAGTGGGTTTGGGCTCAGCTGTATAAAAAGGAATATTACAGGTTCCTTTCCTAGTGCTGATATTTATTTGGTCACCTGTGGATATCATGAACTCTTATCTGTGCTGATATGACTTCATCTGAACAGTGCTGAGGAAAACACATCCTCTGCTGCCTTTTTCTTCATGTCACTGGAAAAAACGTGAAATGACTGGGGTTTAAAATGACAGTTTGTGATTGTGTGAGCAATGACTTTTCATTTGGTTCTTTTTTAAGGCCTTCAGGAAACCTGATAGCATCTACACAAGAAAAACCCAACAAACATGATGTGGTTTTTTTGGAAAAGAATGGACTTCTTCATGGAGAGTTCACCCTCCCTTTCCAGAAAGGGCAGGTCAAAGTAAGTGCTTTGTCTGGGCTTTTTTGATGCGAGTGTAATGGAGAAGAGGACTAGATCTTTTCCACATTCTAGGGAGAGGTTTTTAACCTAATACGTTGTGTTTATCCTGATGGAAGAAGTGACCTGAAAAGAGAACAATGAAGAAGCCTGTGGAGAAGACGCAATGCCCTCTGCAAGCCCATAATACAAAGACATGTAGTACATGATGATTGTAGCCCTGGGGTGTTCTGGGCACTATATGCTTTCTACCAGGCAAATGATTCAAAAGTACTTTTCAGCATGTCAGCCATTACGAGAGTGAGGTTATATACTCACATTACCCCAAATAAGTGAGAAGATATTGCTAGGGCATTACTTCAGCTTCTGTGCTTGAATGCTGAGAGGTCTTTTGGCAGATTCTTCCTCAGTGTCGGGGAAAGCAAAGAGAACACTGCTGTCATTTTTGTGGCCTCTTCATCTGTGGGGTTCTCAGGATGTCTTGTCAGGAGCTTTGTGATACATGAGGGCTCTGTTTTCGTATTAACCCATGCACCTTTCACTGTTGAAGATAAGGAATACCTCCTGGTCTTGTAAACTATCTTGGAGCAACAATATCAGTAAGAGCCATGTTTGTTTCTGCAGGTTAATGAAATGCTTTGGAATGCGGATTCTACAATTCTGGCTATATGGCTGGAAGACCTGAAAGTGGAAAACTCCAGCACAAACACTTACGGTGAGAGCACTCCATGAGGCTCTGGCTCTTAACACTTGCCTGCAAATGTGGTTAGCAGTGGGTACTTACTTGCAAGTCAGGAGACACTGTGGAGGCTTACCAGTGGCTTTGAGACCGCTGTGCTGGTGTTGGGGTTTAACCACAGACAGCAGCCAAGCCCTGCAGAATCACTTGCCCCCTTCCCCGTCAGCAAGATCGGGGAGAGAATAAGGAGGATAAAAGCTGGAAAACTCATGGGTTGAGATAATAATGGTTTAATATGAGAAAGCAAAAGCCACACATGCCATAAAAAGCAAAGCAAAGAATTAATGCACTGCTTCCCATAGGCAGGTGGGTGTTCAGCCATCTCCAGGGAAGCAGGGCCTCATCGTGTATAACAGTTACTTGGGAAGAAAAATGCCATCGCTCCAAATATCCCCCTCTTCCTCCCTCTTCCCCTCACTTGATGTCACATGGTTCCTTTAGTCAGCTGGGGTCACCTGTCCTGGCTGTGTCCCTTCCTGACCTCGTGTGGATCCCCAACTTCCTTGCTAGCTTGACAGTACAAAAAGCAGAAAAGACCTTGGCTCTCTGTAAGCCCTGCTCAGCAGTAACTACAACATCACTTATCCACCCTGTGTCCAGCAGAGATCCAAAATGCAGTCCCATACTTGACACTATGAAGAAAATTAACTACCTTAGCCAAAGCCAACACAGCTGGTAAGGAAGAACTGGTAGTTCAGCCTGAGCTCAAGGCATCTTCCAGACTGCTGTAACTGGGAGTGGTACAAATGGAATACTAAAGGTGTGAGCCCTTCATTAAACAAGGGTACCATCTCACAAGAGTAGCTCACTGAATTCTAGGATTGACTTTTGTACAGTGTGTTGTTTTCTTGTGCTGTGTGATGTATGACACAGCCTGTGGACTGAAGGCTACAACTATTATTTTAATTGCACTTAACCCACCCCTAGAAGAGCAGTGGTGGTTGGGAGGGAGGGTTTGAGCTGGGTCTCAAATACTAGTCTGTAGTAACTCTTTGTTTTTCTACAGTTCAGCTGTGGACCACAGGGAACTATCACTGGTACCTGAAGCAAAGTCTACACTTTGGTAGCCTGGAGGAAAATCAGTTGGTGTCACTGCTCTGGGACCGAGAGAACCTATATAGATTACATATACTCTGCCGGGGCTGGCATTACCTCTTCTATGACTGGCATTGGGCCACAGACCATGGACTGGGGGAGACCAGTCAACATATGGCAAATGTGGCTGTTATAGATGGAGGTAAGCAGTGGGACAGCTTTCCAGCTCTAGGGTCAGAAAATGTGGTGTAGCCTTTTGTATTCAGGCTGGGTGGGATTATGATAGTTCTTCTTTTAGTTGTTGTTTCTACGAAGCTTTTAGGGAGGGGTCCATGTAATTGATAGAAGCTTCACGGGTGGCTCAGTGAAAATAACCACTAAGAACTCAGCAGCCATTTTCCTGTAACATTATTTCTGCTTCCAGTAAAAAATCCAGAAAGAGCCTCACTAGCATTTGGATTGCAGTGCATCTTGGGTTTTCTTCTCTTTTCTTCCACAGATAAAGTGCTTGTCACAGCTTTCCAGCATGCTGTGGTGCCTCCACCCATGTGTACCTATGAGCTCCAGCTCCAACAGGCAGTTAATCAGGTTGCATTTCACACAGATCCCAAACACAGTGGGGACATGGCTTTCCTGGATGCTGATAACAGGATCTCTGTGTACAGATATGGTGAGAGCGTGTTGCAGTCTCTTTGAAAGAAACCCTGTGTCCCTGACAGCAGTAATATGGGGGACTAGTAAGGTGGTGGTCTCTTAAACCTTTATGGTTTAACTGTGAGTTCAAGCTCTGCTCTCATTTCCAGTAGATTGAGCGACGTAGAAGCATTTTGGTGGCACATTGACTTTGTGAGAAGACAGTGTTTGACACTGGACTATGTAATTGTGCTGATAGTATTCCCCTGCCTAGCTTCAGCTTGAGTGCAGCACGTGGTATCTTGTGTAAGCTGCTCTGATGGCATGATGCTGACTGGCACTGAGAAGTGTCTGAGAATCTAGCTGGGGCACCCAGCACTTCCCAAAGCAGTTCTATATACAGCGTGCTGTGAGGAAACAGCTGTTTTGTAGTGCAGTGTTGGAAGGTGACTCTCTTTCTCAGAGCAAGTGTTCATGAGAATTACATTTTGGCTGTACAAGTAGGGATGGCATTTTCTGACTTTTTTAATAGTTTCATCTAGCATCTACTTTTTGATAAGATTGAAGGTGGAAGGGGCTCTGTTGGGAAGATCTTTAAACTGTGCTTTGTTCTGCTTTGTGTTTGCTAGGACAGAGTATAGTGAATGACCCTACTGTCAAGTTTGGAGCTGTGGGAGGAAATGGGTTTAAAGCAGCTGTGGAAACACCATACCTGGATAAAACCTACAGGTAATACAGAACTACTACAGCTGTAGAGGGGAGAAGAGGGTTGGACTTGGCTGGATGTTTTAGGGGTCACAGCTCTGACCACTTTTCTCAAGATTTTTAAGAGGCTGTCAGATAGCATGGTTTCATTTTGTTCACACTGTCTGCAGGTAGTGCTGAGAAGTGCCCTTTACTGAGGTCTCCATCCAGCAGAACCAGTGACTGTCAGTGACAGCACTGAGATATGCCTTCCTATGCCTGGTGCAGCACTTTGGCTCTGGGAGCAGGAGCACAGAGCAATGATGGTGCAGCACCCAGGCCCATGATCATGGCATACAGAGCAACAGAGCTGCTTGCATGGCAGAGACAGTGACAAGGTTAAAAATCCCGCCATGCTCTCTGTTTGTTCCTAGAGGTAGTTGGCATGGAAGCAGTACTACCTAGGGAAAACAGATGGAGCTTCCTAGGTCTCATCCTTTATCTGCAGCCCAGCCTGTGGCAGGATTCATGCTTTGGGTATCTGTGTTTCTGCACTGGAGCCCTCCCAGCTGTGTTGTGTATCTGAATAGTCAGGCTGTGCTTAGGAGGTCCTTTTCGTCTCTAGTGAGGTGGCCTACTGAAATCGGGTTCTATTTGTGTCCCAACCTCTCTTATTTTGTGACAGAGTGAACAATGGCAGCAATGATGTGATGAATCCTCTGGGGCTCCGATTTCTCACCTGGCTGCCAGATGACAGCTTCCTGGTTGTTGGTCAAGGTCAGCATGCTGCTCAGTCTGTCCTTCACCATCTGACTGCAGTGCCTCATGTGGCTGGAGCTGAAGAAGAGTGCCTGAATTTACGGTACTAGAGATCTGTCAGTTGTGGCTGAAGTCTGAGAATGCTTCTGGACAGTGTCTAGAAGGAATTAAGTCTTTTATTAGACATGCAGCCTGCGGGCCATGGATTAAGGAATTTGGCTCTCTTCCTGCAGGAGAAGGAAACAGCTCATGAAGCTGGCTACTGGTCAGCACTTGACTGTAGTCCTAATGCCTGCACCCAGCCTGGCAAGGGTGCATGCTAAGCATGCCTGTATCAGTACAGGATGGCTCTGTTTCTTGGAATTAGAGGCCCTTGGGGGAGGGGGGATGGCACATTACACTGAATTCCTCCATTCTACCCTTTGCCCACCATTATCAAGGTCCAGAAGGGGACCAGTAGCCATCAAAACTTCTGTCCTTCCCCTCCTTCTCCTCCTCCTCACCTGCTGGTCTTTGTAGGGCCAGTTGAGCTAAAACCAGACACAAAAGAAAGCCGCCTGGGGTACAGAAATACAGTTCCCAAAGAGATTGTGAGAGCTGCTTTCTGCAGCACTCACACTGGAAAGACGGAATGATTTGCATGTGAACTGTAGAACAGAAAAAGAGGCGTGTGTTTGCAGAGTGCTGCAGTGCAGACAGTGACCAGTGCCATTAGGCAAATGCCTGTTGGCTGGAGTTGCTGGTGCTCTGTGGTGCCGCTGTCACCTGACATAGGTGTGAGAAGACTGCAGAAGATCCTTACATGAACAAAGTGTGTCCATGCTGGAGATGTACATCTTTTCATTTGGCTACAAGAAAGGCAGGAACAAGGTGTTACGTGTATCTGCTGTGACTGATGTTCTGTGTTTTCTCTGTCTTGTATCAGGTTGTCAGTGCCTGTAGATGGAGAAGTGGTCAGCCTGTACTGCAGCCCAGTGACCAAAACTGTAGCTCTGCAGCTGACTGATAGACGTATCCTAAAATACCTCTGGGGTAAGATGGGCCCTGTTACAGTATCTGGTCTTAGGTGTAGTTATTACATATTTCTTCAAAGATTTAATGAGATGATTTGACTTTCAGGGACTTGAGTGACTCTTGCTGAGTAGTTGGTGCTGCCTTTCACGTTTCCTCTGCTCCCAGCAATGGGCCGAAATTAGTGATTTGTGTCAGAATTCAATTAACAGTAACTTTATATGTATACACATACATATATTAACAAGCATATGCACACATACAAAGTTCAGTGCTGACTGACTGCCACATCCGTAGTACTTCTCTCTCATTCCATGGTGGAATAAAGGCACTACTGAGTTACCACCTTCTTGTCCACTATGTCCTGGACTTCTGTGCCAGCATTCCTCCCCTCTGTCAGATAGTGTAGCTTATTCCCAGTTCTAGTTTTCTTGAGATACATTTTAATGTCTGAGTTTTTGATTGGTTGGAAAACAATTGGATCTTCTTTGCTCCTTAGAGGCTGCTACTCCAGTCCTTGAGCCCTGGCGGAGCAGCAGTGGCTCTGCTGTTCAGTTCCCCTACCGTTGTGTACAGACTTCCATCACAAGGATCAGTGGTGAAGTAAGTGAGACTGTGAGCAGATTAAATTCCCTACTCAGTTGTTCTCTGTGTCAAAAGTACACCTTTGTCCTCTGCCCAGGGCCCAATGATTCTTGTTCATGATGTTTTTCATAAGGCCCTATGCAGAGCTGAGAGCTTATCTTCCCTTTAACGGCCAGTCACTCCATTCTATGAATAGAATGAATAATTTCATTGAAGTGTGAGAAATTTCATATTGGAAATTTCTAGCAGTTATTGCCATGCTCTTTTTGAAAAGACCGTTTTGCTTTGTTTTATATGAACTTCACCTATTAGCCAATATGGCTGCACTGAGTTACTGCTGATGTCCTACTACTGGTTTCTCCTATTGGAGATGGTTTCTTGATAGTTACAGCAGCTTAAAGAATGACTAGCTGCTTTGCTGATATTTTAGGGGTTTCCTTCCTTCAGTGTGCATCTAGCTGTAGGAAGCTGCTTTGCTTTGCTCTGTAGTGGTCCTTTTCCTCTGGTATCCTAGACCAAGTCCTGCTGAATAGAAAAACCTAGATTTCTAGCATGGCTTCTGCTTCCATTCTGTGCAGTTACAGGGTTGGCCAAGCTGGATTTTCAGCCAGCAGTGTTTAAAGCTGCTGAAGTTTAAGCCCTCCTGGAAGAGAGGTTGGATGACTTGCTGTCCACCTTCTCTAAGTAATTCACATGAGGTACTTGGTACCTAATTGTAAGGTACTTCAGTTCTTGTTAGTGTTGTGAAACACTGGAGGTTTTGATGCTGATAGCTCATAGTTGTCATCATTTTAATTACAGGAGGTGATCTTGGGTCTCACAGATCGATGCCGGTTTTTTGTCAATGATGTTGAGGTACAAAGCTTTTGCCCCTTGCTCCATCTCCTTTTCCTATGCCAAAGGCAGCTTTCCTATTCTAGTCTAAACTGTGATAAACTTCATTTTTTTACAGGTTGCTTCTAACATCACATCATTCGCAACATACAGTGAGTTTTTGTTGGTGACAACCAACTCCCACACCTGTCAGTGCTTCTGCTTGAAGAACTTATCAGTGAAAGGTAAATATCAGCACTGGCTGCCTGCTGCTGGTAACTCATAGCATTTGTCTTGGAAGCACAAGATGTCCCCATTTTTCACATCCAAACCTGCTGTATTTGGGTTTTTCAAAGGAACTGTTTAAGAGATGAGAGTAAGACAGCTGCTTTCAGAAATTTACCAAAAAGCAAGGAGCTCAGGGACCTGACTATATATCACGTGCTTTTCACAGGGAAGAGAATTTGTGCTGTAGTTGACCCTTACACTGTTTTCAACAGCCTAGCCCTGCATTCCCTCCCCTCCCTCCATGTCCAAAAGAAGAAGTCTGTGCTATTTGAGGGTGTGTGGTAGAGAGGGGATCACTTTAGAAAGAGTTTCTGATGGTGTCTGGCTATGAGAAGTGTGATGACCTTGGTAAAGGCAGGATGGCAACTTACTGGTCCTTTACAGCTTTCAGTGCTACTCTTATCTGGTCTGTTGAGCTCTGTCAGCCTGTTGTACAGAGCACACACATCCTCTTTGTGCACAGGTGCAGCAGGGATTAGCACTGAGCAAGCTGTCATCCTGTCAGGAATTGTTGAAGATGGCTGCCATATTGGTGGCTTGGTTGGGGCTCCTGCAACATAGGAGGTCCTCACTGGGGCGCTGTGCTGCATGTGCCAGATGTGCTGATAAATGTTGTCTTCAGCCCTCCAGGCTGGCCTGAGCAGTGCTGCTGCACCCAACAGTGAGACCCTGCGCAAGGTGGAGCGAGGCTCACGTATCGTCACCGTTGTTCCCCAGGACACAAAGGTGGTGCTGCAGGTCAGTGCTCTGCTCGTGTCTGCTGACACCTGCTTTCAGGGTGTGCAGGGGCCTGTCACAGTGGGCAGCTGGCCAACCTGCAAACAGTGTGTGTGGTACTACAAAGCTGGTGCCCTGTAGTGCTGCAGCAACAGCACCTCACAAATCTCTAACTGCCCAGCTGGATGCGGAGAGATTTTGAGCATGCCTGTGGGAGTTAGGTTCAGTACAGGCAGATAGGTATGTGCAGAACTGGGAAGCACTATTCAAGTTCTTAATGGCTGACGTAGTATAGTGCTACATATTGTGGCCTCTCACCATGAATCTCAAGACTCACTTCCTGGTACTTACTAGCAGCCCTCCATTAGCCTTGGCACTTAGTTTTTTGCTGAGCTCGCTCTTCAGAACTTGCAGAGATTCACAGAATGGAGAAGGATGTAATCTGAGAGGCACTTTTGGAAGTTTGGAGCCCAACATCCTCCTCAGAGCAGGGCTAACATGAAAACTTGGTCAGATTGCTCTGGGTCATGCCTGGTTGGGCAGAGTCCAGCCTTCTGAGGAAGGAATGTTTCTGAACTGAGAGAACGTTCAGATATTTTTCCACAATTTTGAAATTGCACGTCCTCTGAAGTAAGCAAATAGGCCCATGCACTTGCAAGTAACAGACAGGCCTAAGAAATTGGCCACTTTGCCTACAATGTGGACAAAGTAACTACAAGTAAGTAATTGTGTGGCTCTTGTGTTACAGATGCCAAGAGGAAATCTGGAGACCGTTCATCACCGTGCTCTGGTTCTTGCCCAGATTCGGAAGTGGCTAGACAGGTAGATGGCACTGGTGTACTCTTGTCTTCCCTCCCTGAGTCTGAGTTGTTAGAGGCTGACTGACCTGGAAAAAAGAAGGGGGCTACACTAAGAGGAATTGACCTTGTTACAGGGAACAAAACTGTTTCTGGGGTGACCACCTAGAAGTCTAGCTTTCAGTGGTGTCAGGTGCTTCTCACTTCACCACTGAAGGGCTTTTTATGTGTGCTGAGATTGCGTTAGCGGTAGAAATCTTCATCTGCTCCGTTCTCCAGACATCTCAGTCACTTCAGGATTAAGCTGGCTGTTTTCAATTTTTTACTGAATTCATTTACAGTTAAATTTCCTGAAAGGGACATTGATCCAAATGTAACACTCTCTTTTAATGCAAATAAAAATAATCTAAGTTCTGTATTGCTTCATCAACCCTGCATGCTGGTGTGTCCCACTGCAGGGGGCAGCAATGAACAGTACTGACCTTGCACATTTTTCTGGAAGGCAGTCTACACAGATTATTGTGTAGGCTGTTCTCTTCCCTCTGGTTCTGTGCTTAGCTCTAGTCAGTTGCCTTTATTTGCGTGTTTTACATCTTATCCACTATGTAAGCTGTTCCACTTGACTCATTCCTCCAGGCTCATGTTCAGGGAAGCTTTTCAGTGTATGAGGAAGCTGCGAATCAACCTCAATCTTCTCTATGACCACAATCCCAAGGCAAGTCTGCCCAGTTCTCTTGTGTTGTTTGCCATACTAATCTACCCTGGAATCCATCACCACTGAACAGTGGGCTCAGAAGTGTAGGTGGTGCTGTGATTCTGCTTTCAGCAGTGATGGCTGTTCTGCACTGCAACATCATCATGCAGACAGATCAGATTTAGCATTCCCTTCATCCTGTACTTTCAGACAAGGTCTCTGAATTTATTCTTGTACTTGATGTACATGTTCTTAGTGTTAAGAATAACAGTGGTAATATTCTTGTTCATTTCAGGTATTTCTGGAAAACACAGAAACCTTTATCAGGCAGATAGATTCTGTGAATTACATCAACTTGTTTTTCACAGAACTGAAGTGAGTATAAGTCTGCAAATGGAAGCATGCTTATAGTCAGTGGTGGTACATTATTTTGTCAAAATATTGGCAACTCTTCAATGTGGGTGCAAGGAATCAGAAATCTGGCACGCTGAGTCATAAAGGCTTGAGTAAGCTCAGTAGTTTTGGGGATAATGTGTCTTGGGAATTCCAGCTTACAGACAGCCATGAGATCTTTGCAGCAAGTGATTAGTACCTTATCTGAGTGCTTTGACTTTTCTGCTGGTTTGCTGTAGAGCAGTAAACGAGAACAGAGAAATCTTTGTTCCCTCATAAAGAGGAGCAAGGTAGCACTGTATATCTAGAGTCTGAGGCCAAGATGCTTGCTTGGATCCTCAAATCAAGTCCCTTGACTTCTTTCTTAAAGGCTCAGTGATGAATCTTTATGGTGATGGTAGTTTCAGGACTTCTGAAGCTTGCTAAAGTCAATAATTGTGTAGAAACTGGTGCTATCACTATTGTAGGTTTGATTTTCAGTTTTGACCCGACCAGAAATAATAGCAAATGGTTTATTTTTTGAATTGTTCAGCTAATAAATCCATAGTGGATTTAGTAGAAGACAACTGTATCTTGTAAATCTTGCCTTCTTATTTTTTTGCACTACTGAAGTAGTTGTTTGACCAGTTTTAGGGGGTTTTTTAAATGCCTCTCTTGGCTGACAATCTTTTGGGACCAACAGAGATTTTGGAGAGCTTTCTGTTAATGTGGCAGTTGACGAGCAGTTATTTTCTGCATGCATTTGAGTTCCTTAACCTTACTGTCTTTGTTCTGGGCTATGTGATGGACGGTGCTCTTATTCACATTACCTCTCTTTATCTAGAGAAGAAGATTTCACGAAGAGTATGTACCCATCTCTGAATGGTAGCAGCAATACCCAGCCATGCCAGCATCCTGATCAGAAAAAAGTAAACCTCATATGTGACGTGATGAGAGTTGCCATGGAACACATTGACCCTCAAAAGTGAGCACTTTGTTACTGTAGGTGAAGGAACCATTAGAGAGATTTCTACTTAGTCATTGGCAGGAAGCAAATCTGTCCTTGACATCAGTTAATTTGCTCTAGGTTCTCTGAGGTGACCTTGTGCTTCACAAAACTAACTATACCATGCCTTGCTTCTGCTGAGGATGCTGTCCTGGAAACATCTAATAATTCCACAGATAGCATACTAACATTTTAGTACCAGAATTAAAATAATAGATGCAGGATGCTTATAAAGGTTTAGGATATACACTCAGTTTAGGATCAGTCTGTGTGGGAATGGAGACGAGCAAGATTTTCATCTTGGTGAGTTGCTGACTGTTTGAAGCAGCTGGCCCTTTGGAAAGGTATCAGCTGTTCCATTTGACACTGCATTACTGTGTAAATGATCAGCTCCGTGTTCCTGATTGATTACCTTTTTGGTAACCGTTCTCCTTGGATGACTCAACACTAGACAAGGATAAAAGCTGGGAAGATAGGATAATAACAGTGCCTGGTGAAATGGTGCTAAACTATTGGCAGTTTGATGTTAAACAGTGGAGAGAGGAGCGACAGGTGGTGGGTAGCTGCTGAGCCCTGAGAATTTAGACACTTTCCAGCAAACTGCTTCATAAAATAAAGCATCTGCTTGGCTGAGAAACCTATTTTGAAATAGTAAATGTGAAATGTATGAAAGTATAAAGGACACCCTAGAAAGCTTTCTTTTTATAAAAAAATGCTATTATCATGCCAAATTTCATTTGGAAAACTCTGTCCAGCTCTCTGAAATTTCAGAGAGAGATACATCCTCTTCATGCTGGCTGGCTGGTAAGGAAGCTCATTCTACTCGAAACACACCTCCAGCTTTGTGACATGTTTGGGAAGACATGCTGAGTAGAAAAACCTTTCTGGTATATTCTGTTCTTTTCCCATATTTGCTGCCTTCCTTTAGGAGGATCGAAGTGCCTGAGCAGTTTCTTTTTTTTTTTTCCTACTAACACATAAACTAGAGCTTGCACAAACTGCTAAAAAAGGAATAAACTGTGTTTCTGCCTTCTCATTTTTTCATTCACTACTTCTCCTTTTTTCAGATACTGCCTGTCGATACTGACAGCACATGTAAAGAAGAGTCCTCCAGAACTGGAAATTGCTCTCCAGAAGGTTCATGATCTTCGAGGTTTTGTATCAGGAACGCAAAAGTTTTGAAAATGGGTGGTTTGCAGGAGCTTTGTGTTAAGGAAACATTTCTGTCCGACTAAAACTGTTAAGGAGGAAACTTCCTTGTCTGACTATCCAGAAGCCACACTGGCAGTCACGTTCGCATCACCTGAGCTGGGATCACCCTCCACACTCAGACCAGGATTCCTTACCAGCTCAACCCCGGGTTTCTTTCCCATAGCAGAGTCTCAGACATCCCCATCCTTAATATAATTTAGTCTTGGTGCAATAACTAAGTGACAAAATAGCAGGTCCAGCTGGTGCCTCTGAGGAGAGACCCTGAATGAAGGAACCCCTGGGCCTCTGAGAACTTTTATATCTTCACAGTCTATCCCTGCAAAAATGTGGAGGTCTTCAGCTCCTGCTGTGTCTCAGTATCTCACAGGTCTCTGTCCCCTGTGTTATGCAAGGGGTTGGCAGTTCACACTGGAGCTCTCACCACCTAGAGCTCAACCTGCAGCTCCCACAGCAGCTGCACCCTGAGCTACTGCACTGAATGTGTTCCTCAACACTTTGATTGTTAGCTTGGTTCACCAAGAAAATTATTTTAAGGTGACTGTTTATGGAGCAAGCCGGAAAACAGAAATGTATTTGAAATTAGCTGTGTGTTTAGGTACAGCAGCCTGTCAGTTAAGACAGGCTGCTGTACATGCCCTCACCTCACTCTTTTACTTAAGTTTGCTGGAAGATACCCCAGAGTTAGACCTGTTTTCACTTCACAGTTGGAGCTTTACTTGTCCCAACATGGAATAGGAAGTTCCTATTCTGTATCCTGGTATCTCAAACTAGCAAACTTTGCCTTTATTCCGTGCTGATGCTTCTAGCTCATCACAGTTGCACACTCAGTGCTGTGCTTATGATGGTCCTTGAAGTTGCCCAGTAAAGACAAAGTAACCCTTGTGCAAGATAGAATAAGCTGTTAGTCTGAGGGTCCCTCTCTGATGTCAGGGTTGTGCTTGATGATGCATTCCTTCTTCACAGCGGGTTCCGCTGCTGGTGGTGTAACAGACCATATGCTGCTTTATCTTGTTGCAGAAAGCATTACGCCAGATGGCCAAGCTGTGAGTGCAGAAGAAGCACTGAAGTACCTGCTTTTCCTTGTGGATGTCAATGAATTGTATGATTATTCCTTGGGAACGTATGACTTTGATTTAGTCATCATGGTGGCAGAAAAATCTCAAAAGGTGTTGGCTTATAGTTCCAGCTAAGGAACTTTTTTTTTTACTTTCTCAAAGGTTTTGGAGTCTGCAGATCAGCACGCATGTTTTCCTAGCTCTCTACCCAGGCAGGATTCCAGTTGCTCAGAAGCCCTATGTGTGCTTGGGATGATGCTGGGAAGGTGTTGTGTCTCTGCATCCTTTGGTACTTCTTGAGCACAGCTTTGGAAATTTATTTGTGTTTAAGGTGAAACAGTTTTCTTCTAGAGCAGCAAGGCGAAGTAGCTCTGGGGAAGGGAGGGACGAGTATCTGAAGTGTTGTGAGTGCATGCCTTCCATTCTCAGTTCTGTACTCTTGACTCTTGCTTGTGTAGTGGTGCGTGTGATAATAGCATGTGTCTTCACCTGGGTTTAATGTGAAATCTCTGAACTGAAATGCCCATCTGCATCTCTGGAGTTTCCTAACGTAATAGCAAATTCTGCTGTTCATCAGTTAGAGCACCCTATTCATGTTAACGGGTTTTATGACTTTTGGTGTGGGGAAGTTGATAGCTTTATGGCTGCAAAGTTATTCATAATCATAGATAATAGAAAACAACATTTGATATGACACATAGGCTTGAATTTTAAATCTTACCAGCCTTTAGATACTGCTGAAGTCCGTGTGGGAGCCTAATAATTTAAGTTAGTGATTTCTGGCAAGAGTATATGCACAAATTCTTTAAGATGACTTACATTTGGGGAAAAAAAAGCGCCTTTTTTAATGTATTATCATATATTTTCAAATATGGGACTGTCTGTTGGTGAAGGTGGGGGCAAATAAAGATTTTAGCACATTAGCTCAACTGCCGTTTTTATTGTTCTTTGCAGGACCCAAAGGAATACTTGCCCTTCTTAAATACCCTCCGGAAAATGGAAACCAATTATCAGCGATATACAATAGACAGACATTTGAAGAGATACACAAAAGCTCTTGGCCACCTCAGCAAATGTGGTAGGTGTCCTAAGGAGGATTTCTGTAGTGTAACATTCCCGTTTTGGAGATCCTTTGAGGGGAAATAGCTGAAGAATGAGAAGGGTTGCACAAGATCATCTTCCTGTCTGGTAATGTGTGGTGATCTTCCGCTATGTGCTTTTCATACTCCCCCCATACTTGGCATGGGGAGAAAGAAATGTTTACTGCTCTGTGGGCATGAAGCACATGAAGTCTTGTGTTATTCCTGTTTCAGTGAATTGTGCTTGGTTAATATCTGGCAAAAGCGGAGCAAGCCTCAAGGAAGTGAACGCCTTGATTTTACAGTAGTAGAACAGGTGCTCTTCCACCCACACACCTCTAGTTGCTTCTTGATGCTGTGAACCCGGACTGTCTGGGAGCCGGAAGGGCCATCTCAAGCTGGAAGAGTACTTTCTCTTTTATTTTTACAAAAAGTAAATTATTTCTGCAGGTCCTGAACACTTCCCTGAATTTCTGAACTTGGTGAAGGATCAGAATCTGTATTCTGAGGCCTTGAAGCTGTACCCCTCTAGCACTCAGGAGTACAAGGTGCGTAAGCTCGTGACAGTGCAGTGTCTAAGCTTTTTATTCCTTTATGTATGTGTTTGGATATCCTCAGCACCTTGCATGAGGGCAGGAATGAAACTGCAGCTGCTGGTGTTCAAGTTCTGTAGGTCATTGCTATTCCAGTGTTGTCTGAGACCCTCCTCTGAGATAAGAGCTGGAATGACTCTCAGCACTAACCCTGCAGGGCCTGGTCATCAGTGCAGTTATTCCTTCAGTCCTGTGACTCAGAGAGCACCTGGAAATCCTGTTTCTTCTGCTGCACTATCTTATAGTGTGCTGAATAACTCCCATAACCTCAGAAAGACTTCTTCCTGTCTTGACCTCTGTGTGGCTTGCAGATTGTGTGGGAACAATTTGTTAAACTATTCTGAAAAGTGCTGGAAAGCTTGGACACTTTTAGATGTGCTGTTTCCAAGTACATAGTGTCCCTTACTGGCTTCAATATTACTGAAAAACTTAGCTTGTCCAAGGTTGACATAAAATGTAAATGCATTTAATATAATGTAATGTAGATATTGTAAATACATAACACACCAGCCTTTGTACAAGGAGGAGTTGAATGAGAGGGGAAATAGAGAAAATTGGTCCGTTTGCAACACAGTGAAAGCAGAAAGGAGTCTTTACTCATGAGGGAGGTCTGTTTCTGAATGATTCATTGGGAGTGTTTTATTATTCCGCCTGTATCCTTCCAGTCAAATCCACTTGCCCCTTCTTCATGGAGATAGTGAGCTTTGAGTAGCCTGTGCCTATAGAGTTACAGGGCTCGTGTGTTCCCTTATGCCAGTGTTTGTCTTCTAAAGTAGGTTGGTTCAGAGAGACATTCTAACAAAAACTGTTTACATGGGTGGAGGGGAAGGGTCTGGTTTCCTGCAGTGTCTAGTTTACCCAGCATTTGGTTTGGAGAGTTAGGTACCTCCCCGTGTCATTTGCTATAGCTCTGTGAAGTGTCTCCATGTGCTGATCATCAGCCCCTGGCTTGATATAGTTTGAAATGAGGTAGAAACTTCATTCCTAGAGACTCCTTGGAGAAGTTGGGTAATAGGCTTTTGTTGACGGGCCCTTAATTTTTACTAATGGAGGACTGCTACTGATGTTACTAATTTTTTTTAATTTTTTTTTTTTGGTCCCTTTCTTTCAGGATATCAGTGATGCATATGGGGAGTATTTGATTCAGAAGCAGCTGTATGAACAGGCTGCACTGATATTTGCTCGTGCTGGCATCTTTGCAAAAGCACTTGATGCTTTTCAGAGCAGTGGCAGCTGGCAGCAAGCCTTGTGCATGGCATCACGGCTTGGTTACACTAAGGATAAGCTGTCCAGCCTGGCACGGAGCATGGCAGGTAGGCCTTGAAGAGAGGGAAATGTGCAGAGCAGAAGTAGCTGCTGTTATTTATGGTTCACTTTGTATTTTCTTAAAATTCAATGAAAACCTCAGTATTCAGCAGCCTTTTTCTTAAATGAAAACAAAGATCCCATGTTTCCCCAAGGGTTTGTGCGTTTGCACATGACTGTTGTTTCCCAAAGGAACCAAAAGATGCTGAAGCTGAATTGGTAGGCAACACAGGAGCTGCCAAGCAAGCTGTGGCCTTGGCTGCCCCATGCTGACTGCTTCTTGTGTTGTCCCCTTGCACCTGGTTGCCAGACTGCTCTTCCACATTGCCTCATTGGTTAACCTCAAGGAATGGACATGCTCTGAAGTGTCTGACATTACTGAGGCCTCTAGACATTAATTGGTGCAAGAACTGTGTCTATTCACTGACCTTAAAGGCTGTTAGATAATTTGGAGCTGCATCTTGTTTTCTCCTTGAAGCTAGCTAGCAGCTAGGACCAGCTGGTACATGTAAAGCTGTGTGCTCTCCTAAGGAGAAAAAGGTAGCTGGTCGCAGAATTTGTGCTCACTAGCACATGTCAGATCTGAGATGTTTTGTGGACCTGGTGTATATTTCAGCAAGAGAAATTTCACCTATTTCAGCAAGAGGAATGGAACATGGTCCTGAATTCAGCCTTACTCAGAGGTGGAGTTTATGAAGGGCCATTTAACGCAGAGGGAATATGGCTTCTGGGAGTCTAGTCTTCCAGAGTTGGATACTCCAGTATTTGCTTTTCCTGCCACTTAATGTGATTTAAATCCTTCATGCCTTTAATGTTTTTTATGGTGCCCCTTTTAAATCACAGCTGTAACTTAGTGATTGAGTGCATGTGTGAGCAGATAAAAAGTGTCTCAGTGAGTGGGATTTTCCTCTACTTCGTAGTTTTGTGGCACGAAATCCAGCTGTTTCTGAAAAGCTGAAACTCCACTTTTTCTTGTAGGAAAACTGGTTGAACAGAGAAAGCATGGAGAGGCAGCCATACTCCTGGAGCAGTACACTCAGGTAATGTAGTCACCCTCCTGCCTGTGTCCTAGTAATGCCCTCTGTCAAGACAGATACACCATCCGTGTTTTCTCTCTTCTACTGCACCACATGTGGCTCCATGCATGCTGACAGCAAAACAGTCCGTGCCATGGGCCCCCCTGGGGAGGGCAGAGCAGCTCCAGATGATGCAGTGAGCAGGGTGGGAATAAATGCTGTGTCCCTGAGTTTTCCCACTTGTGAAGCTGCCCGTGCTTGGGTGTGAAAAGCTTTTGTCTTAGAGAGCTGAAACATGAGGCCTGGAATAAGGAAGATAAGAGTTCCAGAGGGATTTCCCCTTCATGTGGGAGAAGTAACATAGTTTTGCTGGGTTGGTTTGTGGTTTTTGTTTGCTTGTTTGGTTTTTTATGTCAACACATCAAAGTAGCTGGCATAGTAGTGTCTTCCTCTCTTGATTGTGATGCTGCTGCATAGAAATATCCATCTGAATAGCTTCTACCTGAATGTGTATTACTAACATCAGCAGCAGCCCACAGTTGCTCTTTTCCTTCTAGGACTATGAAGAGGCTGTTCTCCTGCTCTTAGAAGGGGCTCTTTGGGAAGAGGCTTTAAGACTGGTAAGACATTTCAAATCACTAGAACAGAAGTGGAAATACATCTTTAGAGTGCAAAACCAGAGGGATGTGATCTGGATTAGATCCTTAAATGATACCTTCTTTTCTTTCCTTGATCCAGATTCACAAGTATGATAGACTGGATATCTTGGAGACCAACTTGAAACCGGCTGTTTTGGAAGGTGAATCTGTGCAAGAATCTAAAATTTTTGTGTGCTGTAGAGGCTAAAGATCTTTTCTGGGTCTGTGGGAAGTCACAGCATTCCAATATTGGAAGGTATATGGAAGGATACTTTGCTTCCACCTACTTGATGCTGCTCAGTTAGCTGCGTTTGGCTCTCCTCGATGCATCTTGAAGCCCTGCAGTGTCATGGGATCTTTTTAGCTTAGTCAGGCTCCTTTGGAGCTTTTCCAGACCTCACAGTCAAAAGCTGCAAAGGGGCCTGTGTTTGCATCTCCATGAACAAGCAGGACAGTCCTTGTTCCAGAGCACATGTGGCAGCAGAGCTATGGATCAGGAAAATGGTTAGCTGTCCTGTAAGCTTTGATGAATAGTTTTTGGAAATAAAAAATGATTTGATAGCTATGTTTTTCCTTCTACACTATTCCTTGTTCTTCCTTTTTGTGCTTGATGAGTTGAGGGATTTTTTTCCTTTAATTTGAACCTAATTAATGGAAAGAGACTTAGCCATAGAACTTTCTGTTCTTCTTGTAACAGAAACAAGACTCTTGTTCTAGAAGCTATTCATCTGCACATCCAGGTGCATCTTGCTTGGTGGGCTCCTGTATTATAAGTTTTGAATTTCCTTCCACTTGAGTCCTTTTGTGTGCTTTGCACCTGATTTCTGAGCTTTTTGAAGGACTGTGCTTGTGTAAAAAATGCTTTTCTGTTTCTCTTGCAAAAATGTTTATGTTTTGGTTTTCTTAATGAGCAGCTCAGAAAAGCCAGCTGATCTTCCTAGATTCCCAGAAAACAGCATTTCTTCGCCATAAGAGTCGCCTGGAAGTGGTCCGAGAGCTGAAGGAGAAGGCCTATGAGAACCTGCAGGGTTGGTATTGAAGTGCATATGATTTTCTCCTGCATAAGTAGCTGTGATCATATTTGTGTTTGTGGTTTTTCTTTGCTCTGATGGAGCTGTGCTCTCCTGTAGCCCCAATGGGATCTACAGCACCTGGTTAAACAGCACCCTTCTCAGCCCCTCCTCACTCCATTCTTAGAGTGGGGTTATTTGGTATTTCCAACTCTACCTTGGGTCACAGCTTTCACAGAATTAAAATGCACCTGAAAGCTCTTCAAAACGACACAGCATTGTCTCCACAGTACCGTCTTGGCTGGGTGAGACAGTGCTCAGCATGTCCTTTGTGCCAAATACCTATGGGCATATTCACCTGCCAGCTCACACAGGCCCAGGGAATTTTTCCAAAAGCAGAATGCTGTGTCCTAGTCCAGATCTGCTGCATTGTCATCCCTCTGATTGTGCTGTTCAGTATTATGATCCCCACCAGGGCAGAGGAACAGTGTCTCACAATTACTGTTTCTTCTTGTGTACTGGCTCAGTGGGTTTGGGAGCCACAAGGCTCCAGAGCACTAGCAGGTAGAATAAATCTGCCCAGCAAGCAACACAGATGAACCAGAGAGAAAGCTTGAAATAACTCCGACCTTCTTCCATGCTGTGACAGTTGTTACCATGTTTTGCAGATTATGAAGTGCCAAATTGCCCAGAATTGGAGCTTTTCTCTGAAACCAGCAGTGTTGTGACAGCCAGTGATATGAACAGCAAATACTCACACAGCAATTCAAGAATATCAGCGTAGGTATCTGCCTTCAAATCAGGTAGTGACTGTTCTGGCATCAGCATTCAGGAGGTCAGCTTGCTCATGCTTGGCATGCTCCTCCTTGCAGCTGTGTGTGCCTTGGAGCTGCTTTAATTACAGGCATTTCATGGTTATTTTAACTCTCATTGGAAGGGAGAGAGCAGAAAATACCAGAAGCTACTAGTGCAACAGGAACTGAGAGCCCAGCAGAGGAGCAGTGAACACAGATTCTGGGCAGGTTCTGGTTCCATGGGTGTTGGGCATGTGGCCAGAATAGCTGCCTGTAGAGAGCTAGACAGAGAACACAGGCAGAGCCTCTCAAATATTAACAGCTTGTGCGCCTGTCTTGTGTTCTTTGGCCCAGGTTTCACACTTGGTGTGTGGGGGTTGCTACTAAATCTCATACCAATGTCTACCCACAGTGGTTTGCATTGTTTTTGAGTGCTCTCAAGAATATGAGCTGCAGTGTGGGGTGGGGTGTGTAACAGGCTGCTGTAGTCTGTGGGACCACTTCTGAATTCCCTGGCTTAACTGTGGGAGAATACAGCTATGGGAAAAATGTGGACTTTTTAGACACTCTTTTTTTGTGGACCAGATGTAAACAGAAAGAGAATGCAGCCTTAGTATTCAGCGTCAGAGTGTGTGGATCACTTGGGAGCATCACACAAGTAGGTCTGGCCTATGAATGAAGTTGCTTTCCTGTGATCATGAGTAGGAGCTGAGCAGGCTCTGGAGATGGCAGAAATTAAAATGTTCGCAGCCAAGCACAGACCCTGACCACCAGTGTTTTAGGTGGACCTCAGCTTTGCCTGATAGTGACTACTGCTTTGTGCTTGGAGCAGCTCCTGCCTTGTGTTGTAAACATGCTTTAACCTTGCTGGAACATGGAGCTGTCTTTTTTGGAGCAGAGGAACAGCCTGACTCCTGTCTTGTGTTTCAGACCACAAAGGATAATGGTTGAGTAGCATAGAAAATATTGTCACAGTGCTTAATGTCACATGCAGTCCTCTGTCCTCAGTCCTCTGTCACTGGAGAGAGCAAGGACTTGAGTGACAAGTTTCATGCACACTGTTGATGTTCCTTCAGACTTTCCCTGTTAGTAGTTAATTTTGTTGTGCACACTATAATTGAACACACTCTTTTCAGGCGATCCTCAAAGAACCGACGCAAGGCGGAGCGTAAGAGATACAGCCTGAAGGAGGGGAGTCCTTTCGAGGATATTGCCCTTCTGGAAGTCCTGGGAGAGAGTGTTCGTGCTGTTGAGGCTCTGAAAGGTAGGACAATTGGTGATCTTAGTCCATGCTGCAGTTTGTGAGGATGAGGACAGCTAAGGCTGTGTGTCCCCTCTTGTTCTTACTGTGTGTGCTGGGGAGAAAAGCTACTTGGTCCATACAGCCATCTGTGTTGGGCCTTGGTTTAGTTCATCTGCCTCTGTGCTCAGAGTAATGTGTGAGCTCTCTGCATTTGAAGTTTGGGAGCAGAGAAAAGAGGCCTTCTCAGTGCCACTACAGATTTCTCTTATTTTTGTTCTCAGACACTGTAGGGGCTCAGTAGGAACAGAACCAGTTCTGAGTTGCTGCTCTCCTTCCTGTGTGCTGATAGCAAAGAAATGCAGCTGTTTATTCAGTATACCTGTGTTAATTGCTCTTTATTGGTTGTGCTTCTGTTCCCTCCTGCAGGAGAGATACATATCCTTCTGAAGCAGCTTGTGCTCTTTGGTTATGATGAGCAAGCTGGGGCACTGCAGCAAGTCCTGGAAGAGGTTTTGCAGTTGATGGAGACCTCAATCCCAGAAATCTGGACTCCAGACCTGCAACAGAGCTCTGTCAGCCTGGTCTGTGCTCATCCACAATACTTGTCACACTCACTAGACAGTATCAAGTGTTTAGCAGTATTTTGCCTTCTCCAGCAGAGAGCCCAGAATCCTTCCATGGCTTAAAAAATCTGGGTTTTTTTTCTGTTAGAGATTCAGTAGACCTTTCATGCAGGACCTGCCGAGTCAGTACACTGTGGATGTGTACAACATGTATAGCCTACTGTGTGCCTTGCACTGAATGCCACATTGGATGTGATGAGGTCTCCTGCGGCTTGTGTTGCCTTGTCCTAGCAGTGACTTGTTTTTGTGAGCTCCATCTTAAGCAATTTGTAGAATATGGAAACTCTCTATTCTTTTCTAGGCCTAATGGTAGAAGTGTACTAGACTAGTTGTTGTCCAGCCTGGTCTTGTGAAGTGAAAAGCTACTGGACTGGTCAATTTAGTCTGAACCATATATCATAAGGAGTATATTACAAAAAAAATTGTTATGTCAGGCTTCTAAGCTTCAGCTTAATGCAGACTAAGGAAATCACAAGGACTTTAGTTAGTTCCCTTCCAGAGTTAAAAAAAATCTTTATTTCTAATAAGTGGTTTCTGAGCATTTATAGCGAACACAAGATGTTCCCCAGTTTCTTCTCCCTAACCGCTGATAGCAGGACTCGTAAAGACAGATTAGAATTGTTCTGTGTGACAGGGAACAGAGACTCTCAGATGAACTTTAAATATTGATGGTGCTGTAATGAAATCAGTCCTGCCGAATCATTACAGTTATGGTGCTGTGAAGAAGTAGGTGCTGGGAGAAGAGTTCTGTGTCCTGAGAAGCTGTGTGAAAGCAGTTCTCTCGTCCTGCCTCTGTGTTAACTTTTCTGAGACATTACTGGGCTTTGATCACACATTCCTGTTCACTTTGTACTGTGAGGTCTCCTGGTTTTGGACAATACTAGTAGAGTTTCCTTTCAGAGTATCCCTGCTTGTGCTTTGCTTTGTTCAGGTTGAAACATGGCTATTGCTTCTTACAGGCCCTGGGACCCAATTCAACTGCAAACAGCATTATGGCTGCCTATCAGCAGAAGAGAACGATGCCTCCTGTTGTACAAGGTTAGTTGAGGCTCTGAGGTTTGGGTGTGAAGTGTCAGGGAGGTTAGTGGGCTTCAAGGCTCTCCAAGCACTGCTACCTGCCAAGAGTAGTACCAGTTACTCAGCTGTGGTGGTTCCTTGCTTTTCTTTATGGTGTACCATCCTGCCTTGTGGCAAGTGAGCAGCTTTCTCAACAAAGTTTATTCTCCTCTGAATTCCTGTGCTAAAAGTGTCTCAGTTTAAAACTGTCTCCTGTGCTGAAACATCTCAACTGCTCCTGGCTTCCTGTGTGTGTAATGTCAATCTGTTGTGAGGGAATTGAAAATCTAATTTCTTAAAGAATATGTTAAATAATTCTTCTTGTAACTTACCTGTTGATTTTTTCTCTCTGGCTTTGGCAGTCAGGTCAGCCTCTTGACCAGGCCAGGCTACAATCTGTCATGTTGCTTTGCCATCTTTAAGTCCTTGCAGGGAATACAAAATTAGGGCTGAGAGACCTAGCAAAGGATGGTCCCAACTCCCCAGTCTTCTCTCTGTCCACTAGTCCTACATTCTCTTTCCCTGCTAGTCCTGTAATTGCCTGGGGAAATCTTCTATTGAATCTATAGATGCAACCTGCCTATTGCCACTTGCCAGGGCTGGCTACAGAAAAAGCCTTGTGCCTCTTACTCGCACCAGACGGAGCCAGGTCACTGTGGTGCATGATGGGCCAGTGACAGGTGAATGAATGGAGTTCTGCTTTGTGCCACTAATGGTTGTGGCTTTGTGCCTGTGCCTCCTTGTTCTGAACAGTAACGCTTAACAATTGAGAGGGGACTTGGTGTGCCCAGAGGTTTCCTGGTATAAGCAAGTCTTCTGAGGACACTCTTTTGTGCAGGCTGGTGATCAGGCACTACAGGGAAATTACAGATGTCAAGAGCTTTCTCAGCATCCTTTGATGTAAGAAAAGTGAACAGAGTAGTTGGCAGCTCTTGAAGGAACTATATTGCTGTTACCCCCTGTTCTGACACTTGTTCCATTTGCCTTTCAGATCCAGAAGTACTGACTCCACCAAAATTCAATAAAAATCTACAGTGGAAACTACATCTTCTCCAGTAACTAAAAGCCAAGGAATCCTTGTGGACTCTGAACTCTGACTTTTCATATAATTTCATTATATGTTTACAGAAGCTGTTGTTGTGGTGTTTCTGATACACTGTTCTTAGGGCTGTGCAAGTGAAGGGTCCCTCCACCTCGTGCAACTGTGGCTGTGACCCATGTGGTGTCACACTTAGAAGCACAGCCACTCACATCCCACTGCAGAAGTGTCTTGTGACGCTGGGGAGCAAAAGGGTGTGCAGCTCTGAAAGCTCCTACCACTGTTTCTCCCCTTCGGGATGAAGCAGTGCCACCAGTATTGGACGGGTTATCTTCTCTGCCATCACTCCCTCGCAGAGCTGATACCTGCCATGATGACAGGCCACATTTTAAGCACTTCAGCCTGCTTTAGAGAGCTCACCTGTAAGACTGTACCAATAGCAAATTGCTGTAGTTGCTAAACAGATTCTGTGTTTTCTCTTCTGAAGCTGGATGTTGCTGATAACAGATTTTCATCATTGCTTTGTTACATCAGAGTGAATCCTGCAGTGCCAACAGCCATTGCTGTCCTGAAACTGGGCCCATTCACACCAGGGAAGTCTTGGACAGAGGAAAACATGAATAAAAGCAGGGCAGAGGTGTCGGTGTCACACTCTGCTGGGTAATACTACCCTAATTATCTGAGTTCAAAGAAGATTGACTAATGCTGCTCTATGGCACTGATCAGCAGCTGTACCCTGATAATGCTGTGCACTATTGCAGAACTGTATCATCTGGAAACTGGTCTCATACTGAGAATTAGGTTTTACCCCAGAATACTTCTGCAGTCTGATGCAAGAACAGCAGCAGTTCTGGGAGCAGAGGAAGGGGACAAGGCTGGAAACCCTTTCAGTGGTAGCATCCCCTTCTTGGTTAATTTTGGCCCAGCAGCTGCAGTGTTCAGTGCAGGCCATTTCCATTGAGTGCCACAGAAAAACAAAACACAAACAAGGTGCTTCCTATCTGTTGGAGGTGTTTAATAGCACAGCAGCAAGCTGTGTTCTGACTGCACAGCACGAGCTTGTCCAGTGCTGCAGGTCGCTGTTTCTGTGTGGCAAGGACTCCATCAGATTGGGGTGGCCATTTGGTCTTGCACTGGATGTGTTGTGCTGGCTTGGGCTTGCTGGAGCAGAGTGGTAAAAGTCCTTTGTCAGTGTGAAGCATTGGAGCAGATCTCGTCTCCAGCTGTTCTGGGTTACATGGCCTGTTCTGGGTGGTGTGAGGATGGCTTAAGCCTGCTGTCAGGTAGTGTGACTACACTGGAAAAGAGACTCTCCAAGCGTAAATAAAGCCTTTTGAGATGGCAAAACACATGAAAGGCTTTACGGGGTAGGAGTGTTTCACAGGATCTGGGTCTTCAAAATGGTAGCAGAGCATAGTCCATGGTGAAATACCGTGGCCATCTACCAGATCTGGAGAAAGGGTTGATGAGGGAGTCTGTGCTCCTCTACAGAGCACTCTGGTCCTGCAACTGAAATGTGGCACTGACACCAGTATTTCCCTGACATTCCTAAGTCTGATGAGAGGACATGCTGAGGTCTTGCACAACCTAATCTATTGTCTAGAAAGAGAACACAAGAAAAGGTAAAATTGCTGCTGGCTTAGCGAGGATTCGTGCTTGTACCTAAGTACGTGTATGATTTCTTTTGCTTTTGCTTTTCCATCGTGGTGATGGTGAAAGCCAAAGAGCCTTTCGTCTTAGGCATGCTTTCTCGTTCTCCCGCCAAGGCAAAACCCCTTTAAATCTGCCATCCAAGTGAAAGACCAGTCTTCTAAATCATTCATCACTGAACTCTTGTCTTCCCCTACAGCTTTCCTTCCTGAGTGAACTTTGAGTAAGGAGCAGTAGAGCTGGGAGCAGCACCTAGTGTCCATGAGCCTCAAGGGAGGATGTCCTGCTTACTACTACTGCAGTTGCTGAACGTTAGTTTCTTCTCAGCAGCAACTTGGAGTCTGCTTTCCCTTGATTTCTGCTGGCATGTTCTTTTGCTTTCTCAGTAATGCATGTAATCTTGAAATATACTCAGCTTTAGTTACTGTCATTACAGACATGTTGAATTTGCTCTTACTAGTTCTGTGGAGGCTCCTACAAACAGATGGAGTTACCAGGAGTGGAAGTAAGACATCAATGCAGAAATAGGGAGTTAACTTTAAAAATGTCTCAACCTCTGAGCAAATGTGGCTGTATGGAAGCCTGTTTCTCTTAATATATATTTTTCACCTGTCTGCTGATTAGCTTCATTAAACACAAAAAGAAAATAAATCCATCAAGTTCAGTAGGAACTTTCATGAACAGATTCACAAATAGTGTGGTTCACTGGAGCAACAGATTATAGGCTCTTGTTAGATTGCCAGTGATAAACACACCTGCAAAATACAAGTGTATAGTGCTATGTGCAAGTGTTCCCAAGTATAGTCCAATGTAGTCAGAGGCACAGGTCTTTCTAAAGAGGCATCCCTGCTCTGGGGAAGAGAGGAGCAAGCCCCTTGACTTGTCTGCAAGGTGGTCATGTTCTCACCCTCTGCCTTGGAGGCTTTCAAAGGATAAATGTGCTATTTTTGGGAGAAGCAGAGATGAGACTCTAGTGAAATATTCTGTTACTGCGGTTGTAAACGGGGAGGGGGAGACAACCACTTTATCTGTAAATGAGTATTGAGAGTTGCAAAGAGAGGACAAAGGCAGTGGAGTTTTCATAAGGGTGGAACAGAACTCTTGCACCCCTCTCTTTTCCACCTGGATGGGTGCAATGGCAAGGGTCATCTGGCCCTCCACCTGATAACCTGTCACCCCATCAGCCTACCATCAGCCCACATGAATCCCTTCACCACAACTCACGGCACATCTTATGGAAAGTCCTTTACCACATCTTAATTGGCTTTAGGCCTCATTCCTGTAACAACATCAAAAAAAATAATACGGCTCCAGCAGAGGTCTAATTACAGCCAGGGGTGGAAGGGAGATACTTTATCATCACTAGTTGGTGAACATTAAGGTTATGCTGCTATTCTGAAGCTCTTTTCCAACAAAGATTTACTGGTTGCTCACAGTCTCCTACATGGACTTACCAGCTTTTGATGAAAGAATGTAGGAAGGCTGTGGTTCCCCTGCAAAGCCACACATGAAGTAACCTGCGCCAATGTCTATGTCTTCTGCCTTAGTTTCCTTCACAGCCTTGAGGCTACCCTTGGTTGCCTATAGGTGCCTGTCCCTTGTTGGCTTCAGAAAGCTTGTGCCCACTGCTGCCATTCCTGCAGACCTTTCCCATACAGTGGTGACCTCACACAGCAAGCAGTGGACATGCTGCCATTCCTCCCTCAAGGGTCAGCCCTGGTGGCAGTGGTTTTCCTGGTGATGCCACTGATTTACAACATCAGACATAGGCTCGTCCCTCAGAATCATGCTCTGCATTTGTGTGTGTGGCAACTGTGACCCAAATAGCTGCACGCCGTTCCCATACAGATGGATTGCAGGGGTTCACTTCACTCTGACCTGCTCTGAGAGGTACTAAAATCACAACTCCCTCCCAGATGGGATGGACCATGGGTCATAAGCAGTGCATTTCACTGTGAAGAAGCATGGTTTCCCTTTCTGGCCTGTGTCTGGCATGAGGAAGACCACAGCTCTCCAGCATTTACAACTGGCCTTGGTCCAAACTAGTTCCTGTTGCAAAGCATTAGCACTTCACCTCTGGAGCTAGCTGAAGCCCTAGTTTCTGTCAAGAATGAATTCACAGACTGGCTGTGCTTTTGTCATTGTTACTTACTCTCTAAGCTTTGTTTTGTAATTTAAGACATATTATTACTGATGTCAGCAAAAGCTGAAGTGTGACTGGTGTTTTAAATTAGGCCATGGCCAACCCTTCACCTTACTGTACCCCATTCTGGTGAAAGATGAATGGTTTAAGAAAAGATTTTGCACAGTGAGGCATAGGAGAACAATAAATACTTACAAGACCCAGAAAAGTGGGAAATTGCAAGGTCTGGCAGAATAGTTTTGAAACAAGTAGAGAACACAAACAGAAATCTTGAATTAGATACTGGACGCTGCATTTAGCAACATTCCATACGTTTTACTGAAATTAACTAAATCAGACCAAAAAGCATCCTTTAGATGAACTTAGCTCATTATGTGAAAACCACATCTCTAAAGCTTAGATTTACCCACCTCCAAATGAAGAATCCTACCCACTGAACATGCACAATAAATTTGAAACACATTGTACCTTTAAATTGAAGCAGGCTAAAGATTGTCCAATAGCTACTGAGTAGGCAGGTATTTAGACATCAGGTAAGGGCAGACTTAGTTATTTTGAAAATATCTTAGCTGCACTGCTTGGCTTTAACTGGGTGTGCTGGCTCTGTGGATTCACCACCCAGCACCCATCTCTGCATAGGCATGAAATAAACCTGACCCTCTGTGTGGATTGGCTTCTTGCACACCAGGTTGAAAGAACACATTTTTAGGGACAATTTTATGACAGAAACATCTTCATTCTTTTCCAGCAGTATCAACTTACTATTTGCCCCATTTGAGTGGGTACAGCAACATGCCGCTGCATGGGGGGAGTGGAAGAAAAGGACACCCTCTCCCCACAGAATGTGTTATTAAGTGTTAGGAGCAGCATTTTGCTTGGATAGCAAAAGCTCTATGCACTCTTACTGAAAGCTCTTTCACCCAGAGAGCATCTCACTTAAGTCAAAGCTGGTGAAGTTGAACTGTACAAACCAATCCTGGACTCAGACATTTTTATTAGTACTGTTCTGCTGCTTCTGGAAGTTCACATCTTGACAACAATCAAATTATTTGAGGCTCACCAAAATCCTGATGTGGAGAAAACAGGGCGGAATTAAACCACAGAATTCCTGTACCAACCTCAACATATGCAGACAAGCAACTGCAAACCTTGATAGTTTATCTCTGGGGAGCAGTAAAGCTGGTCATTGCGTATTACACATGTATTTTATATATAAATGTTTAAATACATCCTTGTACCCAAAAGAGATTGGCTGCCCCACTTAGAGCCTGAGCAGTGGCTGTCCTGGCACCCTGGTGAGGGGCAAAGCCCACTCCAAACTCAGGGGCAGATCAGCAGCACTGAACTGTCAGGCCTTTCAGTGGCACAGCAAAGTGGGCATGAGCAGCTGCTGCTCCTTCCCCTACAATGACAGTACATTCTGTCAGCCACACCAGTGCCTGCAACATTAGCCGTTAGGAGGAATTTCAGTGGTAGGCAGAAAACATCAAGAGAAAGATCTCTAAATCATTGTTTCTTTCCTCTCTCAGTAGAAACCTATATCTGGCCTCAGTTCAGCTTTTGAATTAAAATAAATCCTTTCATGCAAACAAAGCATTTCTTCCAGACTTCAGTTCACTTACAGATTAGTGTGGCTGTACCACAACAAAGCTGCAAACAAAAAGCTTCAACATCAGAAATCACTTTATTTATATTTTTAGTAGGGAGAGGGAAGAGGGCTTCTTTCTTTGTTGAAGCTACTACTAAATTAGTATGCTGCTGTTTCCAGACTACTTTTCCCCACATTACATTTGTCATTCCAGTTAACGAACATACATTTCCATTAACATATTGTGGTCTTTGTGTTGGCTTGAAATCTGAAGACAGATTGAAAGATGATTTTTTGCAAAATCATTTTGGCCAATGTTTCCTAAGATGTTCCTTTAACTGCGGGATTGTGGACAGCTGTTGTTTACAACGATGGCATCTGAGGGGAAGTTTGAGAAGTTCAGAGGTATGGTCTTTCACCATCACTCTTCCCTTGCTTCTTACCATCTCTATCACATCTGGGGATAAAAATAAAAGAGACCATAGGTATTGAGACCACATAGTGTCATGAAGCACATGACACTACAAATCTCTGTGCACTGTTTCACATGCACAGTGTGTCATTGCTGCCTTCTAATTTAAACCAGCCAAAAAATTTGTTGACTTTTACTTGGTGCTACTCCCCAATACCTTAAATTAAATAAAACGTTTCACTTACTGCAATAAAATGCAGGACTTGCACATTTATTTGGAAGAAAAGCCCAAAGCCAGAACCTGCAAGCAGGATTATATGTTATGAAATACTTTTTCAAATCATTACCTTGAGAGTCTAAGAAGTAGTCTGTAGTAAAAGAGTTCCAGTGCTTTTTGGTTTTCAGGGCTGGAGAATCAAAATCCTGGCTGATTACATGCAAATGCAGCTGACTGAAAAAAAAATGTAACATAGATATGAGAGAAGAAGGTTAATGCTCAAAGCTGTTTTGCAGATGTATCAGTTGCAAACATGACTCAGCAGAGTGCCAGCCTTGTGGGTCAGTCCTGACCCTGTTACAGAAGAAACAGTCTGTTCTGTCTCCTGCCAAGCATTTCAGTTATAAACAGTCAGGGTCACTATTCTGCATAATTCATTGGCCCCTCACTACAGTCTATATTCCTGCTAGTTTCCAAAAAGGTAGAGACAGTAGTGTTAACAAACCAAAGGTTTATTAAAGGTTTAATAATAAACCAGAAGTTTATTAAAGGTTTCATAATAAACCAAAGTTTTATTATTTGTAGGGTAATTGAATGGGACTTGATCAGTGCCCAAAAGCTTCATTCAAGAACTGGAGAACATCTGACTGCAGTATCTCCAGGCACTTGGACACTCTAAGGTCTGGACTTACATGCAAGACTCAAATCTCTGCTCAGTATCAGGCAGGACTCAACAGGTCTAGGAGTCAGTCTCTAATCCCACACTGGTGCCCTGGGAGGGGGATGCCCTAGGACTTGGCACTGGCAGCACTGCGCCTTTCACTGGGGCTGGACCACAGGCACCCCAGAGCCCCAGGCACCAACCTCTGCTAGAGGAGCCCAACAGGCATTTCCCACACTAATTTCCCACCATGGGCCCAGGATGCCCATGTAGTCCGTTGGGATCTATACAGCAGTGTGGAGCAAAGGACTGCACATTGACTGAGCTGTCTGTAGTGTTGAGGATTGCCTGCTCTTTAGCAATGCCAAACCTCCTCACAGATTTAGCCCCGAATCTGTGTAACTGGAAAACCAGCATCTCCACTAGATGACTCCTCTAGGTCTTACCTCATACTGGGGATAGCATGGTAACCTAGTCTGAACTCCAGGCTCTCTCTGGCAGGGCACTCTTCGATCATTTTTTGCCCAACTGCATGCATATGTTCCAGGAGTTCAAGGTGGTCCCTGGTGACTGACTTCAGGCTTGAAATGGGGTCCCATGGTAAGATAAGCCAGTGGTAACGTGCTTTGGGATATTTATCCTTGATGACTACAGTCTTTTCATCTTTGTAAACCTTGGGAAAAAACCAAATAACTAGATTACTTTCCGATTGAAAATTAAATATATTATTCCTATAAGCACTATATTTAGTGGAGAGATGCTATCCAAGGAGAACTTTTGCTGGAACTAAGTTGCTCCAGGATAAGCACCTTCTTCCATAACATATACCAGGTAGCTATGGAGAGGTGTTCAAGCATCCTTTTTCATATACTTTATTATAAAAGGAAAAAGCTTTCTAATCTTACTTTGCAGTAAGTTAACCATAGCTACAGGTGGATATGAATCACCTGGACTGAGATACCAGTGAGGCCTAGGGAACTCTACTTCCATCAGGCTACATTGAAGCTCTGCAGTCACAAACAAAAACACTGTGCTCAATACAGAACATGAAGGAATGCACTGGGCTGCCACATCCATCATAGATTTCTGGAGTGAAGCACAAATCTCAGACATGCTACTAGCAGTGTGCTGCAGACATCTGCCAGCATTACAAAGACAAAAAACATTCAAGTCTGAGCTATTTCAATTCATCCTACCCAGTGTGCTGCTTTGTAAGATCACTCACAAGAAGGAGAACAGATTCCTGTCTATCATGCCCTTCTTCCTGTTTTTATTTTGTCTTGCCTCCTGCAACAGTTCAATGCAGCTGAGGAAGAGAAATGGCTGGGAAGTTTGTGGACAACAGTGGAGAGAACGCAGCAATAAAAAGCTGTCAGGTTGTGATGCAAAAACTGTGTATTGTGTCTCTGGTCTCTTTACAGTGCATCTGCTGATGAGAGATGGATGATGTCTTTGTCACCTTTACTAATTATTCTTGTATGTTTATATACATATCGGTCTTTACAGGAAGGAACATTAAAATTCTACTGGTACACAAATCATAGGACTGATTCTTTCAGTGGCAAGATATTTTATATACACGTTAGTGTCTGCACCTACAGCGAGTAGGAACAGGATCACTTTCAAGTCTTTTCAGAAGAAAGAAATACTGCCATTTAATATTTGATTAAAAAGCAAAGATAGGAGTTCTATTGTTTGTATATTCAGATTGAAACTACAACTAATAAAGCTGACCTTCAGTCATAAACAGTTATTTGTGTTTAACATTAAAAGAACAGTTTTAAAACCTGCTTATATTTTGGGTCAAGAAAGCCCTGTATTGGTAAATATTATATGGAATTCTGCTTCAGGGACAAAAATTAATCTTCACGTTTCAGAAAGTAAGCAAGAATTTCCATAGTTTTACCATTCCCTATAGATAGACTCATTTGAAAGTGCCGGCAATTCTAGGACAATGGGCATTCAGTTCCCCTATAAATCTATGCACTTCAACATTTCACACTTGAATTTAAAAAAAAAAATCAATCAAGAAATAGGTGCCTTCTGTTTAGTCATCAGCCAGCTGAGGAACTGGCTCACAGGTTGGGCAGAAAGGGTTACAGTGAATGGGGTGACATCAGAGTGGTGACCTGTCACTGGTGGGGTTCCACTGGGCCCCATCTTCAGTCCAGTGCTCTTCAACATTTTAATAAATTACCTGGACACAGAACTGGAAGGAGTAGAAAACAAGGTTGCCAATGGCACTAAATTGGGAGGAACTGTCAACTCCCTTGAAGGTAGAGAGGCCCTGCAGAGAGACCTGAACAAATTAGAGGGCTGGGCAGAAGCCTAACAAAGGAAAATGCCAGACTGCATGTGAGACGGGGAAACCCTGGACATACAGACTGGGGAATGAGATGCTGGAGAGCAGTGCCATGGAAAGGGGCCTGGGGGTCCTGGTCTGTGGCAAGGTGAACACGAGTCAGCAGTGCCCTGGCAGCCAGGAGGGCCACCTGTGTCCTGGGGGGCATCAGGCACAGCATCACCAGCCGGGCAAGGGAGGGGATTGTCCCGCTCTGCTCTGCACTGGGGCAGCCTCACCTCGAGCGCTGGGGGCTGTTCTGGGTGCCACAACAGAAGATATAAAGCCTCTAGAGCGTGTCCAAAGGAGGGCTAAGAAGATGGTGAAGGGCCTTGAGGGAAAACCATGTGAGGAGTGGCTGAGGTCACTTGTTCTGTTCAGCCTGGAGGAGACTGAGGAGAGACCTCATTGCAGTTACAACTTCCTTGTGAGGGGAGGAGGAGGAGCAGACACTGACATCTAAACTCTTATGAGCAGTGAGAGACCCTGAGGGAATGGCCTGAAGTTGTGCCAGAGAAGGTTTAGGCTGGATATCAGGAGAAGCTTCTTCACACAGAGGGTGGTTGGGCACTGGAACAAGCTCCCCAAGGAAGTGGTCATGGCACCAGGTCTGACAGAGTTCAAGAAGCGCTTGGACAACGCTCTCAGGCATACGGTGTGCTTTTTGGGGATGTCCTGTGCAGGGCTAAGAGGTGGATTCAGAGATCCTGATGGGCCCCTTCCAACTCAACATATTCTATGATTCTAAACTATTTTCAGCTTGACAGTGATCATCACCTGAAGGAGCCCAGTGAGGCCAGGGGTGAGGTCCTGTCAGCTGACACAAAGGTGTTAAGAGTTTGCTGGAAACCAGGAAACTGCACTAAGAAACAAGGCAGTGCTGACTGCTGGAAAATGGGAACCTCCGTGACTTGCTCAGCTTCAAATGACAACTCCACTTTAGTTGGTTTCCCTGAGGAAACAAAGCAACTGCATGGCTCGCCTGCTCTCCCATCAACCTTTTTGAAATGTGTTGGTCAAATCTCACAGTACATAGGCCTCGAAGGTACTTAAGACAATGACACTCTGCAAAATCAGTACAGTAGAGACTCCCGAGTTAATGTTGCTACAGAGATGCAAGTACATTTCAGCCCTTATGCAGGACTCCACTGATTAACCAGATTGTTAAAGCAAATTGCAAAAGGAAGAAAGAAAGCTCATTTAGCTTCGCTAGACGGGATCTACTGTAAAGTACAAGTATACAGCTCTCACCTGCATTTTTGGATCTTGCATGGAGCTCTTTAGACCCTGACTCCAGTGTCCTAAATGTTCCTATAGCACAGAACGGGAAAAATAAATTATAAGACAATTAAGCATCCAATTATGTATTTTAAAAGGATTCAATTAAGAACATTCATTAGTATACAGAAGTATAATAATAGCTGAATGACAGCTGAATTATTTCCCTTCTATAAAATGCCAACACACCAGCCCCAACTGCCCCCAAAAAGCTACTTCTGAAAACTTGTAACAAGATACTGTGAAGATGAAAAGTTCAATATTCAGAATGTTCAAAATTTAACAACAGGGAGCTATAAATGTGTTTAACAATTTGCCTGCACATGTCATGGCACAAGGCCCTCTGCTTCAGGGATCACAAGGGCCAAAGAAAGAACAAAAATCTCCATTAACTGTCCTATCCCATACTGCTCTGCACAGAACAAAGTAGTTGTGGTGTGTGACCTTATCCTTAGATGTACTGATTTTTTTATATTGTGCAGCGGCTTGTAGAGAAAACAAGAAAGGCAGAGGAAGATCAAGCCAACACAAGATGTTTCTAACTTGGTTACTGAACACCTAATAGAAGGCATGCCTCAAGTGCACCTTTTTCAAAACAGATTTTTATCTGTTCAGATCAGCGATGATATTAATCATATTCTTATATAGGAAGATGTTCAAGCATTATTATCATGCTGGCAGGGAAACAGTGTGAGTTGTCATCTCTCTGCTCATTCCACCACAAATCTGGCCCTAATATAACTAGCCCAAGTCCACAAATGAAGTAAGTGGTTAACTCACAGCAACCTGAGACTAAAATTTTGTCTTGAGGGGTTTAACTTCTGTGCCTTCTCCTCCAGCACTGCACTACTCCCAGTGCATTAGTAATGCAAATGCATTAAGGTCTTTTATTTTGTCCATGTCACAGGGCTAAAAACTCCCTTTCAAAGATTTGGTAGCATTCACTAATGTAAACATGGTTCTGCCACATGGAATGAACAAAGCAGGAGGAGAAAAAAAGCCCCACACAATTACAAACGAACTTTAAAAAAAAAGGCTCAAGTTGTTCCATTCTCTGTGCGCTTGCTTTTAGATAACCACCCAAGAGCCAGGACAGTATCCTTGGGTAACTCCAGCTAAATGGAGCTCAATGTAGACTGTCCTTCTACCAGAAACTGCAGCAGAAACCAGAGATTAAATCATCATTTGCTACAGGGAAGCCTCCTCACACACACCTAACCCTTAGGTCAGGTTAGAATGGGTCCCAAGTAACTTTCCCAGGGTCTGGGTGATGTGAGGAGAACATAACACCTCTCATGCTCTGTGTACTTTAAGGATGTGTGTTCACCTGAGACACCTCCCTCCAGCAGAATCCACATAAGTAAAAGACCATGTCTCCTCATGGAGGAGTCAAGCCCAGGAGAAACAGCACAAGTATTAATACCAACACACTTGCCTGTTTGCTCAAAGTTCCTTCATGTGTAGATACACTGGTATTGGTTAGCTTGAGATTTGTAGAATTGCCTTGTGTATCCACCCTGTCCAATTTCATTGTTTTTCTGGGCACAAGCTCTGTATCATCATTCTCACAGGAGTCCTCATGTGGCATCTTGTCTGCTTTTGGAACAGTTTTCCCAGGCTCTTCAGCAAATTGCACCGTGTAGGGGTAAAGGTTATTCACGATATGCAGAACTTGGCCTGGCTTCATTTTCACCACTTCATCCTTGCCAATATTCACAAGATCAACACTAGTTGGGTTGACCCCTATCTTTGGCAGACAGAAAAAGGAAAAGATAGTAGAAAATTATGTCGTAAGTGGAATCATCAGCTTCTGCTCCGTTCTCCTGGAACACCACTATCCTGGAAAGCAAATGCATTTTGTGTTCGCTGCCCACCCTGCCCACATCAACCCACTTTAGCGGACCAGGCAGTCCAGCACTGTGGACACCTGCTTGTGTCCCAGTCTCGCAGCCACAGCTGTCAGCACACAACCACAGGGCATGGTGCCACAGCGAGCCCAGGGCCTGCAGCAGCTACAGAGTTACAGCATGACACGTGCTGCACTTCCCTCACAAATTAGCAACCTATTAAACAACTAGTAACAGTAGCAACTGTTTCTGAGGAGTAACAGTAATTTTAATGAATTACTTTAGTGAAATAGTATTGTGGGGTAGGCAACCCACACTGATTGCTTAATGGGATTTTGATGGATTTTGCCCCATCATCTGGGTGACCCTAGGAAAATTAGGAGTCTTCAGCAAAATGCTTTTGGTTAATGTTTGTGCATAAAACAGGCTTTAGGAAACCAGCTCTCTCCTGTGACTGATGAACTCTGTCAGAGAGTGTTTCATTAGCTTTGTCACTGTCATACCTGCATGCTTCACTATAGATGGTACTATACCTCTCACTCGGTTTCACTGCAATGAAGCATATGCCTGATGCCAGCCAGGATCTCTTTAGCCTACAGTTCTGCAGTTTCACTCAGGCCAAGGATGCTTCCCATCGGCGAATAAAGTATCAAACAACTGATCACTGGAACCTCGTGCCACACCACTCTCACCTGGGAAGCAACTCTTCAACAGGCAGAGAAAACATGCTAGCACCCACCACCAAAAAGTATTCTCAGTTTTGAGATTCTAGCAGAACAATATTCAAATCATGACGGGTTGATTTCTGTGAAAAACTCTCCAAGAAATCTCTGCAGGATTCATCAGATACCACTAGGATGCCTGTGCTTAGTGAGCTCTGGAGGCATTTTGAGAGAAGATGTTACCCCTCGGTACACAGAACCTGTTGTTGTGTTGTCCACACAGGGTGATACTGTGGGCACACATACACAAACACCAGCACCAGAGATTTTTCCCTTCATATAATCTCAGAGATACTGGGCCTCATAAGTGTCAGGGATTAGGGCCGCCTCCACACATCTAGTAGCGCAAGCATGTCTGCAGTGCTGTCTCACATCCCATCCCTTCCCAGAATAACCACGTTTGGCTCTACCAGCCAACCAAACAAAAACTTTCTACAACTGCGTAGACCCATTAACACAAGAACTTCAACCTTAAACAAAGGGCTGCCTCAGCTTACAAAGTTTAAGGCTCAGGAGGAAGATTAAGCAAGTTTAGTGGCAGAAGTCAAAAATCTCCCAAATACAGCACCTTAAAGAATTGACTGAGGATTCACAACTGCATTCCCTGATGGTGCAAGTCTGGCTGTCTTAGACTGGAGCATATTTGGAAGGAATAGTGCAGTCTTTCATTGAGGTATACAAAGGAAAAAAGTTCACTTCTGAACTTTTTTCTAACTTCTGTAATCTCCCTTGGTGATAAGAAAGCTTCAGGTCTTTCAGACCCAGTGATCAGAATCATCACTTGGAGCATTTGTGGAGTTAAGTACAATAACTGTTGCAGTTGTATCAGAAATACTGTACAGCCATACATAAAAACCTACCTGCTTAACTGTGACATACCCCTTGTTACAGTCTGCTTTTAACTGAACTGCAAAAGGAAGAACAAAGTGTCACAAAACAGTGTAAATAAAAAGAACTCTGCTGAACCACCCAGCGCAGAAAACACTCCTCTTTTTGAGGATCTGCTTCCTTCTGAAGCTGATCTTTGTGAATGTATCCCAAGAATATTTCTGCCTCATCTTTTCTTTCCAGGACCACAGGTACAACAGAGCCAACCCATATACTGAGCCAGGGGTGGAATTACTTCAGAATAAAGGTGGATTCTGTTGATGTCTTCTACACATTCTTGATATTCTTACCAGCCCCCTGTGACAATAAGGCATAGAGCAAGACTGTGTCCAGAGCACAGAAGATAAGGCAGGGAAGATGTGCAGTACGGTATAGATGACAGGTATTTTCTTATATTCTCCAAGATCATGTTATTTTATGTATAAAATAACAAGTCATACTAAAAATCAGTTGGTGGAATACTAGGGAGAAGAAGTGCTGCTCATGAAGCAGGGGTGCAAGCAGTGAAACACAACTCTGGGCCTGGGAACTCACATTAAGGTTCATTGCTTTAGTTTATGGAGGTGGACATCCTGTCATTGGGTGTCTCTGATTTTTTAGGTCCCAGAGATCTCTGCCAAGTGCTTCTTAAAAAGGTTTGATGACTTCAAGAACCAGGCAACGCTGCAGACCACACAGAGTAACGAGGCAGGCTCAGCTGCTGCTGCACATAGAAAGCAGGATTTGAGCTAAACCACCTTACCTTGCTGCCGTGAACATTTCTTATCTGTTATCCCGGTCTCTGGGCCACGCCCAATTACTACGGCTTCCAAGTGTGGCAATTTCACTCGCTGAGTGCATTTCTCTTTCCCCACGAGCCAGCACACACGCATCACTGTGCTACAGAGCAAAATAAACAGTGCGTTACCAACACACCACTTCCTGATGGGCCACCTTCCTGTGGAACAGGGTCCATGAACTCTGCTGCCAGCCCATCCATTAGCTGAGCCAGTTCTGCTAACTGAGTTCAAGTTTCTGAAATTCAAGTCAAAGCGTATCTCTAGCACTTGCATAATCTAAGAGCAGGTTGCTGTTGAAAGGGCAATCCTGTTTTGCTTCCTACGTTTCCATACATTCTCACATCCATGAACTGTGTATAGGAAAAATCAGTTGGATTGACAGTTCCATCTGACAGAAAAGCCTGCCCAGAAAAAAGTATTATTTGTTTCCCACTGAATCAAGAGTTCATCCGAGAGACTAACTTAACCACCAAAACGTGAGAGAGCAGCAGAAGACAAGAGAGGACCAGAGAGTCGGGACAGCTTCATCCAGCAACAGTCAGCACACGGACCATGCTATGAAACCCTCAAGTTTACACTAACTTGACCGTGGACAGCAAAGATCTCTCACCCTCACCCTGCCGGCTGCTCGGCGCTGCTCCGGCCAGCTCTGTGATGGTGAGCTCATCGCGGCGGAAAGCAAGGCTCCGTCCCCAGTGTAACACGGGCAGTGTCACACACCCCGCATCCCTAAGGCAAACCCTTCCCCGTGGGCCCCATCCCCATGGGTCTCGTTCCCATGGCAACGCCGGCACATACCCCTCCCCCTTACCGCGCGCGCGACGTTCGCGCCGCCGCCGGCGCAGCCAATCAGCTGCTGCAGCGCGTCTCCCACGTGACCAGGTAGCGGCTCCCGCCGCGGCGCGTGGCCCGGCGCAGGCGCACTGGGCCCGCACACACGGGGGTGGGCGCTGGGGCCTGGAACAGGCGCAGTGGGGTGGAGCGGGCCGGGCCGCCGGCCGGCCTGTGCGGCGGCGGGGCCGGGCCCGTGTAGGGTGAGGGGGAGAAAGGCGCGGAGCGGTGCCGGGAAGGCGGCGGCCAGGCCGGCGCTCCGTGCCCGGTGCAGCTCGGTGCCTCCGAGGGCGGGAGCCGGCGGCGCGCAGGCGCGACGGGAGGCACAGGCTGGGCAGGGCGGGAGCCACCGCCCGCGCGGGGCGGGGCGGGG
>VZRV01005304.1:110705-186569 GCA_013398115.1 Falcunculus frontatus | reverse complement strand
CCCCCCCGCCCCCGCCATGGTGAAGGAGACCACCTACTACGACGTGTTGGGCGTGAAGCCCAACGCGTCCGCCGAGGAGCTGAAGAAGGCCTACCGCAAGCTCGCGCTCAAGTACCACCCGGACAAGAACCCCAATGAGGGCGAGAAGGTCGGCGGGACGGGCCGGGGCGCTGGGGCCGGGCGGGAGGGGGTCAGGCGGGGGTCCCGCCGGGGATGTTGCAGATGCCTGAGTGCTGGTGACTGTCCTTTCTGCAGTTCAAGCAAATCTCCCAAGCTTACGAAGTGCTGTCGGACCCGAAAAAGAGGGAGCTGTATGACAAAGGAGGCGAGCAGGCTATCAAGGAGGGCGGCTCTGGCGGCGGCTTCGGGTCACCCATGGACATATTCGATATGTTCTTCGGCGGCGGAGGGAGGATGCAGAGGGAGAGGCGAGGTAACGTGTCGGCGGGGGTAGACAGCATCATATTCTCTGGGGAGAATGCCGTACATGTAAGAATTTAAACGGAGTTCAAGTGAAGTTACAGGTTTAATCTCAAAATTTGAGAAAACTGTTGTCCCTTAACGCCTGAAACTAGAAGGGAGGGCGTTTGGTTGGTACGGTGGTAGTTTGGTCTCCTGTGCATTGTCCCCTGTTAATCGCTAACCAGATGTTGTGTTTGGAGAACCTTTAGCTGAGTGTAAGCTCGGCTGCTAGTAGGCAGAATAGGAAATGGAAAGGTAACATAGCTTAAAATGATTTGTTAACTAAGTTACCGTAAGTGTAGTGTCTAAAAGCAACTATCTAAACAAGAGATCAAGACCCAGTTCAGTCTGTGAAACCTTTCTATGTTTTTGCACTGTGCAGTGGAATTAAGTTGAAGCTGCAGTAAAATGCTACTCAAAAGTTAAACTCAAGTTTAATCCCGCTGGGAAAAACTTCAAACTTGTTGCCTCTTCGTGCAGATTTGGTGGAAAAGGGAAGAAAATAATGTTTTGTATCAAAGTGTTACGAGTGTTGTGTCAAAGTATTCCTAACAACTCAGAGCTCATCATCCTTTGCAAAACTAAGCCTACAGCAGCTAAAGTACTAAGGACTTTCTGAGCGTAAAAATGTAATTGCTCATTTCTGGTTCCGGAAAGTCACCTGGTGAGAGGAAGAAAGTGCTAGAGTGGAGATTCCAGACAGAGACTTCACTTGTTTGTAGGAGACTTGTTCAGTGACTTTGTTAAAACTGGAGTCCTGCATTATAGAACTTAAATGTCTGAAGTTCTGTATATTCTGTTGCTGTTACTGTTTGTACTTTAACAGAAGGTCTCTTCTGACTTTACCAGAGTCAAAGCCATGACAACTGTTACCTAATATGACAGCAGCTGGGAAGGGGCTTTTGTCTAATACCAGAAAAACAAGACAAAGCCCTATTGAAACAAGATGTTAAAGCCCGGAGACTTGGTTTATCATGACTTGACAGGGAGATGTGCAGACCAAGCTTCCAAACTTGAGTAAATATCTCTGTTCTTTTACAGGTAAAAACGTGGTCCACCAGTTGTCAGTAAGTTTAGAAGATATGTACAATGGTGCAATGAGGAAACTCGCACTGCAGAAAAACGTTATCTGTGACAAATGTGAAGGTAATTTTGAAACTGAAACGAAACAGATGTTTCTAAACTTTTGGGGTTTTATTTTTTTTGGTAGCACATAACCACCCATCTCCAATTTTCATTCTCAGGTCGTGGTGGCAAGAAAGGTGCAGTAGAATGCTGCCCTAATTGCAGGGGAACAGGCATGCAGATCAGAATTCACCAGATTGGGCCAGGGATGGTGCAACAAATCCAGTCTGTGTGTATGGAGTGTCAGGGGCATGGGGAGCGTATCAGCCCCAAGGACCGGTGTAAGAGCTGCAATGGCAGAAAAATTGTTAGAGAGAAGAAGATCCTAGAAGTTCATATTGACAAAGGTAAGGTGTCTTACTTTAGGTGAAGTATTGAACTTGGATGTAGTGACTGACTTTACAGCGCAAAACCAGAAGCTTTAGCAAGTACGTGGTGTTGATTTGGTGAGTAACGCTGCTGAATATGTATACCATAAAATTGTCTTATTACTGTCTTACAGAAAGCAGACTTGTTTCTAGGGAAGGTCGACTATCTCTATGTTCACTTCTAAACCTGGCACATAACTAAGAATGAATTCTGGACCCTGCATTATTATAATTAGTGAATTATTTTTCAGGTCACTCTAAGCCCAGTTTGTGATCAGGTAGCCTAATCCGTTTTCATTTCCTGCAGCAAAACCCTGCAGACTCCGATCACTTCTGCTGTGTTTCAGTGGGAAGGGGAACCAGGTCTGCTATAGTGATAGGGTGCAGAGACAGTGCTAAGCTTCTCATGCTTAGAACTCTGTTGGCTACATAACCCTGACAGTGCTGCTCAGCGTGGGTACTACTTCCTTGCCTGGCAAAACGGAACTCAATATGCAGACCCTCTATGTGATGTGTGAACGTGATGGTATTGAGTGACAAATGCATCTCTGTTGAGGGGGCTGCCCAAAATCTGGTGGGAGAAGTCTCTGGAGTAGTGCAGCTTGCAAGACAGAGCAAGCTGACAAGTACATGGCTTTTCCAGACTTGCTCACGATTATCACCTGGAACTGTTACATGTGTAAGCAGAGCTTATGCAATGCCTGAATTTTAGGGGAAATCCTACAGTAATAGTAAGTGTGAGGACTAGTAGGGATATGTTACTGACATTTTGAACATTGAAGTCTTATAAGAAGAATGTTTTTCTAGAAGGAAGGGAAAAGAGACTGATCTAGCATAAGGAAGCTAGTATTTTTGCCAGATAGACTTTTTGTGTGGATGAAATGAGTTTATTACAGAAGGTTTTCAGTCCATAGGGAATGCTTCTTGGGCTTGGTAGGCACTAAGATGATGTGCCATATATTTATGAAACTGAAGAAGCTGATTGGTCAATTTCTCTTGAAATACGGTTCGTACACAGTGTTTCTGCTTTCTTTTTTGTATTTGTGTGTATAATGAAAACTGTTTTAATGATATTTGCCTTCAGGACTTTATGTTGGTGGCTCTTTTGGCAGTACAGTTAAACTCGATGCTCTTGAGACATAACACTGAATTCAGGTTAGCACCACTAAGATCTGTTGAACAAGTGAGTGGATTAAAAAAAAACCACCAAAAATGAATGCTTCAAGGGAAGATCCTGATGTTTCTGCTTAAAGATCCAGAGATATCTTGATACTAGCTCATGCCTCTAGAAGTGTTTCTTGTTGGTGCTTTTATCTTAAAAATAAGAAAAATGTTTATTTGTTTTCTGCAATAGGAATGAAGGATGGTCAGAAAATAACATTCCATGGTGAAGGGGACCAAGAGCCAGGTCTGGAGCCAGGGGATATTATTATTGTCTTGGATCAAAAAGACCACTCTGTATTTACAAGGTAAAGACTCTCAAATCCTCTTACGTTATCTCCTGTGATGTTTTTCCATGTGCTTCCTTGGTTACCACTCATCTTGTACGTAGTAGAGTGTCAGGAGATAAGATCACATGACTGTCACTCAGCCATGAGTTTGTCTAGGTGGCCAGAGGAGCGCTGAGGTAGGGGAATTCTGGTGCCACTAGTCTGGCCACTTGTGTTCTAATAGCATGAGGCAATCTCCTGTCAGCTTTGGCAGAAGAAGGGGATAGAAGGCAAACAAAAGCAGTTACAGTTAAGAGTTTACAAATCTTTAATTTTAAGAACTCATTGAAATGCTGAGCTTCTGTTTAGTAGTTTTGAATATTTGTGACTGTTTCCTTACTCTCAATTACTTAGCTCATAAAATTGCCATTTAGTGTAGGCAGCTGTTGTCCACTTGGCCTCAAGGCATGGAGAACTTGGAGTGTGTGCACATGTGTTCATGGATCTTACTTAGGACAAACTCAGTATAGCATGCACCCTTCTGATCAAATGTGGTTTCTCTCACTTTATTTCCTGCCTGAGTGCTATGGGCAGGATAATAGGTCCTGTCTGGTTTTTATTGTGAAAGCAAAAGTGACTGAAGTAGCACTGACCACATCTCAACTATTTCATGTTCCCAGGCAATACTACTCAGTGTTACACACCTCCCTGTTTCATGTTACTGTTTGTGGAATTAGTCTGTCCAGTACATTTTGATCCAGTTAAAACCATTTCTGCTGATGATCTCGCAGAAATGTGTTGCATTTGGTGTCTCACTGCTGCTGTTCAGAGCAGTTACGAGGGCATCGGTGGGTTTAGAGAAAGCACTTGCTTGTTTCAGCACCAGGCACTGACCTTGTGCTTGTAAATAGGAACAGTGAGCCAAAGGTTCTTGGGAAACCTGCAGCTGGTCTGCCTGACTATCGTGTAGGGTGCTGAGCTCTTGAAGCTGGTGCCAGAATTCTGTGCCAAGGAACACTGAGCTCACAGGTTAAGAATCAGTTCTATTTGCTTTGGATGAGCTTACTCAGCTGATTTTTCTTAACTTCCAGTGAAACCAGACACTGAATCAGATATGCCAAACCATTTTCATGGTTTCCTTGGACTTGAAGTCACAACTCTACTAGATTATTTTTGTCTATCCTTCTGCCCGCTGCCTTCAATTCTAGTGTCCTTCGATAACCTTTGATGGTCTTGTGGGGTTATGCTGAGGCCGTGTTCTCACACAAATGGGATGTTCCTCCTCTCCTGTCAGAGTCTAAAATTAGTTTTTCTTTCAAGGCTCCTGCCAGAAACCTTTTAAAAACAGGGTGAGCGCTCTACGTTCTTTGAATGAGCTGAAGGATTTTTTAGCCTTTGAACATGTAGACAATCACTAGCATTGCCATACAGAGGTCAGAATACAATTAAAGCAATTAATACTATCTATTCCAGATACTTCCTGGTACTTCCTAAAAGATACTTTTATCATTACCCAGAGTGGCCATCACCTGGTCAAACTTCCCCTGTAATAAATCTTCAGAGTCTTAACAGATTACCAATAGTGCAAGCTGGTGCAATTAAGAAGGTATTTATCTACGCAGAGAAAGGAATTAATTGTCCCTGTTTCAGTATTTATGAGGCTGAGAGGATTTTTTTTTTAATTGAGAAGGAGCAGTGAAGTGAAACTGGATGCAAGTAGGCCTTGCTGTACTTAATTCTTTTCAATAAACACTACTAACACTTCAGATAGTTTGACATGATCATAATGGCTCTCAGGGTGGGTATCATTCTGGTAATTGCTTGAGGAGCTACATTAATATTTGGTATCCTTTATTTAATTGCCCAGGCTTCTGTTGTAATTACAGCTTATTGTCATTTCCAAGTTAAATATTGACTTTGGGTATGATCCTTTTACTGTTTCTCACTTTCACTCTTGTTGATTGGTTCTGCCTTAGACGAGATGAAGATCTGCTTCTGTCTATGGATATTCAGCTGGTTGAAGCACTATGTGGCTTTCAAAAGCCTATCACAACGCTGGATAACAGAACTATTATTATTACCTCCCATCCTGGTAAGAGTTGGTTTGCTTTCTGTTGGAAGTCCTAGCATACACTAAATGTAGGCTGTAAATTTAAAGGAACAGAAACATCCCATCTTGATGTAAAAGGGATGTGTGTCAAGTTCTTTGCCCTAGTCTTTGCAGTACAAATCTTAAAATAAAAAAAGGATTTTTGCATAGCAGTCAGCAGTAACTTTCTCTTTGCGTGGCATAGTAACAGACCTTACCTCATGGACATACTTGCATCCTGAGGATATCTCATGAGAATTGAAGGCCGTGGGTCTCTGAAAACCACTTTTTCAGCCTTGGAAGCGATGGAGCACTTAATAAATTTGTAAGTATGCTTCCTTTGGGAAGCATAACAAGGTTACAGGAATGTAATGTAGACATCAATCTGCTTTCCTACTCAGATGTTACCAGACATAAGTTCCTATTAGAGACCAACATGTTGGTGTTGCTGCCTAAACACAATGTAGAAAGCTACATAAATATTGAAGGGAATTATAACTAAAGCTGCTTCTGTTGCCTGCATAAATCCCTTCCTTTTCTGGTAATTTCTTTTTTTTGTTTTTTTAGGCCAGGTTGTTGAGCATGGGGCTATTAAGTGTGTATTGAATGAAGGTATGCCAATTTATCGCAGACCATACGAAAAAGGACGTCTGATCATAGAATTCAGGGTACGTGAATCAACTCACTTCCACAGCATTTCAGGACTGAACATCCATCCAAAATTTAACCAATAAGCACTACCTCAGTCAAGAAGAGATAGCAGTAATCAGTTATCCTGTTGGGGTATTTGTTCTTTACAATGGTGAGAACATGCAATCCATCAAACAGAATTACAGTTCAGAACAAAGAGAAAACTTCCAGAACACTATGTTCTCAAAAGTATATTAGGAGTTACACTCTGGAAACACCAGAGGAGTTTCTTTAGCAACCTTGTGAATTTCCATTTGCTTGATATATTCTTTAGTTTCTATTGTCCTGTAGGAAGGATGGATGAGTAACTTTGACTTCTGTGCTGGAGCAAAAGAGTAGGCTGGAAAATGCTGATTTTCTTCTCTGGGGAGAAGCTGATGCTGGGAGCTATAGCAGTGGGCCCCATCTGCTATGGCTTAGAAGATATTTAACCGTATCTTTAATGTTGACATTTTGTTTGTATATATATATATATATAAAAATGTAGTTGTCTATGCTATTATAAATATGTAATTGTATGTGCTGTTATATTACACAGATACTCCGCTTTTGTGGGTGATTCCAGTGGGCAGCCTGAGGCAGAAGAAAGGTGTTGATCGAGTTGCCAGAGTTAGAAGCTAACTTTGTGCAGGCATTAAAAAACAGCTTAGAGATGTTGATAATTTTTTAAGCTCTAAATTAAAGTCATCTATGATGACAAAGCTGACTTTGGCAGATATTTAACCTGTAGGTCTATTTGACCTAATAAAAGACCAGTTCAGACAGACTTGAGTAACCTTAGTTCTTGATGATTTCAGGTCATCTTCCCAGAGAGTGGCTTCCTCTCCTCAGATAAGCTGTCCTTACTTGAAAAACTGCTACCTACAAGGCAGGAGATAGAAGAAACAGAGGAAATGGAGCAGGTGGAATTAGTAGACTTTGATCCATCTCAAAAGCGAAAACACCACTACAATGGAGAAGTGTATGAAGATGATGAGCATCAGCCTAGAGGTGGTGTTCAGTGCCAGACATCATAAATGGGCCAGTGAATAACTTGTGATGCTTGTTTTGTATGCAGTAGTGGATGAGTGAAGGACTACAAGCAGTTTGCCCTCACCTCCAGCTATTTGTTGTTCTATCCAGCCATAGTTATTTCTAAAAGCATAAAGAAATAAACTAAGTAATTAAACTGACTTTGCAATTTGTATAAAGCTCCAGGATGCAAGCTCAAATGAAGGTGACTGCACTTCACCCCTGCCTCTTGGTCCAGAAAACTCCCTTACCTGCTTGTCTTTTGTTCCAAACCTTGTAATTCCTGTATGTGTGCAATTGCCCAGGCTTAAAGATTCTGTGGTGTGCTTTTTAGGAATTCTAGATCTTATACTCTGTGAATAAAGTATGCACAAGTACTTATAATCCATGGTAAGCTGTAGTTCAGTTTTGTACCAATTAGGTTAACAATGTTTGGGCTTGTACTGGTGTTTGTTAAATACGGACTGGCTGTAATGCAACCACATGGTACATGAGGCTGACATGGATGTGGTCAATCCTCACAGGCCCGTTAAAGTCATGCTATCCCCAAGCTATTCCACATGAGGTCAGATAGCCCTTTCCTGTGCCAGCACTGGTCCTGACCCCAGAGCTCAATGTGGAGCTTGCTTTGTTTTCATCGGTGACTCCCGTTTGGCTGCTGTCCTGCGCCACACTGCCTCTGGAGCCAGTGGTTGCTTGGAGCTGCTTTCACTATTGCGCGTTAGGAAAATCCTCTAGGCTTTGTCAGCACACAGGTGGCTTGGAACGTCAGACTGCTGCTAGGTGAAGCTTGATTTCCACCTTGATTACTGAAATCAGATACCCCTCAGTGTGCGTGTGTTACGGAAAGCAGCAGTAGCCCTCTTAGTGGGTATACGTGATCCTGCAGAGGAGAGAAGCTTAGTGAATACAACCAACCAATGCATCTAGGATGTTCTGAAATTAATGTATTGTGTGCATTATTTCAAGCTGACTCTTGAAATTTCTGTATGAATGTTCTAATTATTGTAGATTAAGCGTTTCCGATATAATTACAAAATTGTTCATTGCCTCTTTTCTTAGACCAGATGTTGGTTTAAAAACACCACCCCCTTCTTTTTAGACAGCTATTCACAGAAAAATCTTAAAAACCTTCTTTCGGAAAAAATGCTGAGAAGACAGGTCCAGATTTAACCTCTAGTGTGGTGGTTTGGTCTTGCTCAACCATCTGGCTTGGGACAGAGCTTACGCTTTTCATACTGCTTTGAAGCAAAAGTATCAGGAGGAGACCTTGTCTAAGTAGCTGCTGCGTGGCAGTACATGTGTTGTAACTTGAGTATCTGGAAGCTCTTAAAAAAACACCTCTAGCTCATCTAAGCGTTACAGGTTTCATTTTATGAACACAGCTGGTATGCCATGGGTTTTGTACCTCAAATGTAGTCCCTTTCAGGTACCTACAGAGCTGTGATCTTTCACCTACATGTTTCACCTACTTTTTTTCTTCCTCAACAGAAATAAAATTCTGTAGGCCAAGTGTTTTTCCAAATTCTACTTGAGTGAGCTCATCAGTGAGCTGAAAAATGTGACCTGCAGGTGCCTATGCTCTATCACTAGGATGGTTTCTCTGAGTCAAAGGGAGAAACAGAAAGTAATTACCTCTGGCAAGGGCTGAGTCCTGCACAGCTGGCTTGAGACTTAAACAGCAGTAAAATATGCTGCTTCTTTTCAGCTTAATAAGCACCCTTGTTTATTTTTTCCTTAACTACTCGATCGAAACAGCAAGGGCAAACAACACTCCATTCACAGCCTTGAGGATGACTGTGATTTTGCTTCAGGTGACTGTGTACTATATTAAAAAAAACCGCATTCCATAGACTTATTTTCTCAGGAACACTAGTTTTACTTTCACCACACCCATAGCTGCATTGGCGTAGTTGAGGTCATATTCTTGACTTTGGAGACCATGGACAATTCTACTTCATTCTTGCTGACCCCACAGAGGATTGGCCAGGTCCAGATTCCAGGAGGAGAGTGGCTGTCCAGAAGCTGCCTCTAGAAGCCTTAGCAGAGCAGTCCAGGGAAAGATGCCACTGCTCATACAGGAAGGGCAGCAGAAACGCCACCAGGTTAGTATTCTCTTTTGAAATGAGCTGGTTACATATATAAAATCTGTGTCCCAAATAAATACCAGCAGCAGTAGAGTAAGCTTTTGGCAAAAAGCGCTGGATGGCAAGAGCTAGCAGGAAGGACCCAGCCCTTACAGCTTCAAGTACAAGGTATGGCCTCTTCCAAGCTCCTTTGTTCTCCTGTGATATTCTGGGTATTATATAGTTAGAGCAAGCAGCTAGATGTGTTCTGTGCCCCTGAAAAATGAAGATTTTTTTCTGATTTGTTGATGTATGCTGTATGTACAGTTTCCAACTTGGGGAAATTAACCGAATGGACAGCTGTAGAAATTGAGGATACAGTAGCACAAAACAGCTGTTTCTGTTAAGTACCAGTGTAGTAACCTGACCTATTGTAATCTGAGTTTGCAATTACTTCCAGTGTTTCAACACCACCTAATTCATATGATCAAGCTTACAGTTCAGTATATTACAATTATTCTTTTCATTGTGCAATGGGCATTTAGGACTTTATTTTTTCCCCATAAAACTAGTAGCTCCACTATTGCACAGGTTGGCTATGAAACTGAGAGCACCCACTGCAGACTCATTTAAGAGGCTATGCTCATTTTTCGCTTCTGCTTTCAGAGCCCTTAGACTACAGGTCCTCTCCTTCCCACCGTTTTGAATACCTGCTACCCAGCAGCAGTACAAGAGGTTGGGTCAGCCCAGGGGTGTAAACTCAATCATGCCAAATCTGCTCTGAATTTGCAGTGTGATGCAAGGTCAAGCAAGCAAGCAACTTGCTCTATGACTTTTTCATTAGCAGTTTCACCTGGGAAGACGTTTGTGAGGGATTCCTGCTCATAGCATTAGGAAAGCACACTAAGAAAAGTGAGGTTTGATTTAAGCCAATCTTTTCCAAAACCACACATAAGCAAATGCCAGGCTCATTGTTTTCTTAGTGGGTAAGATGAGCACTGTTATAGTGCCCAAAGAATGGGGGGACTTCAACTACCCTGTAAACTGCTCTCAGGAAAGCACAGCACAAAATAATAGTAATAATAATAATACCACTACAACAAGTAGATCATCATCTCAGATAAGCACTACGTGCTTTAGGTCTCTGCTGTAATGGTGGTCACTCCAGAGCCAAAGCCAGTGTGTCCACTGAGACAGCCTCTGGGAAGCCCGGTGCTTCCACTCAGACAGAACTGGTGAGGAAGGAGGTGTCAGTACAGGTGGTAACTTTCAGTGGATGCCCAGATACTTCTGAAGAAAAGGCTGGTACCTGCACAAAGTGTGCACAGGTGGATGACCAGCCGCGGCAGGTGGCTGGATGACAAGAGACAGTCAGTTGGCTGGGCAGTATTAGAGGGGCTGAAGCAGAGATAGGTATGTGGGTTCAGAACCACAGAGCTGCAATGAATACCACTGAGCCTGAGGCACCTTGCACCCTGCTGACCCACAAAAGCAGGGCTCCAATTCAATCTCCACCATTCAACATGCCGACCAAAAATGCAGATCTGATGCTTTTAAAGGCTTTAGATGTCTATGAGCAAGGCCAACAAAGAGAACCTCACCAGCAGCGCATGGTGATTACTGTAAAAGAAACGTCAAGTGGTTGTAGTGGGCACTGAGTCGTCCATCTGCCAGCCTGACAGACAGTCACAAGGGGTATCCCGCCCTCCAGGAGCTGGGATCTGTGATGTTGCTGAGAGGGTACCCTGACTTGTCATAGACCACTACTCCCATCACTTTTTTATATGGGTACAAATGATGCCACAAGCCACAAAATAGGTGGGATCAAGAAAGGCTATAAAGCCCTGGTGAGGCAGGTGAGAAACATCCCAAGTCATCCCCATGCCCAAGTCATCTCCTCATTTGTCCTCCCTGTTAGAGAAATCAGGGCAGCCAGAGACAGACACATCATGCATATCAGTGTCTGGCTGTTGCCATCAAGGAGGTTTTGGCTTTTATAACAGTGGGTTGTGGTGTTGTGATTGTAGCCTGTTATGGGGCAATGGGATATCCCCTGGCTAAAAAGGGCAGGAGAATCTTTGGCAGCAGACTGGCCGGTTTGGTGCGATGGGCTTTAAACTGAAGGACTTGGGATGTGGGGTCCAAATGGCAACAACTGTGCCATTGCTTCCTCTTGGGGAGCAGATCATAGCAACCAGTGCAGAGACAGATGTACCTTGGCCGCCCCTGAAGTTGAGGATCAAAGCACAAAACACATCATGGGTGCTCATGGCTATGGTGAATCCTGTCATATCCCTTCTAGGGAACCCCATTCTTTGATTACCCCTGAAGTGTCTGTATACAAACAGATGCAGCATGGGGAATAAAATACATGAAATACATGTGCATGCACAGGACCATGATCTCACTGCAATTGCTGAGACATGGTGGGATAGCTCACATGACAGGAATATTGTCATGGATGGGTATGTCCTTTTTAGAAAGAACAGAGAAAGGTCAGAGAAGCAAGGTGGTGACGTTTCTCTTTACGTGAGAGAGCAAAAGGAATGTATCAAGCTCTACCCACAGACAAATGAACAAGCTGAGAGTTTATGGGTGAGAATTGCTCGGTGTGCCCTGGCAGCCAGAAGGATCAACCGTGTCCAGAGGCGCATCAGGCACAGCATCACCAGCAGGGCAAGGGAGGGGATTGTCCCGCTCTGCTCTGCTTGAGGCAGCCTCACCTCGAGGGCTGGGAGCAGTTCTGGGTGCCACAGTGTAAGAAAGACATTAAGCCAATAGAGTGTCCAAATGAGGGCAACAAAGATGGTGGAGGGCCTTGGGGGGAAGCCATATGAGGAGTGGCTGAGGTCACCTCAACATGAGGAAGAACTTCTTTTGAGCATTGGAACTGGACGTGGACTCTCCCCCTCCAGGGACATTCAAAGGCCACCTGCTCTAGGTGACTCTGCCTTGGCAGGGGGATGGATTAGATGATCTCCAGCAGTTCCTTCCAACCCTAACAATTCTGTGATAATCAGTCCAGGAGGCTCATGGAGTGCATCAAGGAGAACTTCCTGACCCAACTGATAGAGGAACCAACAAGGAGAGGTGCTCTGCTGGACCTCGTACTCAAAACCGAAGAGCTTGTTGGAACTGTCAAAGGCAGCCTTGGCTGCAGTGATTGTGAGATGGTGAAATTCAGGATCATGAGAGGAAGGACTAGGATGAAAAGCTGTTTCTCAACTCTGGACTTCAGAAGAGCAGACTAGTCTCTTCAGAGATCTGCTTGGAAGCACTCCAAGGGATAAGACTCTAGGATGAAGAAAGGCCCAAGAAAGCTAGTAAATATTCAAGGCTCACCTCCCCCAGGCTCGAGAGCAGTCCATTCCAGAGAACAAGAAGTCAGGCAAAAATGGCCAGGAGGTCTGTGAGGATGTACAAGGAACTCCTGGATAAACTAGAACACACAAAGGAATAATCCAGAGGGTGTAACCAAGACTGGGTAAATTGGGAGGAACACAGATGTGATGTGTGGGCATCCAGGGATGAAGATATGCAAGCTAAAGCTTAACTGGATACCAAGGGCCTCTATAAGTACAAAAGTGGGAAAGGGCAGGGAAAATGTGGGGGTGTTATGAATTAGATGGGGCATCTGCTTACACATGGAGAGGGACATGGAAAAGGTTGAGCTGATGAGTGCCTTCTTTGCCTCAGTCTTATTTAGTGACAATGTGACCTCTCAGAATTCCAAAGATCAAGGGAAAAGTCTGGAGCAAGGAGGATGTAGCCTTGATACAAGGATGATCAGGTCAGGGAAGACTTAGGCAAACTGAACCTACACAGAAGCACGGGCCCCAGTAGGATGCAGGCACAAGTGCTCTGGGAGCTGACAGATGTCATTGCAAGGCCCCTCCTGACAATCTTTGATTGATAATGGTGCCAGGGAAAAGTGCCCAAAACCTGGTGGAAAGTAAATGTCTTATCTGTCTTGGAGAAGGGCAAGATAGGGGTATCCAAAAAACTAAAGGTCCGTCAACCTCCCCTCAGTCCTTGGAAGGTAATGGTGCAGCTAAACATAGAAACCATTTCCAGGCACATCAAGAGCAAGAAAGCCATCAGAAGTTGTGTCCTAGGTTACAATGTAAGATGTAACCAAAAGCATGCATTCTATCACCATCGCCATAAGCTGTTAAAACAGGTGGGGCAGTGTTTGTTATCTGCTACCATGACTCACCCTTGATAACTCCCTCCGGAAGCTATCTCCTGTTAATGGGCCCATCAATGCCTTGCCTCCTGACTCACCATCCCATTGTGAGAGGCTCCGCCCAGGAGGAGGAACTGAGAGTTTGGAACAACACAGTCAGCCCTACGGGACTCCCGGAGGACAAGAGCTACACCACTGGACCTTCGGGTGAAGACCAGACTCTTTTCTACAGGATCACTGCTGCAAGCTTTCTCTACCCTGTAGCGCCACACCCCCTGCCTGTGGAGACGTCCAGGGGCTCTTCCTGCAGCTCCAGAGTGTGATACACNTAAAGAACTGTTATTCCTATTCCTCATATCTTTGCCTGAAAGCCCCCTAATTTCAAAATTATAATAATTTGGAGGGAAGGGGGGTTGCATCTTCTATTGCAAGGGAGGTTCCTGCCTTCCTTAGCAAACACCTGTCTTTCAAACCAGGACAAGTTGTCAGGAGGGCTTCACCAAAGGGAAGTCATGCTTAACCAACCTGATAAATTTTACAATGCACTGACTGACCTGGTGCATGAGAGGAGGGAAGTGGGTACTGGGTCCCTGGACTTCTGTAAGGCCTGTGGCACTGTCTTCCGTAAAATCCATGCAGAGAAGGTGTTGAGATATGGGATGGATGAAAAGTGGATTGAAAACTGGCTGAATGCCAGGCCCAGAGGGTGGTGATGAGTGCAACAAAGTCCAATTGGAAGGCAGTGCCCCGGGTCAGTACTGCCTCAGCCCCCAGCAAGTTTGCAGATGGCATTGAAGAGGGAGAAGTAGCTGATACAACAGAGGGGTTTGTTGCCATCCAGAGGGACCTGGAGAGGCTGGAGAAATGGGCTGACAAGAACCTCATGAAATTCAAGGGGAAGTGCAAAGTCCTGCACCTGGGGAGGAACAACCCAATGCAACAGCATGTGCTGGGGGCCATGCACCTGGAAAGCAGCCAGGAAGGAACCTGGGGGTCCTGGTGGACACCAGGCTCAACATGAACCAGCTTTCTGGAAGGAAGTCAAATGGTGTCCTGGTTGGCAGCAGTGGAGGGAGGTGATCCTTCCCGGCTACTCAGCACGAGTGAGGACACACCTGGAATGCTATGTCTGATTTTGGGTTTTCCAATACAAAAGGGACAGAGCTGTACTGGAGAGAGACCAGTAAAGGGTCACAAAGGTGCCTGAAGGGACAGGAGCATCTCCCCTGTAAGGAAAATGGTAGTAAAAGTATTTTGTCGTGATCCTCCCCCTTAACAGAATTACTAACTGCCCATGGAGCTTATCAGATGTATCACTGTCACATACTTCTGTTTTTCCAGGCAGGAAAAATAATCACTTTTTACTACCTAAAACCCCCCTCTGCTGATGTATCTAAGGAAGTGAAAAACAACCTGGCAATTCAGACATCAAAGCTAAACAGAGACCTAAACACTACACTTGTAGCAAAGGTGCTGTGTGAGAATTCCAGCTGAACTTTTTCTCTATTTCCCCACACCACTAAAGACACAGACAAAATATTTAAAGTGGAACTAATTTATTAAGTCAAAGACAAGTTATTACTGTTTAAAACATTACTGCAATAGGAAAGCATTCTACAAGAGATGAGGACAGAACACAGTGCAGCAGATCCAAATCTACATGCGTTTGATTCATCATTACAGGAAAAACCTCATTTTTCTGTATCCTAGAAAAGACACAGACTGCAAAAGATTCTGGTGTACAATCAGAACAGTGTACATTAGTCAGAATCTCTCAACAAAAAATCATGTGCTCCAAACTGAAGAGCCTGAAAGTATCTCTTTATCATCTTGTGGGACCTAAGTATAACATTAGCTAGGTCCACAGGCATATGAATTTTTTTAAAAAAATCTTAAAAATAATTATTTAAAGCATTATCACAGCACTAGGAACTCAGCCTATGTAAACCAACTTCTGCATGTTTTAAAATATTGATCCCCTGGAGCCTGTTTCAGTTATAGCTGGTCTGAAAACATTTTGCACTTACAGGAAAAGGGGCCCAGTAATAACTCCTTTTAGTCTGGAAGTAAAACAAAACGAACAAAAAAATCCCCAAACAAAATCAAGTGTATCTCACTGCCACATTAGGCAGGTTTACAGTCTCTAGTAGGAAGTGCTGGCAGATGGGGAAGGATAGTTTCATTCTGAGGCAGCTGTGTGACACCACTTTCCAATATAATTGAAAAAACAATAGTGAAAATTGAACACAGCAAAACCCAATGGCCTAGAAATGGCCCCATCTTCAAGCTGAGGATACTGCATCCTCACCTACATTCTAGGAAACTACTCCTATTTCAGCAGTGGGAAAGAGACAGCTTTCCCATTCTACATTTCACTCAAAAAAAAGAAGCATTTTACTGTATTCTAGGAAGTCAGCAACCACTCATAAGTGTGTATAGTTGCTGGCTCATTGAACTTTTACAAACACTGTAGGAAGAGTACAGACTTCAGGAGACAGAAAAAGCATTGTCACCGAAGTTGCTTCAACTACTCTAGTAAAAAAAAAAAAGTATATCAAATTAAGTGATGCTATGTTTATGCATCAATCCACTCTAGGTAGGTAAAAATGTAATTCGCTGGAAACCTGAACTGAAAATTGAGCAAGTATCACACTCTGCATATTTAGACCTTGTTAAAGCAAACACTAGTAACCTGCAACTAACAGGCATGCTTCAGAGCTCGCTGCAAAATCAGTCTATGGCTTCCAGAGCTTGAGGAGGCCATCTTCACTGTAAGTAGCAATCAGGTTCTGGTGGGGGTGATGAGCAATGCCAATGACATCTTTTTCATGGACCTAAAGAGTAAGAAGAAAGATGCATTAGAAGAGTCTTCCTTTAGCAGATTCAAGACAAATACTCTCTTCAAAAAAACAACTGGAGAAAAGCTGGACTAAGGGTAAAGGTGCTTTGTGCATAGAGCAAAAGCAGGTGTACATACCCCCCAACATTAAATTCCAGCCACAACAATTTTTGTGACATGGCAGTTACTTTTTGTTGGGTAAAGGAAGGTTCAGTGACGGTTTACATCCACTGAAATTCACAAGATCTAAGTGTTCCCCATTAAATTTAACATTCAAGCTGGTATTCCTCCTTAGTTCAATCGAAAGCAAATTTAAATCCAACAGCTTTAAATCTGACACCTTGGTCAGACTCACCACCAGCTGGAGCCCAGGTCAAGACATGCTCTCATTCAAGCATGTCTGAACCAATTCTCTCTCTGCTTAGTGGATAAATACTTCCCTAATTTTTACAATTAAATGGTTCTAAAAAAACCAAACACATTCTATGGCCAAATGTCCTGAAATTTATTTGTTACCAATCATGTCTGCTAGAAGTGAAAGATTCCTTGGTCTAAGACTCCTCCTTATGGACTTCATAATAAATGTTTACATCATCCCTGTGTTTAAAACTCTCTAAAAGCTCAGGGCTAAAAACTTACAGTCAGAGTTCTCTCCAGCTTGCCCGTCACTGTGCTGAAGCAGTAGAGCACAAAATCTTCACCAACACAGTAGATCCATTCACCACGAGGTGAAAGCGCACAGCAAACAAAGTCACCACCTTCTCTCTTACCAGAGCTGAAACTTCTTACAATCTGTAAAGACACAACCCCAAAAACATTTGTCAGGATTAAACAGTTGCACATCAATACCATGTTTAGGGCAAAAATATTTAAGTACTAGGTTTGTTTAGAACACAGATCTCTCCATAGCTGAAAGTATGTTCTGCATTCTACAAACTTAAGTTCAGAATAGTTTGTCATGAAAGCAAATCAGAGAAATCAGGTTTAATCCTGCTAGGTTAGGGCTAGGTTATTAACTAGGTTTTCTGCATTCTTGAAATGCCAGAGAGACTCAAAAGGTTACCAGTAAGACCACATACTTGTCCTTGCATATTCATGATGACGACTGTGTTTGATCTGTTGCAAACAACGAAGTGTTCTGGGTTTTTAGGCAGCAGAATGACACTGTTCACAGTAATGTCTGTCCCAGCAGTGCTTCCAAGAGACTTGAAGGTGTTGGAGCACTCTGTTGTCTTCACATTCCAAACCTAGTATAAAAATTAAAATAAAACCAATTAGCTTTAAAGAATTAAAAATAAAGAGCTGATATGCAATTATTTCAGATAAGGGAATCCCCACATCCTAGGAGAAAAGGTGTCACAATCAATTCTATGTCTAGAATGAAGCAGAACAGGCAGTAAGCACTGCACTTATGTGCCCATTTCATGAATGCAGCAGAGACAGACTCTGCAAGACTCTGTAAGCAGAGTAAGAAATTTCATCAGTTCTTACACAAATCTACAGCAAAGTCACAAGCAGACTCATTACTGCAGATAACCCCATGCCCTTCTCAAATGACCACAACTGTAACAAACAAGCTATAAGATAGCAAGAGTCTGAAGGTGTTCTTACAGAGGGTAAATGCCACCTTACCTTCACCGTGCCATCAGAGGATGCACTGATAATATAGTGGCCATCTTGGGTAAAAGTAGCTTCATTGACAAAGGAAGAATGACCACGGAATTCCTTTAGAGTCTTCCCAGATTTTAAACCATGAATCCTGTCAGATAACATAGGTGCAAATGAGTGAGCAAATTCCACTCAGTAACCAAGTAGATGCAAGATCAGCATTATTGCATCACACAAACAATAATCAACACTTTCAGATGCTAAGAGCTGCAGGAAAAAGGGTTTGATGAGGTTCCTGTTGCCTATCAAGATTAGAACAGTGTTTGAGTATTTTTCTGAGTATATTTATTCTAGGATAGGTTAGAAGTAAGAATGATGCTTTAAAGAGAAAAAACAAAAAGAAAATAAAATAGAGGGGGGATATTCACCTAAATAATTATAACACCTACACATATAAAAAAATTGTAACTATTGGGTTAACATCACTACCCAACATGTCTTTACAGAATAAATGGAGTTACACTCCTCAAAAGGTGTACAGCTGAAGTACAAAAGGTAAAGCATAAAAAAAACCCCTATCCCACTAAAGACACCAAAAAAACTCCACCCAAACAAAAAAAAAATTCAAAAAAACCACCAAAAAGAACCTAACAAAAAAAAGCAGTATCAAACCAAGCCAAAATGTCTTTTCCTATATCTAAACAGGATTTTCCCCAAGAGAAGCAGCAGGATCTTGAACCCTGGAGATTTTGAAAATCCAGCTGGACAAGAACCCAGACAGACTGCCCCAAACTGCAAGGCTGGCACAGTGGACTAGAGACCTCTACAGGTACCTTCTAGATTACACTATTTCATGGTTAAACTGCTTAATGTGAAAAATCTGATTTCTTTTCTCCCACGCTGTAGCTCACATATTCTCAGTTTATTTACCTGATTGTCTGATCAAAAGAAGCACTAAGAATTTGGCTGCTGTCTTTAGAGAAACTGAGGCACGTAACACCTTTACTGTGTGCTCGTTCAAATCTTCTCAGACACTGACCGCTCTGGATTTTCCACACCTGGAAAGGAAACAGCAAATAAGGAAATATTTTGTTATGAGATCACATGAGCTTAAACATCAGAGCCAGTACACAGCTGTTTCTGAGCCATGTTAAACTTCCTTTGGGTTTTTATGGAATGGGAACATTACTGCTATTGCAAATTAATCTTTTTGGTCACCACCTCTCCCAGCATACCATACAAAAAGATTTGTACCTTGATCTTTCCATCTTGTGCTCCAGTTGCTAGCATTTCTGTATCTCTGCTGAAGCACATGCACAACACTGCATCATCCATCATCATGAAGTTATCTTGTGCCTGATACTTCAGATCCTGAACAAAAGCCAAATCATTGGTCAAAGTAGTGAAATCAATGAAATTTATTTTAAGGCAAAGGGCAAAAGTATTAACAGTTTTAATTTTAGTTATATTTTACAAGCTAATGTAAATCAGACTACACAGCCTTATAATACAGGGTACTGCCATTGTCACCATTTTAAAAGCAACAACAATGGTACAAAAATTATCACAGAGGGAAATCTATGACAAACCAAACAACTAAACCCACATAAATATTCCACTGATATTTGAATCACCTAAGCAGACAATCTTCTCTATTCCAATTTCTTAGGGACTGTGAATCTAACAGTCTCAAAGAATAAATCCAGTCAATAAATAAGTCAAAGTTACTCTCTGTGAAATAAAGAGTAACTCACCTTCCTAATCTTGCCAGTAGTGAAGTTCCATACTTCAATGAAGCCATCAACAGAGCCAGTAACCAGATACTGTCCATCTGGAGAAAACCGAGCACACTCCACATGTGACTTCTGCCCAAACTGTTTGAAAAGAAAAATATAAGCAAAGCTTAGTAAGTAATTTAAAAGACATAACTCATCAAAACAAAGCCATAGTATTATTATGATGGTAAAAATACAGTATCTTCTACAGGTATGTATTCACAGATTTCATGCTCAGATACAAAAAAATCTGTCAATACATACAGACTACCATTTTTCTGAAAAAGCAGAACAAAAAAAAACCCCTTCTTTTGGTCTGCTAATGTCCATGAAACTTACAACAGACACTCTGTGGTACAGCAGGAGCTGAGTTGGTTGTCTTCATATTTTTGTTTTTGTAGTGAATTGTCTGTTAACAAACATCTTTCCAATACCTAACGTATATCCCAAACAGACTTTAGAAATTTATGAATTTCTGAAGTTGCTTCATTTGGAGCGATGTTTCACCAGTGTAATTTTTACAGAACATTTGGCAGTTTTTCTAATACCCAATTTTGTAATTTCTAAGTTTTTAAACACAAGTGGCCATGACAAATAAGTACAGAAAAAAATATCTTCACTAGCCCAAACAAAAATACAAGATTAGCAATGACAAACAAAACAAGTTCTAATAAAGCGCTTTTAGGAAGTTGCTACTGAACACCACAAATTGATTTCAGAATTTCTAGCTTATGACTTCTGAAAAACAGTTTAGGACACAAGTATTTCCTAGCACAAAATAAAGAAGGAGACTATGCAAATTCCTATAAACTGATTGATTCTGAACTGTGGAGTCAAAGAAACTACACAGTTATCTTAATCACAAATATCATAAGCACCCAATCTTCTTAAAAGATCTCATCTCAGGCTCCCACAAAGAAAAGTCTTCTGATAAGATAAAGCATGGAAAAGGGAGGAAAAAACACAGGTGTGGGGGGGTGGTGCGAGGGAGGAGGGGAATGACTTAGAACAAAGAGAAAAGAAGCATTCAGAAGATTTCCCTTATCTCCCAACATAAAACACGGGAAGGGCAAGCAGCAGAAACACAAAAGCAAGCATTACCTTAATATGCCTGCTCAGCTGCGTGGGAAACTTTTCTTCTTCTACATCTTTCACAGCTGCTTTGCCTCTGAACAAGTCAATTGTCATACCAGGAGGAAGCAGACCCTGGTGCTGCTGCCACTTCAGTGCCTTTAGAGGAGTTGAAAGCCACATCATTAGCTATCAGTTAACATAGATCTACGACATACGAAACACAGTCTGCACAAAGTCCCAAAGCACACATTCTGGGAATCAGAAAGGGCTGAAAACACAACAGAAAACGTGTGTTACAAAATGTTATTCTAAAACTGCACACTATGTGCTGTGTATTTATTCTACTGGAAGAAATCTACTGCTAGAGTGATTACTTTTCCTACAATTGCTAAATGCTTGACACATGAAAAAAATCTTTTTAACTACACTACATCTAAACTTTGCTTTCATAGAGCTGCTGGAGACTCAACTACATCGTAACTAGTTTTATGCAGCAACAACATAAAGACATAGCTCCTAAAGTATTTTTCAAGACTCACCTGCCCCAGCAATGCCATAAGACGAGATGGAGGTACCACGCTGACTTCTCCAGCCAAAGCTTGTGCGATAGCAGCTCTCCGTTTCTCTTTGCTACTCCCATCGGGGTATGCCTAGAGAAATTATTTTTATGAGATTATTGTTATAAATAATTATTTTTCTTTTCCCAAAAAGACCTCAATTGCTCTGAAATTCAACCCCCTTCCATATCAATTTTCTATTAGTCCTCCAAAAGAGTTATTCTCTTTAATACCAACCTTAAAAGCAAAGAATCATCAAGGTTGGAAAAGATCTCTAAAAACACTCCCTTAACTAAGTTAACTATTAACCTAACGTGCTCTCACCAGAACTGTCAGACTGATGCAATCAGTCAGAAATACTGCCTTGCTATTATTTTTATCAGACAGCAGTATTTCTGTTCAAACAACTCATGTTTTCTTCCACTGCCTACATAGCACTGAAAAAGCAAGCTGCAGTTGCCATCCTGCAGCAGGGCACAGGTACAAATCCCCAAACTCCCAACTGCAGCATGCTTCAAAACCACTGCTCTGCTGCCTCGCAATAAAGTGTCATGCACTACTTCCCAAACACTTCACAGAAGGTGTAAAATCATCAAACTGCAAAACTACACATTCCCACTCCCAGAGACGAGAAAAAAAAACAATGCCGTGAGCCATCAGCAGCTTGCAATGATGCTGAGAGTCATGCAGGAGAGGTCTCTACGGAAAGGCATTATGTACCTCACGAGGATCAAAGTAAGATCTGGCCAGAAGATTTTCGAGGTGGATGTAGCGCTCTGGCTGAGTTTGTTTCAGCATGATCATGGGATCTGTTTGTCTCAGCAGAGACCTAGCAGCACCCAGTTCTCGGAGCTCAATCAACTCCAGTACAACCTGCACCAAGAGACAAATGTCTGCATCAGCAAAGGGTTTGTGGAAAGCACCACACAGAGACTTCCACACGGACCAAAAGAGTCCGCAGGAACCCCGTGCTCGCTCACCTGCTCATAGAGATCAATGAGGGTCTTATCGGGCAGCTTCAGAGACTGTATGGCCTGCAGCACCGTGTCCCAGTGCCCGCTGTTGATGTCTGCCACGAAGCTCTCAATACTGTCCACGGTGTTGAGGGACACGGTGGTCTCCTCCTGAAGGGTGGCGAGCGCCCGGTGGAGGCTGTTCTCCTTCAGGTACTGCATGATGAGCCGGATCACACTGCGGGGGACGGCACGGCGCACGGTCAGCCGGGGCACCGGACGCACGGGCCACCCTCCCCGGCCGCGCCGAGCACCGCCCGCAACCCTCGGCCCCCTCACGACCCCGGGGCCGCCGAGTCCCGCCTCCCTTCCCCTTCGCCGCTGGGGCCTGGGCTAGGACCGCCAAACCGCTCCCTCCCCGCCGCCCCTAGCCCCCTGCGCCACCGCTACACGTACTCGGAGGACTCGATTTCGATCGACATCTTGAGGCGCCGCTGGTGCTGGACCCGCCGCTAAAGGTGGTAGCAGTGGTGGTGTTGCCGCCGCCGCCAGGCCTTCCGCCAGCCGTTCCCCACGACCTAGGCCGTGACTTCCGCTTCCCGTCCCCCCGCCCATAAGTACCGCGGCCCGCCCCGCCCCCCATGCCTGAGCGGTGACGTCACGCGGCCGGGACAGCCCAGCCCAGCGGCGGTGGGGCTCGCGCGCCCCCCGGCGGCTGAGCGCTGCCAGCGCCGGGCCCCGCGGGTGCGGCCTCGCTGCTTCCCTGCGGGAATGCAGAACGCGGGCTTTCCGGCTGGCTGCCCGCAGAGCTCCAGTACAGCTCCCCCCGGCTGAGCGTGAGCCAGCAGTGTGCCCAAGTGGCCAAGAAGGCCAATGTCATCCTGGCCTGTATCAGCAATAGCGTGACCGGCAGGACCAGGGCAGTGATTGTCCCCCTGCACTCGGCATTGGTGAGGCCACATCTTGAGAGCTGTGTCCTGTTCTGGGCCCCTCAGTTCAGGAAGGACACTGAGATGCCAGAGGGCAATGGAGCCAGTGAAGGGTGTGGAGCACAAGCCCTAAGAGGAGCAGCTGAGGAAGCTGGGGTTGTTTAGCCTGGAGAAAAGGAGGCTCAGGAGTCACTTTATCACTCTCTGCAACTCCCTTTGAGGAGGCTGTAGCCAGGTGGGGATTGGCCTCTCCTCCCAGGCAACAAGTGACAGGATGAGAGGACACAGCCTCAAACTGCACCAGGCGATGTTCAGGTCCGACATTAGGAAGATTTCTTTACAGAAAGGGTGATTGGACATTGGAATGGGCTGCCCAGGGAGGTGATGGAGTCACCATGCCTGGAGGTGTTTTAAGGAAAGGCTGGATGTGGCTCTTAGTGCCATGGTCTTTTGGACAAGGTGGTGTTCAGTCATAGGTTGGACTCAATGATCTCAGAGGTTTTTTCCAACCGAACTGATACTGCGATTCCACCCGCTGTCTTTAATTCATAGGGATCTCAGAAGATTCCCTGTGGTGACACAGCCATGTTGGGCTGCAGGTCAAGCATTCTAGCAAGGACACACAACAGTTCCTTGGACACCTGTTTCTTTGCATGTGCAGGTTTGCAGGTGCAAGTCCGAGGTGTTACTTGCAGTTTGCATGCCCTGAAAAGCCATTGTGAGCTCTGCATCTCAAGAGTGTGGTCATGTATGAAAGAATGACAGTGCACAAACCAATATTAGTAGGGAAATTAATAGTATGTCTTGGTTGCTTTAATTATGGACTAAGAATTGGAAAAATACTGCTCTACTGGGCAGAGCCCTCCCGTGGTGTCTGGATGCACAGGAGAAGACAACTCTCCTTTAAACGCACTTAAGGTGGCTCTGGCAGTCCATCTGTCCTGCTTGGACTCTGACTGGGGCCAAAAGTCTTGTAGCCCTGGTTAGAGCTACAAGATGAGTAAAACTGACTGTGACCCTCCTGGCTGCACTTAAGGTTCGCTGGCCTTGTCAGGAAGAGAGGCTCCTTGTTCCCTGGGTGGCACCGAGATCATGCTGCTCATGCCTTTCTGGCATGCAGCATTTCCCACCTGCATCCAGTGATACCACCCAGCCTGATACCAGTGCTAGACTGACCGTACGTGGGGATGTGGAATCCATGGTACTCGGCCCCTCTTGGATGGACTTTTCCTTGCTGTTTTTTCAGGCGTATGCACTTTGCTAGATGAGCCATGGAAAATAGAGCCGTGTGTGAGAAACTGCCTCCCTTTGCCAAGGAAAGCTGTTCTTTGCTGTCTCTGTCCCCAGAGTACTTAAGAAAGTAATCCAATAGCATGAAGTTGAAAAAACAGTGAGTGAGGCACATGGCTAACATTCTGTGTTCTGTTGTTTCCTTTCCGTGAGCCCAACTAATTTTTAACTGCTTTTACAGAGGTGCAGGGATTACTTCAGGGAAGTATTGTTTAACTGTTCCAGGCATATTAGTTTTCAATAACAGGTATATTTATGTTGTTAGAAGGCTGTTTTGAAAACAAGTCTGATCCAGACTTTAGCAAAGAAAAGCCGTAAAATCTAAAGATGGCAGCTATTTTTGTGCTGGCAGAGCATAGAAGTCTGGCTCAATTCCTTAGTAAACTCAACTGGTACTCTCTTGCTGTTCTCCCTCCAGTGTTAATGGCCTCTAGCAGGAAAAACCCAACAGGCAGGCTACCTGGTCCTGAACTGTCCCAGTCCTTGGGATGGCATTTTTCTGAGAGGCGAATTCAGCACAGGAACATACTAATAGACTGGATGCACACTGGTTTATATAGGCCCTCCTTCTGGCCCTCCTTCCCTGATGGATGCAGAGGAAAGTGGACACCCCAGGTAAACCTTCTTGTGCTCTTTGTTAACTCCATCTGAGAAAAGGGTCCCAATGCTCCAAGTGCTATGCAAGCACACAAGAATCAGACTTTGACTTTGTGGCTAGACATAGCTATGGCCAATCTGATCTGGTGCTGACAGCATTCTAGTGTCTGGAGACCTCCAGAGATCCTTCCAGCCAACACTCACAGGATGCCAGCTCTGGCAGTGCATTACATAAGGGAGGGAAAGGTTTTTTATTTTATATTTTGGCTCCATAGGGAAGTGGATGCAAAGGGAAATAAAAAGTCTTGATGCAGTTAGGCAGCAGAGATATCTGCAGTACACTGAAGCTGAACCCAGTCCTCCACTGGTCCCAGGCTCATTCTTTAAATGGAAGCTGAGCAAGCACCTTGGAATCAAAATTTTTAAGGCAAGATGTTTACCTTTCTTTCTGGCAGAAAATTTAGTAATTTTTTTTTTTATTCCTCCTGATTCAAAAGTAGTCAGGTTCCTTCTTTCCCCTCCTGCATGCATCCTGCTCTTGCTTCTCTGGGAGAGCAGCTTGAGCACCCAGCCAGGAGTGAGGTGTGCCTTATGCTGACCAGGTCACCAGTCTGCAGTGGCTGCGGAGCAGGATCCGTGAAGCAGATGGGGTCCAGAATCACAGCCCACCCCACATCCAGGAGGGCATCACATTCCCTGCCAGTCAGACATCTGACTTCATGTGCAACTGTCTGCTGCCTCACAAGCTGCAAGGCGTGTTTCCTATGCACCAGAGCTGTGCTATGGCACCAGGAAGCCACGTAAGCTTACAGTGAAAATGATGTCTTTTCCCTGTTTTCTGAATTACTCTAGTGGTCTACAGTGAAGTTTGGCTTTTCTCAGCTTTCAGACCACAAGGCCGGAAATCAATCCTTCCGTCGAAGTGCATTTCCTGTAGTCTCAAAATAAAATGCACCCCTCTGAGGCCAGCCTCTGCCAGGCTGTGCAGGGGAAACAGCCTGCGTGTTTTCTGTTTCTCGGTTCTTGAGAATATTTTTTGTGGGTCCCTAAAGAAAAACCCCACCCCAAGACCAGTGTGTCTCACAGGGAGAGACCTGTGAATTGAGACTGATGTGTGGTTCCAGAGAGTTGTTAAACCTGTGCAAAACCAAGCTTTGTTTGCCACTACTGGTGAGGCAGACCACATGCTGGGCCATATGAGGATACACAGATAAAGGGACATTGTTATCCCTTCTTCCAGGTGTCCATTAGGGAAGGATATGGAGAAACTGGAGGGAGACCAGCAAACAGCTGCAAGGCAGGAAAGGGAATGGAACAACACGTGGTCTGCTGGCAGGAGCTGAGCTTGGCTTGCTTGGATGAGGTGAGGCAGGAGGGAGGTTTAACATCACCCTGTAACTGCTGGAAGGGTAATTGCAAATGGCTGAAGGCTCTTTGATAGCCTCAGCTGACCCAAAGAGGAGCAGCAGCCACCTAGCTCTGGGGCTGTTAGTCAGCTGCAGTGACCAGCAGCTCTGGGACAAGGGAGGTAGGGGCATTGGAGAGAGGGGGGTTTAGTTGTGGAGACATTCCCTGTCCTGGAAAGGGGATTTTAGTTGTGGCCACAGAAAGCCTGGAGGGGGCTGGGAGAGCTTTGTCATCAGTGGGGCTTGGACTGAGACATTTCCCCCTCCCCCCAAGAGCTCTGGTGATGCTGGGGCCCTGCAAAGTGCAGACCACACTGTGGCTTTATCCAACCCTAAGCAGCACAGCAGGGAAGATTGGTAATTTAGGCCAGTCTCTGAAAGATACCCAATGAAATGTATCTTGGACTAATTAGGCCTTAGGGCTCAGGAACCCAGTTCCAGTTGCCTGGCCTCTGTTTTGACCCCTCTTTCCTTTGAAGTTCATAGAGGAGAGGGGAAAGGAAATGAGAAGAGAGGCCCTGCTTTTCCTGTAAAATGCCTCATTCCTTATAAAATTGTTTGGCAAAAATCTCTTTCAGCTGGACAAGCTGAATACTTTAATACATGCCTGCAGTCATTTTCCACCCTTGTCTCATTCCCCTGGCTGCTCTGTCACTGTTCTGCATCAGTAAAACTGTAGATGCACAGACACAAATACTTCTCAAAGAGGTAGCAGAGAAGATCTCCCAAAGCATGTTAGAGGGCTCTGAGTTGCAGCATTGTGTTATTTCCTGGGCCAGGTGGAAGTGCACAGCACTATGCAGTACAGTGGTGCCTGCTCCAGCTCAGCTCTGGGTTTTGAGACCTTTCTTCCAGGCCAGCCTGCTGGGACACACAGCTTCCAGCCTTTGCCAGGCCGTGAAGAAACCACACTGAAAATCTTCACTTCCATGTTAGCATTGCACGAGGAGGAAAGCAGCCCCGGGATGGTGAGGGAGAGGCGCACAATGTCTCAGATCTGTCCTAGGCACTAGGGATGTTTCAGAGCAGCGGGAAGCCCAGTGGTCCAAAAGAAGGCAGCTGTATTTTCTGTAATACCAAATTTCCAGGAGGTCTTGGTAGGAAGGTGTCTCTGGAGGTCTGCAGTTCAACTCCCCAGTCCAAAGCTAAATCAGGTTGTGTTTGGCCATGTTGAGTTCTGCATACCTCCAAGGACAGAGACTTGATCTCCAAGTCGTACCACCCTCAGTGGAGGAATTTTTTCATGCCCAGTTGAAATGTCCCATCCTGCAGCATGTTATCTGTTCCCCCATGTCCTGTCCTTGTCTGCCTCTGGAAAAGTCTGTGTCTGCTTTTTTCCGTGACCACCATTCAGGAAGTGGATGACCCCTGTGAGAAGTCCACAGTTGTCTCTTCTCCAGGCTGGAGAAGCCCAATGTCTCTTTAATACACCCTGTGCTGCAGCCTCATCACCACTCCAGTGTTCGAAAATTTAGTAATTCCAGTTTGTCAGTTTTCCTTGTACTAGGTAGGCCCAAACTGCAGGATGCAGTAGTGAGATGAGTCTTCAGCAGCACTAAGTGGTGAGGAAGAATCACCTCTCCTGTGTGGAAATTGACAAGGTTGCTTCTGTCCCATTCCTCCAAACTGCTGAGATCTCATCATGGGACAGGCCTTCCTCCCAAAACACAGCAACCAGTTGGTATTAGTTATGGGCTTTTTCTTATCTCTCCTTGGTGTGGGTTGAAATCCCCTTTCCACCAGATGCGTGTGCAGTGGGTTGGCAAGGGTCCTGAGAACTGCCCAGGGTTTCCTCCTCTCTTCAGGGATCTTCAGGGATCCAGAAAGAGCAGTAGGAGCTACTATTTCCCTGGAAGGTGGCCTTGCTGCAAAAGGTGACTCAGTAGAGAGTGTATTTAGAGCTGGAGTCATTCTTACTTCTCCTTTTGAGAGGTGAAAGGATGGCCCAAGTGTGGTCAGAGATTTCCTACACCTACATTTAGTGCCCACCTGCAGTCCTTAGGCTGGAAGTTTCATATCCTGTTTCATACCAAGCCTCCCCCACAGCTGCAGGGAAGAGGACAGAATCCAGCCGCAGCAGGGGCTGAGCTCTGGTTTGGGTAAACAGCTGGTGATAGGCAGTCTCCAGCTTGCCTCATGATCCTCACATGTGCGTACATGGGGGTCTGCAGCAGCACGTAAAGGGCCCATGCTCAGACTGCCCACTGGCTTCATCTGAGTCCATCTGCCCAGCTGACTTCTGGCCTGGACATCTTGGAGGCACTGGCACCTTGCCCAGGCTGCGAGGAGCAGCTGACCTGAGGCCGGCTAGGCACTGCTTTGTGCAGGTTGGTTTTCTGCCGTTTGCAGTGAGGGGCAAGGAGAGATCCAGCACGGCTTGCAGATGGCAGGCAGTTGCTGGGGTTCCCAGAGAGGACAGCCTCCAGGTAGTGTTTCCACATGCAATTAGCAGAAAATGTCTGGAGAAGCCACATATTCAGCTATGCGGGGGCACCGGATGCATTAAAGAAATAAAGCCACAAGCACTCCTGCACAGTTTTCACAGAGGTGGCTGCTTTGGTTCTAATCTGCATGGTTTTGAAGTCCTAAACCAGCTTGCGATGCGAGGACAGACAGGCATGGATTTGGGTGCATACAAAGCAGAGGAGGCCTTGTGAAAGCAAAATGTGGCATGGTATACTGTATCATCTTGCAGGGGGAGGCCATGTTACAGACTTACTTTAGAAGCTGGATTTTCCAAGCCATTTGAGTGATTTTAATGTGTGAGTCATGTCAAAACTGCTTCAAGGTTAGAAGTGAAATTAAACTTTGGGCCGAAAAACTGTTATTCACAGGCAAAAATTGATTCAAGACATTTATCTTTCATTTTTAAGGACTGTAGACAAGGGAGAACTGTGAGAAGACTAATTTCTGTGTAACTGTAGACTAATCAGGAGTAACAACACTCCCTGGTGACGTTTGATAGGATTGAGTATATTTAACTTGCAGGCTGCATTACACTTCCAAGCTGTAATCTTGGGCAGGGCCCTTGGATGCTTTTACAAATGAGTAAGGAAGGGACAGGAAATGGTGTTTGTGGCTTGGCGGGCAGCAGCCCTTCTTCGGGGTTAGCCCCAATCCCAGTTCCTGCCTTGAGATCATCAGCACCAGCAAGACACAGTCTACTCTCCAGGAGCAGTGGTCTTGCTGCTCTGTCAATAGTGTGAAATGACTTTGCCCGTGATAGGAGAAAACCAAACAGTCTGACAGCACGGCGAGGCTGAATCTGCACCCAGTCTGCAGACTTGGAGAGCTGGGGTTTGATAGCACACACTGGCCACCACACTGCCCTGTGCACCATGGCAAGAAAGCATCCAGGTAGCTGGAATTTCTTGTTCTTGCGGGAACAAGAGCTCTCCCTTCAGGCCATTCCTCCCTGGTACTCCAAACAAAAGCAGTCTCGGTCTTCAGTCTCAAAATGTCCAAGCTGCTTGTCGTTCATTTGGCCACGTCTCCACCTCCGAGTATTTCTTGCAGAGTTCAGTGCAGGAGACCAGCTGCTGTCCCTTAGGGTGGGCAGTGCCCAGCTGGAAAAGAGTGCTTTCTCCCAGATTAAGGGAGTGCACAACAACCACAGCTCCTCTCACCTGTTTGTGCAGAAGCCTGGCCATGGGGGGAAACTCACTAGGCGTTTTTTCCAGGATGGGCTGACAGGAGGGACTGCCACCGGGACAGAGACACTTCAGCAGCCTGTCCTGCTGCTTGGCTGTGGAGGCAGCATGGGAGCTGGTGTCCTCCTGCTGCTTTGTGTGTAGCCTCAGAGTGGACAAGGTACAATTGGTTGACTGGCACAACTCTTCAATTACAAGTGGTTTGGTTGGTTTTTAATCAATACTTGTAATATCATAATACAGCAGGGTGGCTGGACAAGATCCCCGAGTATCCTGTCACTGGGAAGTACACACACACCTCACAAGGGGCTGAAGTCAAAATCTGACAGTTTTGGAAATATCTGCTGGCACCCTCCTCTTACTGTTTTCTCAGTCAGAACCCCGAGCCGGGTGATGGAAGCCCAGCTCCTCCTGGAAAAGGGAAGAAAGCCAGCTACTTGATTGCAGAAAAAACAAAGCAGTTGCCTACAGAATACCTTCTAAGCCAAGGTGGGAACACACAGCTGCCAGGGTGGGTCAGTTTGCACCCATCTCAGAACAAAGACAAACTTTTCAGGCATTTGCACCTAGGTGGGATTTTCTTTTATCTGTGCAATGTGAGAAGCTGTAGGCAATACCTAGTGATTTAATTTCAGTTGTGTACCACAGACCGTGTTTTATGCTTCATTGACTAACTTAGTCAAGCACCTTCACCACTGCTTTAATGACCAGTTTGTCTCACCTGACTGGTTTCAGACCCCCAGCAGTGCTGGTGGTGGTGGAGCCTCTGGGGGTCTCCAGTTCACACCCCTCCATTCAAACCAGGGATGAGTAATCTGAAGCAGCTCAGCTCAGGGGTGACAGGGGCTGGAAATGTCCCTAGGGTGGTGGAGGTGAGCACCCACGGCAGCCCCCGGTGCACCTCTGTGGGCACACAACTCCTTCTGCTCTCACCTGCACAGAATGGCCGGGGGGCTGCAGCTGAGCCCAAGGGGACATGTAAGGTCGCATGGGCCCCAGCGGCACAAATACCAGCAGGGCCGTCTGAAGGTCTCCTGCCCTGGCATACGGCAGGTCTCTCCCCAGAATGAGGTCGGGACAGCTGTGGCTTTGTGCAGCCACGTCCACGAACCACTCCCAGGGGTGGAGACCTTCTGCCTCCCTGTGCACTGAACCTTTGCCTATCCAAGTTGTGGCAGCTTGGGTGGTGAATTCCTGTGCTTGCAACAGTGGCAATACGCACACCCACAATGCCTGCCGATGCTGAGGGTGTCTGAGGAGGCATACCATGCAATGAATGTTGGCTGCGAGTCTGATGTTTGCCCTGGAAGGAAAGGAGACCTACTGGGGACCTTTGAGACTTCCCACCTTGGCTGTGCAAGCCCTTGAAGCTGTCCTTGGAGGGCTTTTAGCGGGGCACCTCCAGAGGTTCCCCTCCAACCTAAATTTTCACAGGATTCTGCTGTAATGGCAGGTATACTTAGGTTTTGTTCATTTTCCTCTGAACAAGTACTTACTGAGAACAAATTTGCCATAGCTGAAGTACTGTTGGGGTGGGAAGGTTGTACAGAGCCTTTTTCATTAACTGCCACCCCAGAAGAGCTTTACCAAAAGGGCAGGTTGCCAACCAGTATCACTTCTTTGATCATGTGGGGCCTTCTGTGCTTGTTGGCCAAGTCACAGCACCTCTCCAACACATAGAGGCCATGGAGTTGGCAGAGAATCCATTAATGGTCCCAGATGGTTACTGGCATCTACAGGTATGAACCTCAAGAAAACTTTGCCTCCTGTTTTGTACTCTTTTTGTTTGTTGAGTATTTTTATATTTATTGCTTTTAGTGGAAGTATTTCTTTGCCAGGGAACATAAAAAACCAGAAATGCAACAGCACATGTCTGCAGACAAAAGATTAAGTTCTGGAAGACAGGAATGTTATATGTCTCTCTCTCTCTCACCACCCATACACACATATGCAGATATATCCTTACATATTCTTTTTCTGTTTTTTACACTGCTGGAAATAATCATTATGAGGAAGAGGCTGACATGGTGAAAGGCAGAGCCTTGGTCCAGAGGCTCTAAATAGGAGGACTGGACCACCGGGACTTTTACAAAGCTCAGCAAGCAGAAGTGTGAGTGCTATCTGGTACACAGGGGTGAGGGAGGAATAACCCTGAGCATTGGTCCAGGCTGAGAAGTGACTGGTGGATAGGACTTGAAGGTAACTGTGAACGAGCTTGAACATGGGCCAAAAGTAATTCTCATTGTGTATAATGCAAACTGCTTACTAAGCTGTACAAGGAGGACCACAGCCAGCCCAGTGGAGCAGTGTTGAAGACTCTTGTATAACTGTGACTCCAAAATGCTGTTCAAGATGATACATTACAGTAAGGAAAAATGGATAATGATGCTGGCAAAGTTCAAGAGAGATTCTTTCGCAGCCCTCTGCAAAACTGCTGAGGTTACAGGTAGACAGACCGGTAGAAACCCAAGTGTTTAAGCAGGGAGGCTGAAGGCAGGCATGGTAGCAGGAAACAGCAGGCAAGATGTCTTGCTATATGTTAGGCACTGGAATGAACAATACACAGCCTCCTGGCGTGGCCTAAATAACTCATTGCCTGGATGGGGCAGCTGAGCCAGGGTGCAGGGTACCAGCAGCACCATCCTTTCTGCTTCCTCCCAAGGCCATCACTTCCAGTATGCTGGTGAGGTAAAGGTTAGGTCGAATCTTGCAACACAGCCTGTTCTTTTCTCAGTCAAAATGGCACTTTTTTGGCACTGTCTACTGTCCCTCAGCTTGTTCTTATTGTTTTGCTGCTGCTAGGTGGCATTTTCTCTGAAGGCCTGTGGTCCTTGGCCACAACATGTTTCCAGTGTTGCTCTTTCCAATACCACTGTGGTTCCTGCTGGGTGGGTTTCATACTATCATACCATCTCATGTTGCATGAAGCAGGGCTTGCTGAAACAGCTGGAACAGTCTCTGCCCTGAGCTGTTGGTGCAGCAGCAGCCACGGCATTAAACACTAGCAGAAGTTGCTTATTTCCCCTAAAGGGGGATCTTTATAGCTCTGCCCTTATTTTCTGTTGTAGTCCCAGAAACACTGTAACTCTGACGGCAGGGGTTAGAAATTTGATTTGTTAAACACTGCAAGGGCATTATGTCTTGGGCTTTTTCAGAGTTTCCTGGATGTTACTGAAACAGGATAATCACTTACTCTTGTGCAACCAACGACCACATGGAAGCTGCTCACAAAAGAAACAGCAGTTTCTTTGCTAACAAAGGAACTCCTTAATGCTTTATTTTTCCAACAAAAATCCCCCAAACATAGTAATTAAATTTATCCCTTTGTCCCGGTTTTTGTGTTTATTCTCACTTACAAGCAAGCCCAGTGAGGGGATGGAATATAGGGTTCTTTGGTATTATAATAAGAGCCTTGGTCTTAAGTTTTTTCTGTGGTTAATTATTCTTAGCCCAAAAACGCCAGAATGGTGAAGATTTTTCTTCTTTGGACTCCTTTGTCTAGTGTGTTCACATTACCATAGATGGAATACTCTGGAGAAGCTATAACATTTCAGTTTAATCAAGTCCAGGCACAAATTTTGGACCAAAAGCTAATACAGCAGAGCATCAGCAACATCTGTCTCCTCTCTGCACACAGATACAAGAGGACTCAAGAGCTAACCAGGCATTTTATGACAGAAAGATTTGCTTATACAAGAACCATCTCCCCTTTTCTCTTCTTCAGTCTTCCTCTTGTTCTCCCAAATGCAAATCAGTAACTTTTATTAACACCAGGTCTGACAAACATTTCTATGTTTGAATGCGAAGACAGATGGGTGTTTGGTTTGGGGGATATTAGTCAACCAGGAATGCATAATCAGCATGAGTAATTAATTACCCTCAACATATCCAACGGCTTGGGCATCCCTGGGTCAGGATTCCTAGGACTGAGATCTAAGAAGGAGTAGACCCGGGAAGAGTCAGCTTCTCGAGGGGAATGGAGCTCTGGTGAGCTGGGGTAGAGCGGTTTGCCCATGGGCATGGCTGGAACTGAGGAGATGTGGCAGGAAGAAATGCTGGTGCAGAGGGATATCACATCGTAGCTAAGCAGGTCTGGAGGATGAGTGGAGGGCCTGGCTTGAGTCTCTGTCCGCACCTGGGTCTGGTGCATGAGCTGGACCTGTGGTGGGGTACAGGGGTGGAGAGTGCTCCCCGGCGATGGCTCAGCTTGGGACACCCCAGAGTGAAGGGCCAGACCCTCCCGGGGCCAGACCGCTTTCCTCCTACCGTCATTCTGGAAATGGCGCAGAAGAACGCGTTTGGGGCTTCACCCGGAGTCGCCTCTGCCCATCTCTTGTGTTTTCAGGCAGGACACAGCACCTCCAGAAGCCAACGGGGAGCGGCGAGAGTGGGGGCACGAGCAGGATGCGTTCAGTCTTCCCTAAAGGCTGCATATGAGGTTAACTGTATTCGGAAGTGCCCAGGTTACTTTTTCACAGCCTCAACCCCTGGAGTGATGTTTATGTGGCCTTTTCTTACTCCCTGCACCCTCGCATTTTCAGATGATTCAGGGGCCCCTTTGCCAGAGGCAGCCAAATCAACCGGGTGTTAATGATCCACCTGCAGGCTGGACTTTTGCAGCCGCTGTGAACTAATTCTCTTTCTTGGTCACATCCCCAAACGGTGAAACGTTATGTCATCTGACAACAGCTGTTGTCCCTATTTTGTCTCTTTGGGGAAGGCACCAGGCTAAATCATGAGACCTTCTCTCCTGGTAGGTTTGCTGTGGCTGGTACCTGCAGCAGCCACCAGAGAACAGTCACTCTGTAGGACTGTGAGTTCTGCATCTTTGTAGTGTTAAAGCAGCATGAGCGACTTATGCTGGGACATCACAGAATCATAAAATGGTTTGGGTTGGAAGCAAACTTAAAGATCAGTTATGCCTCCCCTCCCCCCATCCCAGCCCCACCTAGGCAGGAATATCTTCCCCTAGACCTGGTTGCTCAGAGCTCCATCCAGTCTGACCCTGAACACTTCCAGGACTGGGGCATCCACAGCCTCTCTGGGCAGCCTGTTTGTTATACATGAAATTACAGGTTTGGTTTTCGCAGTTGTGAGGTGACGAGTGACTGAGTTGAATTTTGGTTGTTAATGAGTTATTAATTAAGTTCTTGAGTTTAATGAAGGTTTGTGGTTCATGTTCGTTAATGTTTGAGTATTAAGAGTTGCCTTCCAGTGTTGACCAAAGTTCCAGAGTTTACTTTTTATTGAAAAATCTTGTAAAATCTTTGGAAGAGATCCACAAGTTCAGTTAAATTCCAGGGAAGGACAAACCCCTCACCCCTTCCACAGGACTATTTTTAGAAACCGACCGTTTCTCTGTCCCCGGGCTCCATGGAGACGGTGCATATCAATGAGGAAAGTTTCCCGCCGAAAATCGGAGTGACATCACTGAGAGACTGCACCCCAGCAACACTGAGCCATTGGTGAAAAGACTTCACATCACCCCTGGACTCCACCAATCACCCCTAACCTGAGTGGCTGGACACTAAGCGGAGAGGGGCGGAGACAAAAGGTTATAAAAGAAGGAACACAGAGCAAAATTTTGGGTTTTTTGCCCACACCCGGTTCGGGGTTGCTCGGTGCCTGCTGAGGTGCTGCTTTTGCCCTGCCTCAGCTTGGGATTAGCCTGGGCAGAGCTCGGTGCTGGGATTTCTGGGTCTGACTTTTCAAACCATTTCTCCTCGGGAAAACCCAGTCGAGAGACCAGCGCCGAGGGTCGGCTGGGCGGGGGTGTACAGCCCTACTGGCGGCAAGGGCCCTCAATCACTGTGGCCCCGGGTTCTTGTTTTTAGTTTCTGGAAATGAATTTTGCTTTTCCTTTCGGTTACCCAACGAACTCCTTATCTTTTTTTTACTTCTTCTGCATCGATCATCCTTTTTCACACTGTTCCAATGCCTCAGCACCCTCACAGTAAACAAATTCTTCCTAGTATCTAATCTGAATCTGCCCTCTTTCAGTTTAAAGCCACTTCCCCTTGTCCTATTGTTGGAAAACATACCAGTTTAAAAATTTTTATATATAACTTCAGCCAGGTTTGTTCACCTTTCCCCTGGGGAAGGGAACTGAAGCTTCTTTCCAGGGCATTGTTTCTATAGGGGAGGCCTGATGGGCTTAGCACTCCAAGAGATTGGGAGTAGCCCCAAAGAGATAAGGCCTTTGATGGAACATCAACAGAACATCAGTGGCCATCTATGAACAGCTACCCCAGACTCTGCCTCTGGGAGAGTTGGAGACATCACCTCCGGAAAAGACTGATAAGAAAATCAAGGATTAACATCAGAAGCAAAGAATAGGAGTCGGCGTCCAATAGGAGACCAAATACTAAGAACTATGCAACTTCGGACCAGTGAACACGGATCCGATTCGTTTCTATGAGTTTTGACTGTATAAAAGATCTGAAAAATCCAGTAAATGCTATGTATCGTGGAATGATTTTCTCTGCACACCCAGGCTATGTGTGGATGATTTCTGTGGTACATCCTGGCCAGAAGAACATCCTGGCGAGAAAATAAAGTAATGCCTTGACTCTTTAACATCGAAAGTGTTGTTGGAGGGCTTTTGTTTTTCCTCGCAGTTTCGGTGACACTATCACTATGTGCTCTTGTAAAAGTCCCTCTCCATCTCTTTTGTAGTCCCTTTAGGTACTGGAAGGCTGCTACAGGGTCACCTCAGAACCTTCTCCCTTCAGGCAGAACACCCCACCTTGCTCGGACTGTCCTCATGGCAGAGGCATCTCGCTGAGCATCTTGGTAGCTTGCTCTGGAGTCAGTTCAACAGGTCCATGTCCTTTTTACGTTTATGTTGGGGTTCCATGAGCACACAGGGACAGCAGTGAGACATGAGGCCACAAAGCACTGTGTGCCCATTGGAAAGGAGTCTTGGGGTGGGAAGGCATCTGTGACTCAGACTGCATGGGGAAGTAGCAAGGAAACTCAGTACTGGAGTCTGTGGTGGGGCTGGAGTTCAAACAGGAAAAGCTCTTCTTGAAGTTGAGACCAGCCTAGTCTGCCCTTGTGCTATGCCTGCCCACAGAGGGCTGGTAGGAGAGGTGGTGGCAAGGATAGGGCTTTCTCACTGTCTCCCACAGGCAGCAGTGCCAGGGTGAGTCTCTCCCTGCAGTTTCAGCTGCTGCTAGTGGGTTGAAGCTGTGCCTTCCAGTCAGGGGTTTGGCCCACAGCTGACTTTTACCCTGGGTTTTAAGGGGTTGGTTTGCAAAGGGAGTATATTGGCATTTCAGGCATGATGACTATGGTTTCCATAGCAGCCTGCAGGCCTGAGTCAGCATCTCCCTGCTGCCATGGCTGGAAGATCTGTTCCGGGCATGGCACATGAAAACACAACACTGGGGCAGGGAAGGGTAGTGTGTGTAAGGTCTGAGCTACCCTGAGGGCAGGAAATACATCAAAGAGAAGATCAAATCAGTTTTTTCCACAGTTAAATGGGGGGATCCCTTTTGAAGAATGGGGCATGCCCATGCCCACCTGAAGGATGAGTGCTCTCCTTAGCATGAAGCTCCTTTCAGCTTTTTCTAAGCATATCTGCTTGTGTTCTTGCCATGTTCCAGCTGGGGCTGGGCAAGTGTGCAGAATGCTGTGTCCAGATACACACTGGCTCAGACTTCTTGGCTGGAAGGAGAGCTGAAGCATGGTCTTCCCTTAGGCACAGAGACAATTGAGTTTGTCTTTGCAGCTGCAATTTGAGAGCAAACACAGTGAGAAGAAGAGATTCTGTGTCTCTGCTCAGGATGGCCAAAACCAAGCCAATTAGAAATGGAGAGGCAATTCCTCCTCCCTGGACTGAGAAAAGACATAACTGGTCATTTGAGCACTGTCAACGTTTCTGGCCTTCAAGATAAGGTTCAATCTTACATGTGCAGCAAACTATGTTTTCTTCTGATGAATGCGTGAACAGATTCAAATTACCAGCTCAATGTGTCCCCCTGTACAACACGACCAGTGTCAAATGGTACTGTAAGGATGTGGGAAAGCCCCCCAGTGTTTCTCTAAGTGCTCTATTTTGAGACCAGTAAGCGCTGTGTAAATACTGGTGTGCTGGGAGCAAGCTGTGCTTGAAACATGAAACTCCTCTGAGAAAGGTCATTTGCTTCCTCTGGATGCATCACAGGATTGCTAGCAGGAACCAGCTCAAATTAAGCACAATGTGGAAAAACCTGTCCCATGTCCATCCCTCAGGGCTCATGTCCATCCCCAACTCCCTGCTGCCCTTCTTGTCTGTGTATATGCATTCACGCACAGGACTGACACTCCTGTAATGGGGTTTTCCCCTCCAAAACTACCCAGATTTGCCTGGAGCCAGGGTACCTCCCTAGCCCAGCAGCCTTTTTCTTTGTCCTGTGTTCCAGTGCAAGATGTCTCCGCTGCCTTTTTATGTACAAGGACCTCGCAGAACCGCATATATGAACAGAGACCTATAGGATCCTCAGGGTGATGTTTTGCCAGGTACAGCAGGCCCAGGGTAAGATACACAGAGATTTTGCTCCATACGAAGTGTGGACCCACAGCACAATGCAGTGTTTGGGCGGGTGAGAGAGAGTGTGGGTATGGCCAAAGGTTTTCAGCCTCTGATCCAACTCCATGCTGCCTGGCTTTCTGGGTGCTCTGCAGGCTGTTTCCCATCTCTTCTTACTCACCCATTTGGGTCAGTCTGCAGTTCAAAGGACTTGCCCTCTTACTTTAAGGATCTTCCATGTGGATGAAGTGCCTCTTTCTGGCTGAAGAAGAAGTCCACAGCCTGCTGGGAGCAGTACAGCTTTGTAGCAGGCAGATTTTGGGGGTCCTGACAGCAGTGCCTCCAGGCAGTCTGGCCTGTAGACATCTGCATGGTCTTTGCTGGCATGAGGTGTGCACTCATTGCGTGTACATAGCGACAGACCCGGGTGTCCCTCCTTCAGCCCGGCCAGGGTCTCAGAGGTGGGGATGAGTTCTGTATGTGCTGGAGCATGGCTCTGTCCTGTGCATTCTGTGTCTTCTGCTCCCCAGAAACATGTCAGACAAGCCCCTGACCCGTGACACTGATCTGCTTTCTAGTCATGCAAGCTATTGCTGGCATCAGGCTAAGGTTTCATGCAAGCTATTGCTGGCATCAGGCTAAGGTTAAGAGCACTTCTGCTCTGTTCAGTGCCAAAACCGCTTTCCCTATTGAGTCCTACTTTGGTTAGGATGTTCCCTGTGTACTTGGTTTGCAACTGTCTCTTGAGGGGACCAGGACACCGAGCAGCTGTCCGGGGCTGGAAAGCATACAGCTATGCCACAGCCTCCCTTGATATCTGACTTCCCAGAATGCAGTTTTCAGCCCAAAGACCACTCTTCCTGCCATCATATTCAAATACAGGCCAGGAGCCCCCCTCATTCACTGGCTGTTTTCCAAAACACCCATGCTCACAGACTCACCTGTGAACCACTACAGATAAGAATATTTTAGTGGGCAAAACATGAAATACCGTATGGTGGCCACCAGAGAGAGCAAAACATGCCAAAGGGCTTGGCACGACTTCTGCCAGATCCCTTCTGCTGAGCTGCAGTACTTTGGAGGTAGTTTCTCCTTTGGTTTGCACAGTCCTGAAGCCAAGGCAGAGGTTGGGAGCTGGAGCAGCAGGGCTGGAAGGAGTGAGCTGCTTTGCTGTGCCACCACTGCTGCGCAGCAAGTTGCTGAATCATAGAGGGTCTGTAAGTAATGGGACAACAAAAACAAAACCGACATCCTCAGCAGCTGCCGGACTGGGGCATTGCTTCCCCCAGGCACCCCCGTGGGTCCACATGGGCAGGGCAGCCTGTCACACAGATCCAGGGCAAGCTCAACTTCTGACACCAGACTGCTCCTGCATCCTCAAAGATTTCCAGCCTGAAACTGTTGGGGAGAGGAATTTCCAAAACAAGTATTGCTATTCAAGGAATGCAGCAGGGGGAGGAAATAATCACAACAGAGATAAGGAGAAGTTGGTTGATTTGACAACTGTGCAAGTTCCTCTGGCTCCTGGCTTGTTTAGGATGAGGCTTCAGCCCATCTCCCTCTGCCCCAGGTAACACAGTGCTGCCTTAACATCAGCTCTGCCGGTGGGGTTGGGGAGGCAGCTCTGAGGCAGATGCAAGAGAAGATGAAATACAGCTAGAGGGGTCAGAGCAGTAGAGGGGCATCTGTTCCCACTCCCCTTGCAAATGAGCCAGCCAAGCTCCTCTCCTTTGGAGCCATCCACTGGGCTTCCTCTGGCTTTTTGGTCACAAGGCTCTTTCACTAAGAGCATGTGCAGGTTTCAGGAGTTTCTGTGGAAAGCCAAGTAGCTGTACTGCACTCCTGCAGGGATTTTGGGGGCTTATGTGCTTTTCTCCCTGTCCTGGGCTGTTTTGCTCTCAGCTGCCAAGATTGCCCATCTCACCACCAATCCCCTCAGGGACCAGCTCTGTTTAACATCTATCTGGCCGCGTGGCACTCCTCTGGCAGTCTACTGAAGTCTTTGTATAAGTGTTCCACTGGAAAACATCTGGGGTCCAGAGTCTTGTCCTCTCCTCCCAGGGACGAAGAATAAGCTGCATAGCTCTTGGCTTGGAGTTCAGGAAGAATTTGTTTGCTAAAACCAGATGTCTGCATCCACTTTTGCTGACCGCACACTGGGGCTTTTGCACCTGACACTTGCAGAGGGGCTGTTCTCTCACTGACAGGCGGCAAGGGATTTGTCAGAGCCAAGGTTGATATCCCAGGACTGTGCACATCTGTAGCTTGGAAATTAAGTGATACGAAAAAGTAGGTTCACTGGCTGGACAACCTGCAGAAGGAAAGATGGACAGACAGTGCTTGGGCAGGTGGATGCAAGGCACTCACCTGGCTGTCCCCAACACACTCATAGGGCTCATACTATGCACACAGAAACTAAGGAGATGCCCTGAGTATTTAGACAACACTAGGAATTAATAATTTCAGCCCTTTAAAGTGAAATTGTCCACCCAAAGGAACGGCTTCAGATCTGCAGTTCCATCTCGGCTCATAGGTGTGCTCAGCTTTGCTTGTCCACTCTGTGCCATTCAACCATACTGCTCACATTGGTCATTTTAACTCACTGCTTTTCCAAACTTGCTCAGCACTTTCATCTCTGACAAAACACTTGTGAGGATCTAAAATATAAAATGCAGTTGGCCAGGGGTCATTCTTCCTGACTCCTTCTAGTGTCCAGCTCTGTAGCCTGAGCCCTGGTTTATAGTCTTGTTGCAACACAGAGATGCAGAAGTTTCCTGCAGCTCTCAATGCCTCCTCCCCAGAGACATACCTAATGTGAGGGAGGAGCACAGTAGAGACTTTATTGACCTAATGCTAGAGGGGACTATTATAGTCTTCTCCCTTTTGCTGTGCTGTACTTCTGAACAGGGCTCAGAGACACTCTTTCCCTCTTGCATATGCAGCACAAGGTTAATTTTTGTAGTGCTCCTTGCTCATTTCTGCAGTTCTTTGAAGATGCATATGTCCTTGTTCCTCTGGAAATACAGACAGCAACCGAGTGCTTTTCCTACCAGGGCTGTGCACAGAAGCAAAAGCTGTCTCTTTCTAATGCTGTTACCCACTTTCTTACAGCTGGAGGTTGCATTATCCTTATTAACTGTAGCACAAAGAGCTCATGATGTTACCCACAGATACACTTCAGTCTCTCTGCAACACTGCTTTCCAAGGCAGGTCTCACATCTGACATTATTTGTCTCCAAGTTACGTTTCTGTAAGTCATTAAAGTTTATTTCACCAAACTGTAATGATTTGGTTAGATCCAGAGCCTCCCGGAACAGAGAGACATTACTTGCCGTGCCACCATGTTTCTGCCATCTGCAAACTTCTTAAAGGTTTTGTAACAGCTACTTTTTGAAAGGTCACCAGACCATTTTTAAACTCTTGTTTCTTTTGTACAAGACATGGGTCTTACCGAAGCATCATGTGATATTAAGTGAAAAAATGCTTTGAGGAAATCCGATTATATAACAGAAACACCGTTCCCTTTATTGGATTGAAGCAGTAATCCTGTACTGCTTGCTTTTTATTCGTTAGTGTTGGTTTTTTGTTTTGGTTTGGTTTTCTTGGGTTTTTTGTTTGTTTGTTTTAAGGAAGAAAAACAGAAGAAAACAAGTTTATTTGACAGTACTGTGCCTCATGGGTGACTGTGGTAGCAATCTTCAGCCTCTTTGTTGATCCTGAGTGTCAAACTGACATTTGTATAAGGGACCAGCTGTTCCCTTGCCCTTACTGCTTTTATCTTCATGGAAATCCTATGCCGGTTTTCTTTATTCTTCAAGGAAAACATTGACGGTGTGAATGGAGAGTATGTGGGTGCAGGAGCACCTACAGGAACAAGTGGCAGGAGCAGCCACGGGGTGGGCAGTCATGGATGGCATCTTCATTAGCTGACTATGAGTTCCACCTGCTTTCCAGACCACTCCAAAACCAGGGATGGTCTCAAATATGTGACAGCCTGAAGCAGGATATACTGAAGCCATTAAAAATAGTATTTCGAAGATGAGACATAAAGCATCCTGATAAGGAGACAAAGAGCAGCGAGTATTTCTTAATGGTTCCCAGAAGAGGAGCAGAGATTAAGAAAATGGAGACACAAGAGACCACAATCACCATCAGCTCCTAACAGGTACCAAAAGTCAAGACTCCAAAGCAGCGCACATTTCCTGAGGTAACAACACAGGAGCCATCATAAGACCTCAGCAGTGAGTGTCCCTTTTACTCTGCATCGCCATTCAGTATCTTTGGACAGGCTGCTTGCATTTTGGTGCTTGCATCCTGGACAGACCACTCAGATGCTCTCGTCTTGAATATCCTTGTGAATAAGAGGAAACTGGCTTAGTTTCAAAATAAGTATGCCCTCTTCCCAGAGGGTCCCACAATGAGCTTTGCTGTCTTGTTGCAAGATGAGCTTTTGCTCTGAGACTTCTGATTTGTGTTTTTGCCATCTGCAGCTGTCACGTGGGGCTCCACGAGGAAGGACACTGCTGCTGCTGGTAACAGTCCCAGCCTTTACACTAAAACAGTGGATGCTCAGCATACCACGACCCTGTTGTGGCCTATTATACATGTTGCCAGCTCCTCATGAGTGCCTGGTGTGTGAACTGGCCTCTGGTGCCAGGTGTCTCTTGTTATTAATGTGTGATGTAAGCACGATAGCAGCAGGGGCCTTGAGAGTTTTGGAACAGGCCAGAAGCAGAGGCTCCAGGTCTATAAATAATTCCCTGGCAGCAGGTTAGGTGTGCAGCCTGAAAAGCTGGGCAAAGCCTGTGTTAAGTGTTCTAAAAAAAAGCAGCGGCAGCTGAGCAATGAGAAACACATCTGAGCAACAGAGTCAGGCACCTGCTGCGGTGTGGGAAAGCAACACCCGCCAGTGCTGCACAGGAAAGGGGGTGGAGGACAAGGGCTAAGAGCTGTCTAGAAACTCAGACACCTTGAAGAAGTGCCAAGATGCCACATGTGCCAAGATGCATTCTGGGGGGGGTTTGTGCCACAGCTGTGGGCTGTGGGCACCTCTGTTTCACACAGCTCTGCTTTTCTAGGGATCACGTGCAGCTGAGGTTGGAAGGGAAGTTTGGAGGTCATCTGGTATGAGCCCTCTGCTCAAACAAGGCCACACAGAGCCAATCACCCAGGACATGTCCAGATGGCATTTGAACATCTCTAAGGATGGATATTCCCATCATCTGCCTCGTTGCAAAACCCTTTTGAGCTGCAATAGCGGGTGCATGGTGCCATGAGTGTGTCTGAGCATGGCTTTTTGAGCCCATCTAATGCTTCAGTTCTCAATGAAGCTTTAATATGTATGTGTCAATGTGTCTAATCATGATTTTGGGCAGTATTATAATTAGTGCACGTGAGACAGAGCACTCCCTAGCAAAGTGCTTCAAAGGTGGGCCAGTCGCAGGGCTTTAAACATGCTGATTTAAAAAGCAGCAATTTTGCAGAGAGCAGACTCTCAGGCAGAGAGCCACATCAGCCAGTCACAGTCCTTGCAGTAGCCAACACTGACTCTGATACTCAGCAGCCCTTTACGTGTTAAAGGCCCTCACCACCTCTGCAATCAGATGGCATCTTGCCCACCAGAAACTCTTTGCAGTGAGATCACAACTTTGAGGACTGCTAAGTAGATCTCTGTGAGAAATCCCAGTTTCCACTCCTGTTCTCTGTGTTGTCTGGGCAATCCTTGTTACATCAACAAGGTGTGCTGAGACCTTGTTTCTACAGGATTCTTGCTGGGAAGTACCACAATGTTCATGTAAGTTAGAGGTAACCAAAACACAGTCAATTGCTGCCTCTGTAATTGTGTTTTCTAAGGGTATGATGGTGGTTTAGAATGATTATGGCAGGGAAGGATATCTCAAGGGCTCTTGCTCAATCCCTTTATTCAAAGCTACTGTAAATCTGAATTCACACTCTATCATCACTCAAGGATTTGCCCAGTTGAAGTGGAAGCTGTAGTCTTCCTCCTCCTATTGGTTCAGAGACATCCAACTCGTCCCCTTAGCTTTGTGCTGCCTTATAAGGGTCCTGCTTAGATCAAAGTTTGGAAAACCACCCAGGCCTGGTAAATATGTGAGGCAAATTTCTAGCAGCTGGGTGAGAAAGCAAGTTTTAGAGACACAGGCAGAAAGTCAGTTTTTCTTCACCCACAATGAGCAAACCCTGGTTATTCTGCAGAGCGTCAGATACTATCTACCTGAACTTGTGCAAAGTTTGACGCTGTTTCACATGACACCTCTAAAAACTGGAGACACATGGATACCCCATGTGTTCAGAGAGTGTTCAGGGAGTGTTCAGAGTCAGGCTGGATGGGGCTTTGAGCAGTCTGGTCTAGGGGAAGGTGTCCCTACCCATGGGCAGGGAAGTTAGAACCAGACAGTCTTTGCAGGGCCCTTTTAACCCCAGCCATTCTATGCTTCTGTGACATTCTGAGGCTGCCTCTGTGGACTTGTTTCACCAGCACACCCCACTCACCTATGCCATTGATGTCTTCACACAGCCTTTGCACTTCCTTGTGTCAAGCACATCCCCAGGCATTGATGATTAGTGAGTGGATGCATTAAATTCATAAAGACCCCAGTGCCAGCGCTGACCATACCACTGCCTCCTTTGTAAGAACACATCAGCCCTGGTCATACCACAGTCAGAAAGACAAAGGAATTTGGACCATGAACAGAAGAATAATCTCTTTTCCCTTCAATGCAGATTTTCTCCAGTCCTGGTCTCATCTCCAGCACATCTCACTATTCCTTGTGCCCATGTATCTCTGACAGTATTTTTGGAAGTGGGGAGAACAGTTATGCTGCAGAGACATCTTCTCCCACATTGCTGGAACACATGCTGCTCTGGATTGCTGTGACTTCAGACCCCAGACCCCCTTAATCAGTGCTGCTCTTCCCTGTGAAGACTTGTCAGCACATTTCCCTTAAAGGGGTCACTAGATCTCATGGGAAAGAGAAGTGGTGGCTATGCCTTCTTTTCTTTCTTCTTTTTTTTTTTTTTTTTTAATTTTGTTTCTATTCCAGACTGTGGTTTGGTAAAAGAAAACTGAGGCATTTGCTGGGTGGGGTGCTGCTGGAGGGATGATTTTTCAGACTCTTCTTCACATAGGAGTCTACCAATATTTTGCATTTTTTGACTAAGTTGTTTCTCTCCCTCTTGAGAGAAAGTTGGAGGATGTAAAAAAACCCCAAACTGTCAGTGAGCTCTTAATGTGATGTCCTACATGCCAACAGTCAGCAGCACCTCTACATGCTCCTAGACATGGGCTTAGCATCTGTTTGCCAGCTCTGGATGAGTTGGACACAACCTTGGAAAGCTTCACAGCTCCTCCCTTTCTCTCTTGCAGCATGGCAGATGGTCACAGTGTAAACACCGTGCCAAGTTCTGGTTATTAAAATGTAGTTTAAAGCAGGTTTGGAAAGCACAGGCTACTGTGCGACTCCCTGCTCTTTCTCTGGAAGTGCCCTGCAGGCTTCTCCAGGCTTGTTGGCATTGTCCACGACCCTAGTGCAGCAGTGTCCCTTTGCACAGGGACTGCACTCCTGCTGCCCCACTGGCTCTGGCTATGGAGCTCCTGAGGAGCTGGTTTATTGCTGTGTCAGTCACACAGCCCAGGAACCACTGATCAATCCTTGAAAACCTCCCAAGGTGTCAAGACCCCCAGCATGTTGGTATGCTGTCCCAGGGCTGCATCATCCTCCTTGGGAAGGGGGTTTTCACAGCATTCATCCTGAATATCCCAAGCCTTCCCTTCTGCAGAAAGACTGGGGATTTCACTAGAAGTCCTGCTTGACTAAAAAGGGCACTTCTTGTGGCAAAATTTAAAAAAAACCCCAAAAACAAAGCCCCAAAAAACCAACAATGTCAAAAAAAAAAAGCAGCATGTAAGAATGGGAAATACAATAGAAAGCAAAAGAATGTAGTAAAGATTGCTTGCTTGGGTACTTAGAGGTGATATTGAGCATGCCCAAGTTCCACCTACAACTCAGACTAGAAAGGATCATCAAAGGTAGTACAACAGGACCCTACAGGCATTCTAGAAGTCGGGGAAAATGTACATCCACTGACAGATGGAGGAAACACTGTGGTACTGGACAGTATGGAAAAAAATACAATGATCAATGGATTTTTGTAGCATCTTCAGAGGCAAAGCCTGCTCCCAGATCTCTGCATTCACCAGCTTGGTTTTGGAAGTAGGTGGGAAGACCAAATGTGGGGTTTCAGGACTGCTTAGAGAATGACTAACCCAGATGAGTTACCAGTTCATGTCAATGAAGCTGCTGTCAGCCAGAGTGGAATATCGTGGCAACTGGGAAAAGGCTGAACGAAAAACCTAATATGATGCCCACCTTTAGGGAGGGCAAGGAGAAAGATATATGAAACAGCAGTAGTACCTCTGTCCTTGGATAGTAATTACAAAATTATTATAAGCAATACCTCCATCCTTAGGAAAATCATGGAGCAAGAATTCTTGGAAATAATTTTCATGCATGTGTAAGGCAGGAAGGTAATCAAAACGTCCACTGGTACAGCCTTTGGACTTAATGCAAACCCCTTATTTTCCCCACTCAGCTCATCACTGCAAGATGTAGTGCTGACTTGGGAAGTCAGTCACCTCTGACTCTACAGAGATCTTTGTGCACTCATGTGCATTGCTGGTATCGTTATATTTAGAGCAGTGGATGGAAAAGGAAAATGGGCTCCAGGAGTGGGGTTGCTGCCTTGGGCAGACAGAAAACAGAGGTCTCGTGTGAGTGCATTGTCCCGGAGTATATAGACATCCTGCACGTGGGATGTAGTCAAATAAGAACAGATCCAGCATCAACACTGCTGCGCTAAGACACAAAGCAAGAACAAAGGACAAGCACACCCACTTCCAAGGGGGTGAAAAGGTTTAGCAAACTAGCTTAGAACTTTCCTTTCTTCTAACAAAAGCTTCTTTTTTGTTGTGGGTTTTTGACTCTTTTTTTCTCCTGTGGGCTGGAGAACAGGAAAGTGTAGCAGGGTAAACATGTGGGATAAATGTAAGAAACCTCTGCTCCCCCACCCTGGCTCTTGGCAGGCAGGTGGAGCACAAGGAGGAAAAAGCTCTGCTAGAGTAAATATGGTCTCACAGCAAGATTCAAGGGATCCTTTACCAGCCACATGCTGATCTGGTCCAGGGAAGCCTTGGTAACTGGTGGGGAGAAGGGTGAAATCCTGCTGACACTTCTCAGCTGCTGCTTTCAGCAAGGGACAAAATTTCCACACACAGTTTCTTCCAGCCACTGAGCACTCCTCACCCACTCAGGCAGTAGAGAGGAGGAATAGCTCAGTACTCCAAGGGCAGAAGTATTCTGCTCACAGAATACTCCTCCCCTCTTTAGGAGGAAGTGGAAGGTTGCCCTCAGACTATTTTTCTGCCTGTAGATGTCAAACTTGGAAGCATGAGAAGGTAACACCCATGATTCCTGTGCAACATTTCAGGGTTCAAGAGTCAACAGAAGATTCCACAGGGACCATCAAGCCTGCTGCAGCACCCCAGTTTGCTGGCAACTTCTGTGCATTGATGGTCCTGCATTGTCCCCAAAGCCCTTGGAAGCAGCTGTGAAGGGACAAAGCAGGCAGAGGCCACTGCCCTCTTCCAGAGCCCTCTGTCAATATGGTCTTCACAGCATGCCTGCAAGCGACTGCAGAGGCTTGGGGATATCCTGCCCCTTCTGCCAGCCTGGGCCTAGAGGCTGGTAGCTGGTCTCAGCTGGAAACAAGCCCACCTTTCCCTGGAGAGCTCATGCCTAGCCTTAGCCACAGTCTGGCCAGAAAGATCTTTTCCACAGAAACTGGTTTTGTGAGAAATTGCCAAGGAACACAGGCAAATGTTTACATCAGTTTCCCAGGAATTACTTCTCCACTTCCACACTCCAGCCAAACCCACAAGCTCTCAAGGAGCAAGCAGTGGCCTGTTCCCCCAAGCAGTCACAGCCTGAGTGAGAGTTTGCATCCCCTGCCTGGTTTCAGGACGGATTGCATGCTGTCCCCCTACCCACAGGTAAAGGAACCACCCTACAGTTTTTTGGTGTCATCTGGGGACTCTTAGGTCTGTTTCTCTAATGGGGAAAATTTTTACAGCACAGAGAAATTAATTTAGGGGGCAGCCAGAGGGAGGAAAAGATGGAGAAAGTTAATGCAAGGAGGTTAAGGCACAGCCTAGTACACCCCATGAGCCAGAAACCCACCCAGACAGAGGGGTAATCCAGAGCAATGCTGCCAAACGTTGTAACTGAAAATACTTTTATTTGACATCAACAGTAAAGAAGGAACATTGGATTACACATCCCTTGATATATAAATGATAAGAATGCAAAAGCAAAACCATCTACAGGGAACCCAGAAGCAGTCCAGTATACAAGTAGCGTCCTGGGGAAAAGCAGCATATCAGGACCCTCCCTCATGCCAACAAGCAGTCAGTCATCCCAAAGAATCCAAGCATTAGTGTTTCCTTTGCAGCTGTTTTTTCTGGGTTTAGACCGTTAGTTACAATCAGTATCACTTTGAGTGTTTTCACCAGTAGGGGAGAGGAAAAAACACCACCCATCATAGGACACAGTCAGAATTGGCTTCTGTGCAACGTGTTTGTAGATGTGGCCCCTGAAAATCCCAGGGAGAGAAATTTCATGGCCAGGTCGAGTCAAGAGCATTTAATGAGTTTGACTGATACAGTTTACACAGAGACAATGAGATTTAGAAATCACAGGTCAGCACCAAAGGGCAACATGAGCTACAAAAGGTGGCTTCAGTTCTTTACATGGCTTGTGGCTTTAGCAGTGGAAGAGAAATTATGCAGCAGCTTCTTGCACTGCTAATATCTCTCTGCTGAAAAGGGTTTTCAGGTTTCCTGATTTTCCAGTTTCCATTTCTTCTCTCTTTCAAGGCACATGTTGTAGAAACCTTTGATCACAACAGCCAGAAACAAGTGCTCATCCCACCTCCAAAACGTTGAATAATTTTGGCATATAGCCAAACAACGAGTTGTTGCACTAACTTTTTTCTAACCGTCAAAGAATCCCACTGCAAGGAATGTTCCCAGCGTCTCCCCCACCTGCCTGGTAGCAGACAGACACCACTACAGCTGAAGGTCCCAACTCTTTGACTTACAAAAGACTCAGCACAAAATTGAGGTGCTCTCAGCAAAGACATGGCATTTTCAAGTGCAGCCTTGATAAATTTTTGGTGGTGATCTGCTGCTATCTGTGGGAGTGGGGCCCTCCTTCTAAGGCAGCTTTGGAAAAAAAAAAAAAAAAGTCCTTTCCTGTATCTCCATTACTGATACAGACTACATCCATAGCATTGTTTTACAGGTAGATATTTGACCTTGTTTATTTCTGTAAAACACATCTTCTTGTACTCCCTTGCATCTTTAAGACCTGGAGCCTGATCTGCCAAAAGGACTATTGTATTGTATTATTTTTTTTTTAAATGCAATGATAAGCACAAAGGATAAGCTCTTAACCGCAAGCCTTCTTCCTTGCGCTTTGCTCCCGCTCCATGCAAGCCCATCTTTGCTCAGCTCCCAGTGTTACTGGAGCAGCAAGGCTAGCCAGAAAGAGCTTTGAACCAAAGGAGGTGAAGACCTTTCCAAAGTGAGACCAAAAGGGCATCTAGTATTTAAAGTCTCTATGCATCCTGTGAGCAGGCCCAAGAAGAAATGCACTGTTCCCTGGTCCCTGCAGGATCCCACCCCTGCAGTGCAAGGGTTCAGCAAAACCTTCAGGTCTCAAAAAATGCAACAAAAAACCAAACAAAGGGAAAAAAACCCAACCAAACAAACAAAAAAAAAACCCCAGGCAGTGCTGAAGATGATCCCCAGTACAAGTGTCCCTGATTTTAACAGCCTTCAGCACAGGCCAAGGAAGTGCAAATTGCTGTGGTCAGAGCTGGTGGCAAAGTACTCACCAGAAGGAATTCAGTTCTCACTAAGAGTTTTAAATCCCTTAAACCAGCTCCCTAGGTGTCAGCGCTTGAGGCTTTCATACACGGCTAAGGGGAGGAAAGGCAGGGTCTGTACAGGTGGTGCCCTGGTGCGCCGACAGAAAATAGTACTGCAGAATGTGCATGCCCCTCAAGCCTGAGACAATCAGAAGGGAGGTTCCAGACAGAGGACACACATTGCAAACAGGCTTTAGGCAAAGAAAAATCATTTGAATGTCAGCCCTGCTGTGAGTGTCTCAGCACCGCAGGAGATTTAATAGACAAATATGCAGAGCAAACAAAATACATGGCTTATATATAATGACGCACATAAAAAGCCTACTAGTCTAAAGATAAAGGAGGCTTTAAATCATATCCTATTACTGCACCCTAGTTTAATCTGGTATTAAATATACTGCTTATGATATACAAATTACTTTTAAAAGTTATTAAAATGTTACAACAACAACAAAAGTAATAAAATATTTCAAGTTTTATGCACAACCTTGCAAGAGAAAATTTTGGTTTTAGGAAGCTTCAGACAATGCTTAAATAGCATGGTAACTTCCTACCACTGCTAACAAGTGTTAGCAAATTTTAAGGCCTTAATTTAATTGTGCAATTAAATTAATCTTTATTTCAGGAAAAAAAAACCCAACACCACAAAGCTACCCCTCTCTAAACTCCCCCACCTCCCCAGAAAAATCCCAGGTGGTGTTGTGCTGAAGCAAATAATCTCTATCATATCCAGAAGTAAGGTTATCTGAAGCCAGTGGTTTTTAGAGAGGCCATCTGTATAGCTCCCACCCTATGCAAGGAGCTCACCCACAAATTCTGGCAAACTGTCTCAACTCACTCAAAGCCTCCTTTGAGACTAAAAGAAATAATGACATTCATTGAATCCAGACTTGATTGTTCAACACCTGCTCTGCACATAGAGGAGATGTTTGTTTTGGTCACTATGAGAAAAAAGTTGTATTATGCTCTCTCCATTTAAAAAATCTAATGCAAAGCGTAAACTTGGACAATTTTAGCAGCATTTTACAGTCCTTCATAAAGTAAAACCAGGAATGAATTAAAAAGAATGCTTTCACGCACCTCATTCGAAATACCAAATGTCATGGGCAGTAACTGTTGATACATCACAGTCTTAATCAGTAAAATTTGACTCCAGCAATTAACTCAACATAGGGAGTACTGCAGCAAATAGATCAGATTCAACATTTTCTGGCAAAGTAACTATTTACAACTCGAATGTACAGCTTCTAGACTTACAAAACAATAGAGAGCTAGAAAGTTGTGTAAAGTCAAGTTTGAATTTTTAAAAAAAAATTTTAAAAAGCACTTGTCCAACCAATTTGGAGACACTTTGGCATGTCAAAAGAGGCCTTTTTTTTGGTTCATTGCAACTGTTACAACACCAGCAGATATAATGCATCAGTGAGGCCAGATATCCTGGGCAATATAGGCAAGTCTCTGTTGTGTCTCTGATGTTAGCTATTGGGGGAGCCAATATCCACTGTGATCTTTGTATACAGAGGGTACTTGTCAGTTCTTAACACCTTGTAGGATAGTGTATTTAAGCCATCAGAATTCATCGTCTCCCTTGTGTGAGCAATTCGGTCAAACCTGCAAGAGGGGAAGAAAGAAAAGTGGGGGAGAGGGCGGAAACAACAAAGAAAGAAAGAAAGAACAAAATGTTTAAACAATCTGATCTTTGCATGCCTCTCAGGAGGCATCGCAGGTGTTTCAAGAACAACCTGAGTATCAGTGCCATAAACATCCCAAGATGTGGCCAGCCTGAGCAGTGGGCCAAGGCATCCCTATGGGGTCAAATTTCAGCTAGGAAGCAGCAGCCAACCTTTTAAATCACACAGGTCCTTTTCCAGCTCTGCACTAGAGCAGAGGTTTATACCCCAAAGACAAGCTGGAAACAATTGCTCGGAATCTAATTTCCTGCATTTAAGAAATAAAAACAAGAGGAGAGGCCTTCATGCCATAGTGCAATGTTGGGGAAAAGGTCTATGATCAGATAATACACTGGCAAGGGGAAGGTGGCAGCTTACAGAGCAGGAGCAGAGAGCTCTGTCAGGGAGGAAATGGCTGCAGCCTTTCCACATTCCACCTTTGTGCACAGCAAAGAGAAAGCCAAGCAGTCGGAGCAGCAAGGGCAGGAGGCACCCCTAAACCTGCTGTGGGACAGGGTGAGACACACCTCTCAGGGTTGGGTTCATTCTTCCTGTCCCGGGAATGCCGGATCATTCTGCACTTCCCAATGACCGCATCCGGACGGGATATCCCCATGCCTTTAAACACCAGCCTGTAGAAAGCAAGTACATTAAACACCTAACGGATGTGGGATGCTCTGCCGCACCTTCCACAAATAACCATTGGTTTTACCCACTTTTTTTTTTTTTTTTTGAGGGGGGATGTTACTCATGCGCCTCCAGGCTTGCCAACACAAGGAAGGAAAGCCAGTCCTTTTCCACACAGACACTTTATCTATCGTGGGGAGTAGAGACCTCCCCCTGCCAACACCAAGATAATTCACCACACCCTCACTTACAGCTCCAACTCCTCCAGCCAACACCCAAACACCCACATTAACCCTGCTCCAGGCTGCAGACTCGAATTTGAGTGGGAGTCATCTGCTTTTTAACCCATCTGGATAGAAGCCAGAGGGAGCACTTATTTTTCATTATGTGAAAGCTGCAGCACTGGGGGGAACCGAGGTGAATGGTGGTGAAGCAGCATAAAGGAGACACATGGTCGGAGTCACAGTAGTCCCAGCTGGGACCTACTGGGTGAGGTGCAGCCTGTCTTTGTTTGCATGCTCTCTACAAAGCACCTGCAGAGTTATTTCATGGATGCCTGCGATGGAAAAGTACTTGGTTTCTTCTTCTTTTCCTCTCCCTTTTCACTTCTATGTTGCATCTTCTGTTACTCAAAACCCAAGTGCCCCAAAAAGAAAGGACTGCCACCTTGCTCTGAATGCCTGGCTGGAAGGCTATCCCTCTCTTGTTTTTCTAACAGAAGTGCAAAATGTCAGGAAGGTAAATTTTTTTTTTTTTGGAAGAGCCTTCCTGAAGCCCAGAAGAGCTCAGAAACCCCAGAGAAAAGATCACTGAGTGGTTTTGTCACTGAGAAACATGAAGGCAGCTTCCAAATACAAGCCCCTCATGATGATTTCTCTTAGTGAATGCTGTGGATATGTGAAGCTGCAAGGTAGCACAACCCCATGTTCATCCTTCGCCCTGGTCTTCCCAGCCTGCCCTGTGAGAACACCTTCCTCCTCTCCTGCAGTTCTGAGCCTTGCTCAGCTTCCTTCCAGTCAAGCTCACGTGGCTCACAGCATTATGCAGAGCTGCTTACAGCCTGACAAGTGGAACTCTCCTGGGAACAAACAGATCTGCTACAAGGCTGCAGAGCCAAACAAATCTTGGGCTGCATTGGGCAAGGTGGGTCAAGGTCTCATCCACCCTCCTGAATCCCCTTCTTTGAGCCAGTGCTGGGAGACCCAGAAGCACACTGCTCCAGCCCATGCACTAGTGTGGATGCTTGTGAGGCTACAGGCAGAAGGAAATGGCAGGGGGAGGGGACAGGAGCGGGATTTTTCCAACCAGACCCACTCCCCACCGCACCCTGGGAGCTGAGAAATGGGGTGCCAGCACCCATCAGGAACATGCTCTCGCTGAGCCAGCAGGTTGCCCACAGACCGCCTTCACCTCCTGCCGGAGACACCCCATGTCCCCCCATACCCAGGTGAGAACAGCAAGTCTGTCTTCATCCCCACCCTGAATGCACTCCAGGGTGCCAAGGAGGAGAATTTATTTACCTGTTATAAATGTCATCATCTTCACCACCCCAGCCCCAGTAATTGTTTGGGAACCCATTGATCTTTGTGAACTGCTCTTTGCTCAAGGCAGACACGCCTCCGAAATACTGATTGTAAGGCAACCTGGAAGCAGAGAAAAGAGCACATTAGAGGAGCAGACGTGCTAGCCCAGGGGCAGCCTGGAAAGGGCTTGCTGCTGCCCTTCACCCAGCCCACACAGAACCAGCACCCACTGCAAGGCACCTTCCTGCCACAGGGAGCAGCACGTGTTGTGGTACCCTGCACTCAGCTGAGGGAGAGGGAACTGGTGGGCTCAGTCCCAAATACATCTGAGAAGTATTTTGCAACTGCAAGTAGCTGCAGCATTTTACTAAGCAGCACACTGTCCTCAAAAGACAGGCTGAGATGTGTATCACCTCACTGAAGGCGACATAAATGCCAAGGGAGTGGCAAGAGCTCAGACAGACATCGGATGTGCCGCAGAGCCTTCTCCTTCTGCAGCTCTACCACTCACCTCCACACTCCTCGGTGCCCCAAAAGGAAGCTTGCAGCCGAAAACTGAGGTGACAGAGTGACCTTGCATACAGAAAGCCACCCACTTGAAATAGGGGACAATTCACCAGGGGATTGGGGACGGATGAAATTCAGACCCAGAGCATAAGGAGAGGGTTCACACAGGGATCACCAGGACCTAGTACAGACTTGTCTCTGCCTTAACAAGCAGAGGAATCCCCACCTCAGTGAAAGAAAGAGCTGCAGCTGCCACAGTGCCAGTGGCAGCCCTGCTCCAAGCAGGGCTTGGGTCTGGAGTGGAGACATGTAGGGACCCTGCCAACACCACACCACCACTGCTATAGCTTTAGCACTACTGGCCACCACAGAGTCACGACCAGTTTTCACTTTATAGATGAGATTTTAAACTCCCTCTTAGGGATTTGGGACAGGGGGGAAAAAACCCAAAAACCAGAAAGGAAAAGCAAGACCCATTTTTGTTCAGAACAGCTTGCTGAACCCAAATGTATGCTGCAAGAAATTTTGCTTTGTGCTGCTCTCACATACCAGGGCAGGTCTCTCAGTGGCACGAAACCAAACAGCCAGAAGAATTTTGTCTTGCTCTTAAAATAGTGTCTGATGCAGTCTTTTTAAAGCTGCATCAGACAGGGTGGAAACACTAGCTGTCTTGCAGCTTCCAGACTGAAACACAAGAAGGGATATGTGGGCATCTGCAAAATGAAGGGTGCTCAGCTCTTCCTCACCCTACGTTTCACTTTGCAGAAGCTGTGAATTTTAATAAACTGCTCAGCTGCATTTTTCTGCCTTCCTCCCCTGCAGCCACCCGCTCCCTGCAGGGACCTGCACGTTAAGACAGGCTTTTGGGAGAGACACTTTCCCATGCTTTCAGTGGTGGGCGGGGATGTGTAACACTGCGCCTGCCCTGCTAGCCTAGCAGTGCTATTAGGAAAAAGATGCCACTCCAAAAGGTGTCTCACCGAAATCCAAATTTATCCATGGATACAGAGAGGTGCCGTGGCTGGCTGTAACATTTGTAGGTGTTCCTGTCATCCATTGGGATGAGGTCTACATCACTAAACACAAAGCAGTCATAGTCATACTCCTTCAAGGCCTCTGCAAATCCAATATTCAGCAGTTTAGCACGGTTAAATTCTTCTTCTCCATCCTAATTTAAAAACAAATAAAAACAGTTAAGTGACCTAAATTTGACAGTTGACATCAGCAGTTTCTTACCTGTTGCCAGATGCTGGTGTTGGTGCAGAGGGCTGACATGCCTGTGCATGGACTGAGATCGAGCCCGAGCACTGCCCTTGCAGCACCCATAGCACGTTTGCAGCAGACCTCCCCTGACCCCAAATGCTGCCTGCAGGGCAATGACACCTGGGACAGCCGCAAACCATGGGGGCAGGAAAAACGGCTGAGGATAGGCTGGACCCAGCTCAGCTCCCATCTCTTGGTGGGAGCCCCCAAGAAGGCAGGTTTGATACGATACTGAGCGGTCCCTGTGTCCCACTCCACGCACAGGCATTTAAGGATTGAATTTTCTGCTACAGGGCAAGCAGGTGGGACTTCCTGGAGCAGCAGAGAAAAGCAAAAAGAGGTGAGCTCCTCTGGAAGAAGAGACTTGCTACAGAGAGAAACATTGGCAGTGCTTTAGCTTACAGCCATGACAAAGGACCATGGACCAAAACCTTGCTGTGGCCAGAATTTCAGCACCCTCCTCCTAAGCTCTGCCACAACATGGCTGTGAGGCTGTGGTGCAGCCACTGCTGAGCCACGTGTGAGCACACGCCAGACCTGATCTGCAAAGCACGAGACAGCACCAGGAGCCAAGGTCTGATGCTCTGCTCCTCACCTCTGACCCTCTGCCAAGCACTGGGCAGCCATGCACGCACAGGAGCAGGATGCTCCCTGTGCCCCGGGAAGCAGGTTGAGCACGTGGCTGTGACACACAGCCTTGGTTACTGGGTGGCAGGCCAGCACGAGCTGCTTCCTGCAAGGGATACGGCTTGAGAGGTGGATGCTGCCACTGCTGCGGTGGCACATCCCCTTCTTTGGTGCTCTTCCACCACTGTTCATCTGTCCTGCAGGCCTTGATAGAAAAATGAAATCAAGAAGGCTCTCACCATGATGGGAAGGACCTGAAACAAGCTGACACTACAGCAGGGCATATTCATCCAAGGGCAAGCACAGCTAACGAAGGGACTGGCAGAGAGCAGGGCAGGAAAATCTCCACTTTCCTCCCCAAGCAATAAAGCACTTGAAGAGAACCTGTTCAGCCTTTTTCAGGCAGAAACATTTCGAAAGCACACGTGGATTTGAGCACAAGTACAGGCTCGCAAATTGCTGCATACTTTTGAAAAGCTAAAGGATCATACCCACAAACTCAACAATATTGGTGGTTTGAGAGTAAGGATTTTCAATCCAAGACCCCACTCTGCAGCAGCAGCTTCAAACCCAAACCCTGTACAAGGGAACAGAGCAGGTAGAAATAAACTCATAGGGCTTTGCTCAAAGAGACTGAAGGTTTTTGCCAGCCTGGAAACCAAGACTGCGAAATCCGTTCTACCTTTAGTCCTCCACACTCTCTGAGCAGTGTCAAGACAAAGGACTTCCCCACTGTGCAAGCTGTCCCCGCCACCCTGCACTACCTACACCTAACATGGGCTACAAATCAAGGATCGATAAAATACTGTGCACAAGGAGCAGCAGCTTAAAAAACCACATCCTCTGTAAAAGCTTTACCTGGTTAATAAACAAACATTTTGGTAACTGTTTAATCCAGACTGGCTAATGGATCTGCTGCTGAAGAGCCAACGCAGGTTCTTCAAACAGCCCCAAGTATATTCCAAATGAAGGTTTTAAAATGCAAGTGTCAAACCAAAGTTTTCAAAAGCATTCATCGCCTGCCTTGGGCATAAATGACTTCACAGGGAGGAGTAAGCTTTCATGGAAGAGGATCTGAGCAAATTCTCAGCATCCTCACACAAAACAAAAGGGTTCACACAATAATAAGGTGGTGGGTGGATGATCACCATCATGCATAAAGCAAGAGCAATGAAAATTTGAGTACAGAAAATGAAGGCAAGTAGAACAAAGAGGCTGGGGAGAGGAAGCAGCTGAGGTAATGAGATTGGTGGGTTTTCTTTCCCCAGCAAAGGGGGCTGCCCAGCCCTAGCTGGCCAGCACTCCTCAGGTCCCACAGCACCAAACCCAAACTTGGCTCCAAGGTTCTGAGAGGGACTGGTCCTGGTGCTGGTGCAAAGTGCAGTGCGCTCACACCTCAAAGCAACTGCTAGGCCAGTCTAGGAGAGTGGCCTCATTTCATACCCTTTGGCTGCTCTTTTCCTAATGAAATTCAAGGCAAAGGGCACTTCACACCAATTTTGTTACCAGCAGAGGCTCAGCTGTAATTAAGCAATGCCTTCGGGTAGCCTCTAACTCTTCTGGGTGACACATGGGGATTAACAGTGCTATGAAGAGCTGTGGTTTTGCACCTCTCCCCAAAAAACCTAAAAGCACAGAGACTTTTGCACCAAGAGCATGCAGGACCCTTCCTGCCACCTCACCCACAGGACCCTGGCAGAGTTCACACGGGAGCCCTGTGCACGGAGAGAGATGGGACACAGGGCAAACACTTCACGTGGGCATTGCCACTCCACTCCCAAATGGCCCCACAGCTTCACACTCCGGCATCCAAAAGACTTGGAAGAAGGGAATCACATCTAATACAAGAAAACAACCCTCTCCAAGCCATTTCTTAGTAACTTTACAGCGAGCACGTAGCTCATGCAGCAAACATTGCAAAGTTGTTATCAGCTGTGACTGCTTTGAGGGCAGGAGGGTGGTTTTCTGTCCCAGGAGGTACGTGGGACTTTACCACATGTATTGGAACACAGAAAGACTGACAAGAGGTTTTGCTTTTTGCAGAAGCTCTGTTTCTTTACCTAAGGCAATGTGGAAGCACTGGCGTGCTTGTGGTATCTGAGGTTCAGATCTCTCAAAACTCACAAGCATGCTGCAGGCTGCCATCTTTGACTGATCCCTGGTATTTTGGAAAAAAAACCTAAACAACAAACCAGAGCTGTGAAAACTTTGTATGCTGACATTCCTTCCAGGTTAGCACAGAGTGCAGTACCCACAGGTGACCCTTGAGAAAGCAGATAAAGCAGAACTGAAAAACCTCCATCCCTCACCTCTGCCTGGCAGCTTGTCATCTCATGGATGCTGTTATTTGTCACAAAGAAATCAATTAGTTTGGATTTGCTTGGACAGAGGAGCATTATCTTGAAGAGCGAGGCAGTGCACAGGGGACTGCTGGTTTGACGATGCAGTCAAGCATTAGACAAAGCCTCCATGCTTTCCTAGGCCTTCAGCCAGAAAAGTTGTAGTCCAAGCACATTTTTGCTGTTTTCTTTTTCCTGAAAATTTTTTCCCAATGTTCTCTTGGCCTGAAACTTAACCCATGTCTGAGTTCAGCGCTGGCGCCCAGCACCTGCTTCTGGCTCCTGAATTAACTCTCTCTGTCACTCCCAGAACTAACCACTGCCTCTGTCCTGCAAGGTCTGACACTGACTCCTGCTTGTACCCAGAGGTGAATGATCAGCCTGAGCAGAACATCCAGGCTTTTTTACTTCCCATCCCTTATATCAGCTGAATCTGATTTGTTCAGCCAGACCTACCAAAGGAGGGCTCCTTTTTTAGTGCTAGACAGAAAAAAATCAAAGTTTTTGGAACAGTTACTCAAACTAAAGGGGTTGCAAACCAGTAAGAAGCCACATGTCCTGACTTTATTCTACCTCCCATGTCCATGAAGGAGGCAGGTCTGTGATTCTTCCTGCAGACAGCACAGATGACTTGTGGCTGCATCTCTTTCACCTGGATCCTACACTCATCAGGTCTCAGGGAGGTGATGGTGAGGATATATATTTCCGGCCAAGGAGGAGAGAGCCATCACCTCCAGTGGGAGCTTGCTAGCTAAGTCAGGGATACACCGAGACGGCCTGAACCACACACGCAATGTCCACGGGGAAGTCCTTCCTCCAGTGGACTTGACAGGCAGAAACAGATTTCCAGAGCCATAGAGAGCTATCAGGAGATACTCTGGTGTTTCTCTGTCAAAGGGTGTTTTGAGGCCTCAGCACAATTATACTGGGCAGTGGGAGAGAGCAGCCACAGTGGAAACTTGCCTCCCCCACCACTCCAAGGGTAAGCAGGCGCTCAGCACAATTCCCTCCTTTGCCCATATACCTGATACCCCCTGCAAAGTAACATGAATAAGAGTGATGCCCCAACCAGTCCACACTCACATGCACACACACCTCCCTGGAAAATTGCTACCAAGACACTGCAAATAGCACCAGGGGCCAGTGGAAAATGGTTGAACAACTGCCCAGTTTTCAGGGAATTGGCTAAGTCTCCCCTTTCCCAAACTTTAGTCTGTCTGCATGGGAATTTGCATGGGCTGAAATGCAGAGAGAATATTAATTTCTAGACCTGAGCATCTGTGTGGCAATGGCTGCAGGTGCGGGAGAGCACATGGATAATGGTGGGAGTGAGCGAGACTGAGGGAGATGCTGCAAATTCATCACCTGTGTGGCATCAGTGGGCACTGGGCAGAGCGTGCCCAGCTGTGTGTCCTCATCTCAGGTTTACCTGAAAAATCCTATAGCGGCTATTCCACGCACCAGGTTTGGGTTTTTCTAGGGGTGGAGTGTGCAAGGTGAAACATAATACGTATTTTCCACTGGCTCCTGTTACAGGCCAGACATTTTACAAACATCATCCCCTTGACTTCAGCCAAGTCCTACTCAGAGGCATTCAGGCACGCAAGAACAGCATGGTGGAGACACAATGGACTCGTGACAGAAACACATTGCGCTGAAAGGAAGAAGTTTGACATTACCAGTGCAGCAGTAGCAGGGCTCAGAGCTCCTCTTTCTTTCTATGAGATGCGGAGCACAGAAGAGCATGTAGGCAGCGTGTAAGAACCAGATCACACAGTAATTCTCCTTGCTTCAGTGATTGCTTTGATATAGACAGGATTAACAAGTAAAGGTAATATTTCCCCACTAGAAGGAAAAATAAAATAAAAAAAAAAAGAAGGGCAGATGCAAAGGGAAAGACAGACAAGAAAAAGAGAAAAGCAATTGTCAAGACAGCAGAGAAATAAGACTGTTTTCTTAGTGTACTTCTGGAAGAATTAATACATTTTCTGCATCTCTCTCTATTCAGTGTTCCCACTCACCCTTGGGAGATGCATCCAGCGAGTTTACTACCACTGACCACTCCACTCCTTCCTGATACAGCTTATTAGAGGCATGCAGAAGGAGAATGTTTATTTTACAAATCAAGTAGTCTTACCTGCTAACCTAGATCTGCTGGATGTGGGCAGGGCATATATACCCTGTGTACTGCGTTTCATTCTCATTCAAACTATGCCCAAGGGATGCACCTGAGAAAAACCATTTGCTTCAAAAGCTTCTGTGAGAGTTAACTGTAAAGCAGACAGCCCTAGTGCTGGAGAACAGGACCACAGAAGAGGAGTAGCTAGCAACACAGGGCAATGTAAGCCAGCATGCACCATCACAGCAGCAGCGGGGACTCCAACCGGGCTTCAGACACTGCCTGCCTTTATGGGCACCGGCGCTGCTTTCCTCACCCTGGCACACCACCGATGGGGAAACACCACCCGCAGCTGCACTGCCAGCTCTTCGGAGATGGCTGCTCTCCCATAAGCGATGCCCCAGACCATGGGCAAGCAGCTCTCAGAGCTGGTGGGTGAGCTACACCCGCCTGGGACAGCAGCGGCCCCACCGCGGGACCACTGCTGGAAGCCACACCACACCCTCGCGTCCAAGCAGTGCTCCGAGCAGGGAGGCACCATCCTGCTGCCAGCACCACCTGTGCCCCCCTGACCAGTGGGGACACGGCTCAGCCAGCCCTGTGGCACCTGCAACTTGCACGGGCAAATGCTGTGCGCGCAAGGAAACGCAGCCCGGAGGATGGAGGGCTGCGGCTGGCCCTGCGCTGCTGCAGCACAGCGGCACCGGCTGCTCCTTGTGTTACACAGGAAGGGTTTCCTTACAGGGCTCGATTCTAGGGCACAGCGTGCCAGTCCGCGTGCTGCAGAAATGCCTTGTGTCCTCGCCAGTGTGGCTGCCAGGCCACAGGCACAGTCAGATGCAGACACCAAACCATCTTGGCTGCTGTGCTTGGGAACTATTGCTAATTCCCCGGAAATCTCTTTTGTGCCTATCTCTGGCACCTGGGAAATAAGCAAAGTAAGAGAAATTGTAGTAATGGCGTATCAGTTTTCTCTCTCAGGATAGGTCTCCCCCTACTTTCAAGTCTGTGACGAAATTCATCGCTTGGGTGACCACTTTAAATATTCATGGTGTTTGATATGCCCAAATACACCAGCTGATCCAAGCAGAAGTTTACGGAGTTAACACTTAAAGAAGCATGTTATTTCATCTCAGTTCTTACTGAGCTGAGAAAACAGGATATAAATACATATCCAAGAGAGAAATTGCAGTGGGATTGTCCAGAAGGTGCTCTCTGCTGGGGCTCTCAGAACTGCATCTGCCCTTTCACCCTGCAGCCTGTACAAATGCCTGCACATTTTAAATCTTTCCAAGGGTGAACAACACTCACTTATTTAAACACTATTATGCCATAAATTAAGACAGCTTGTCTTGAGTGAAATGTGCAGTTTTATACCTTTTTTTTAAAGGCAGATTGAAGGCCACCAGATAGCAAGAAAAAACACCCCAAAACCAAAAACCCCAAGAACCTCCCCTTGGACTGCTTGTTTCTTTTCTGTTCTGTTCACCTGAAGACAACAACTTACCTGCCCCATTGCCACAGCCTTGCTTTCTCCATCCTGACTTTGTGCACTAACATGAACAGAAGGTTAAAGTGAAATCCTACACACTTATGGCACATCCACTAGCAAACTAGGCATTAATGCCAACTTGTCACCTTAAAAACCTCTGCATGCCATTCCTGCAGCAGCTGGGAAAAAAGGACATTTGGAAAGAGATATTAAATTGGGTTGTGCTATTAGGATTTTTTTTTTCCTCCTCACCAAGTGGTTTCTTTAAGCAGAAGCTCTTAAGAGTGAATTGTACCTGAGCAGAAGAGAGGATCTCAGGTTTTCCATCAAAAGCATTGAAGCAAAATCTTTCTTTTTTTTATTTTAAGCAACCTTATCCTTGTCTGCCAGCCTACTGCTGTTCAAAGTAAAGCAACCATTCCTCTATTTTAAGTGGCATGGGCACTGTTGTGACAGCTGTATAAAAGCTTGTCTCTAGCATCTTACCTGGTTGATAACGTATACTCCATAATCTAGTTGCTGCCTTTGGAGGATTGGGTGCAGGTAATAAAGCCAGTACTTCAGGTGCTCCTCTCGGTTCCTGAATGGTATGATTATTGCTACTTTCTGAAGTGCTACACAGTCCTTCGGAGCAAAACGACCTCCTGCTTTGACCTCTGGGTTTATTCTTGCCACTTCTTCCAGGTTTACAGGCTGGGAAAACTCCACACGTAGTGCACCAACTGGAAGAGAGGCATAACACAAAGCAAATTAACACACACAGTCTATTTCTCTGAGCATACATTCTTTACACACATTTGAGTTTTGCTTGGGTTTGGTTTTTAAGAAAAAGAGCTTTTGGTTCCAACACAATCCCAGCAGTGCATGGAGGCGTTGAAGCTTGGACCATCCATACCCGAAGTGACCTCACACCACCATTCAGAGCAAACCCACAAACACTGTGACCTCTTGGTATCAGAACCCAGTGGAGTCACTGACACAAGAGTCCTGCCAAAACTACAATCTGTGTGGCCAACCAAGAGCTGTGCTCCCACTGGCACATGCACCATAAAACCAGCCTGAAGTGTTGCCTTCTGGGCTCTCACCCACCTCAGGCAGCCCAAGAGTCAAGTACTTCAACAATTGTTCTGCTCTCCTGCCAACAAAATCACCTATGGCTAGTCACATGTAAAGTGAATAAAATCCCCTTCCTGTTTTTTTTTTCTTAGAGGTATTTTCAGTGTTCTGCAGACATGCCCCTTATTTATTAAAACTTCTATAGTAGAAATTCTAAAAAACCCATATCCAGATTTGCATTCAGGTTGGCAATTCCTGCAGATGGCTTCAGAAGTGGCAGGTTTTGAAACCGCTGAAACAATCTGTGCCAAAACCTGTGGTTAAAACTGAGAAGCCCAGGTGGCACCAGAGAGAACCCTCTCAGAATATCCAGGCTGGCCCTTCTATTTGCTTCCAGCTGCTCCAGCACCGATGGAACGACTCACTACAAAAGCCTAAGGAGGGACCTCTCCTGCTGCCACATCCTGCCCCCAGCACCAGCCAGTTAACAAACTGCACTTGGCACAGGCACTTACCTCCCACTAAAGCCTCTGCAGCACGGGGGCAGTTGCTGAGGACACCCTGCGTAAGGCATAAGGTATTGGCCATAACTACCAGTCTGGGGATCACTCCTTAAGGATTTGGCTGCTGTACCCTCCCCCTCTCCTCCATTTGGGTGTGCTTGAGTGTCCTAGAGCTACCGCCTCACATTTGTTGCAGAGACCCCCAGGTCCCCAAGGTGGGGGGTTCACTGCCCTGGGGGCGTCCTTTGAGAAGGGGCATAAGTGATTTATGGAAGTCAAAAAGACAGTGGCTGTCACAATCAACCTTGCACATTCCGCAACACGTGACTACTTAAAAAAGCAGAAATAATGCTCCAGACTCATGGCTCATTCCCTGGTTATTTAGAAGAAGCAACTTTAGCTGGTTCTGCTGCTTCACTGTGTGCTCACTCACACTGGAGAGGACAAGGAGGAGACTGGCCAGGCTGGCAGCGGTGCTCAGTGTACCTCCAGAGGCAGCAGGGGAGCTTTGCTGCATGGTGCCTGCATAGTGGCAGGATGCAAAGGGATCTCCTCATGTCTGCATTTTGCACTGGTTAAATGGGCAAGTTTTCCTCTCATGCGAGGAGAAGGCAGTGATTTCTCAGACTCCACGGGCACTGGGATCAGTATGCCCATGCTCTCAGCACACCAGCAATTCCCAGCTGCACCACTGACATGTCTGCCCGGTTCTGCACCCTCTCTGCCCCTCGGCACAAGCTGGGCCCTGTGGATGCCTGCCCTGCAGCTGTGGGGCCAGGGCCAAAGCCTGTCTGCTCTAAAGTCTAAATGTGGCTTGCAGGGAGAGCTCAGAAGGTGCTCTGCAGCAGGAGGAAGAGGCAAAAATTGGAGGAACTGGGGCAGGAAGGAACACGCAGTGGAATGACCGGGACTGGGGCTCAGTGGTGACAGGATCAGGGGCCAGGCACAGCCACCCTTGTGCCTGTGGGACAGGCATCGTATCAATGAGGCCAGAGGTGGCAGGAGGGGGAGACAGTGCACCACTTCCTCTGAATTTGGGGACTGCTTCCACACCGTGGTGGTGACCATTTTTCCAAAACAGCCTCTGGCCCCAACCCACTTCCATGCCCACTTCCCTCACTTGTCCCTGTGTCCATCAGTGTCACCTCCATTAGGAGACTAGCACTCAGAGTTAGGATGATGCTACACTTTTGTGCTTTTAAAACAGCAGAGGGCATTGCACTGGCCATGGTTCACCTAACTGGTCACGGCCAGCAAACGGGATTATGTTGGGCATCTGTGCCCAGGGACTTTATTTTCCTAGCCTGCTTGCACCTGGTTGCCAGCAGCAGGGCCAACCCAGTGGGATGCTGCAGGAAGTGGAGGGGCAGAGGCAACACATCCCCCCGTGGGGCCCCGTCAGCCTGGTCCACTGCCAGGCACTGGGTGGCTGCTGTCCCACCAAGCAAGCCCCTTCCTGTGGGGACAGGCTGTGCTCTGTGTTCCCATTTACTGGACTCTTCTCCCAGTTGCTGCTCCCAAGAAGCAACTGTGAGCCCCATCAGATTGGAGAATGCTTTCTGGTTTAACAAACAAAGGTTCTTTTAATGTCTTGAACCTACTGAGTGTAAGGCAGGAGGAAATGAAAGTCTGCCATTTAGGTGAATTTGCAGAGGAAATTTCCCACTGGTGACTCGTGAGCTCCAGCTGGGCAAGGACAGCCACAAGCGTTTGGAACTGCGAACGGGATTTTGCAGGCTGGCATCCAGCAACCCCCCAAGGCGAAACGTGGACCACTCATCCTGCCAGCACTCACTCTTGCTTGCCTTACGGAGACTGGAACATTGGCAAGGAAAAGATGGGAGCAGAAAACATATTCATTGTAAAAAACAGCTGCAGAAGGCAGAGATTTAACAGTTTCGTAGTCTTGAAGGGCACTGGTGAGAAATTATCTCTATTGCTCCAACCTCCTGCTTAATAAATCAGTTTTAAGGGCAGCACACCTCGCAAAAACTGCCCAAAGGGATGCAGCCAACATGTAGGTCAGTGAGAAGTCCCCAGGCACCAGTGCCATCCACGTGCAACAAGGCAGCCGCTTCTGAGAAAGGCTGGACACAAATCACTCAGTTAATACATCCACCGAATACAAAACCAGAAAAAAAGCTGAATAGGCTGTTTTGAAATACAGAATGACTAAAACAAACTAGACTTCGTAAAGCCATGTGGCTGACACAAAGAGCAGCAACATACCACCCACCGCAAATTGACACTTTCAGTTCACTTCCCAAGCAGGACAAAGCTAAAGCCAAATCCACAAACACACAGGCTTTCCAACTGGTGAACAGTCACAGTTCCAGTTACTAATTTTAAACCATTTTCGCTGAAATTTGACTACCTGGATAGCAAGCACCCTAGGGCTGTTGTTTCCCAAGGATGCTGACTCAGGATGTAACCTGCAATGCCAAGAAAATGTGCAAAGTCTGCTGCAAGTGCTGTCCCTCCTGTCAAAACTGTGTCCCTGTCTGTGTTTACTAGGTAAACTTTCCAGCTCGATTCACTCCATCTGAATCTTTTCTGCTTTTGTTCAAGATGACTGCCTGACACAGGAGTCACTGTATATGGAGTGCCTTCTAAAAACAGACAGGCATGACAGCGCTGTGTGGACTTGAAACTCTGGTCACCCATACAGCCCGGCATCTGTAGGCAGATGCCCGATGGGTTCAGCATCACAAACCTCCACTAGAGCAGCTTCACGAGCCTCCACTGTACTTTTAGCAAAAGAAAGCCTCAAAAACATAAATAAGCAACTGCAGGAAGCTTGCAAAAGAACACAAAAGCACAGCATCACATCAAAACACTTCAGAGTTTGTAAAAGGAGGCTTTAGGTGGCAGTGGCAGGGTTAAGAGAGAGATATACACACCAAAAAAAAGCCAGCCCACTCCTGCCCCTCACCTCTGACACTCAGAAGCATTTCTGCTCACAGGGAAGGTGCACAGGAAAAGTCAGGGGACATCATGCTGCTCACAAACAGGAAGCAGCTTCTCACACAAAGCAAAAAGTGAAGCTTGCAAAAAGCCAGAGGCAGTGCAGTGCTGGAGCCCATGAGCCTGTCCCATAGCGCTGGTGATTTTCCTGTCCCCACTTCCCAAGGGCCATTCCTGCCACAACACCTAAACTTCCTGCCATCTGAGGCCGCCAGCACACATCCTTCCTGGTGCTCATCCTGCTGACTCAAATGAGAGGACCCTCACACAAGCAGCCCAGAATCCGCTCAGCCTGATGCTATAATAAATCTAGAGACTGCTCTAGCCTCCCTAGACCAAAGGGAGCAATCTAGGGAGGCTCTAGGGACCATTTTCTCAATACTAGAAGTGTTGGGAAAACTCAGGCAGCAATGCCTCACAGGGCCAGAAGCATACTTGTGCATCCCTACAGGGGCTGCAAACACCACACTCCATCCAAGAAGGTGGGAGCAGGTGATACAACACAAAGGGCAGCCCTGGGGGACGCAGGCCGGACAGAGTGGGGGAACCCTTTTCTTCAGGAGGGCAGTGCAGCCCCAGGAGAAGGAAATAGAAAGGAGGGAAACTGGTCTCATGGACAGGCTTGAAGAGTGATCCAGCCATCTGAATCACCCTCCTGAGAGTTTCACTGGGAAAACAAGCAAAATCCACCTGCATGCTTTAAGCCAGGCATCAATCTCAGACATTTAATTTAGTGAAAATGAAAGCAAAAACATGTATCAGCGGTTGGAAAAAGACTCCCCCCAAACAGAGCCAAAAAGAACATTTCCATCATCCTGGCTGAGAGCTGCTCTCCATCCACTGAGCTGTGTGCACACCCGCACTGCCACACTCAAACAATCCTCATACGAAAGAAAGCTGGAAAAGAGAAGCGGAGCTCGTAAGAGGGACAAAAAAACCAAACAACCCTCTCTTTGCAGGGGCCCAACAGAAAAGGGAAGGAAGGGCCCGTCAGCCACACCAAGCCCGCCTTGACTTGGAAAAACAATATCAGCTCCACCCCAGAAAATGTGAGAGCAAGCTCCCCCACCCCAGGCTGTGAAGCAGAGCTGAACCCCAGCCCCACATGGCAGCTCCAGGGTGGGCAGGCAGCTGCATCCCACAGTTCAGCTAAGCAGTTATTTCCTCTTAAGGGCATTAAAATAATTTCCCATCAGCTAAACTTCAAAGCTGTGCCAGCACCTTTTCAGATGGCACCAGCCAGACTCAAATCATGGCTCAGGCCCATGGTGGGGGGACGGGGCAGCCCCCACGTCCCTTGCCCATCTGGGTCTCCCAAGCAGAAATGTCCTGGCATACAACCCACTCGCCAAAATGGCCAACTGGCTGGCAGCCACTGCCTCTTGCTGCCTGCAGCCATTGCTCCCCTGTGAGAGTTTAAAGAAAAAACTCCTTGGGTCTTTCTAGAAATATCCCAGTCACAAAATAAATGCCCTCCCAAGGGCCGGGATACATTTCATTTGGCTGATCTTCACTTGTGAAGTTGCATACTCCCACAGATGTTAGCTATGCCAAGGCAAGGGAAGCCTGCTACACAGGCTCATCTCCTGTCCTGGGCAGGCTCACACAGCGCCTGCCATCTGCAGCTGTGGACCCCAAGGAAACACGCTGAAAAAAATGAGGATGCATCCCATGTGCTGGCAACATTGGGTCTGCAGGATTAACTCAGCAACTGTAGTCAGAGAAAAAAATTTCTTAACCCAATCCCCTGCCCTGCCTTTTTCTAGCATAAGGTCTCACACTAGCACGTGGCATCTTTAGGACAAAATTTTAAAAAAAGGGAGACAGTCTTGTCGATGGAGGGTGCTTCTGGGAGAGAAGCAAAGTCCCCCTAGGTGGCTCAAATCCAGTGCACGCTCACTGAGGCAGCTTTGAACTGTCTCCCTCTGAGCCAGGCAATCTGCATGTGATTAGCTCTTCCCACCCGCCGCAAAATTAAATTCCAGGCTCTCTAACAGCAAACTACAAACAAACAAACAAACAGGCACGGATCAGAAAAAGGCTGAGCAGCCAGCAGACAGAAACCCTACACTGTGCAGCATGATGGGATGTGTGGACAGGAGCTCTCCTGGGCTGAGTGGCATCCCAGGCCCATGTCTCTGCCACTGGCAGCCCCAAATCACAAGGCAATCCCCCCAGCCCCTCTCCCTTGCCCCATCCCATCCTGCCTGCGGCATGTGCACCTGGATTCCAGTGCTGCCCTGGGGCTGGGGCGCGCTCCCCAGATAGGTGGGGGAGCGCCAGGTGCCAGGTAGGGTGGAGGTGTGTCTGTCTGGCTGAAACTCTGCCAGGGCTTGTGCACCCCAAAAGCACGGGTTGCTGCTGGCGTCGGGGAGCGCAGGAGGTGAGGATAGCAGCAGGGCCTTGCATGCCTGGAGACATGGCTGCTGCTTCATGCACTGCCCTGGGGCACACAGGTTTGTGGAAACCCATCCCATAAGGCCTTTACAGGACCATTTCCAGATTCAGCAAGACAAGTTTGCAGGTAACCTGTCTCTTTGCCCTCAAAGCAAGTCCAGTGACTCCCCAGTCTGGGGAGGTGACAAAAGCAACCGTCTTTCAGACAAACATCTGCAGAGGCTTGGGGACTGCCCCAAGCTCCCTGCAGCTCAGCTGCAGCTGAGCGACTGCTGGGAAGGCTGTTTGCCATGCCCCTGGCCATGGCCACTCCTCAGTGAAATCAGCACCTGCAGTGCAAATCCAACCCACATCTGGCTTACCTGTCCTTGCAGGCAGGGGCTCTAGGCACTGATTTGCACAAAAGAAAACACTGTCCCAGTGGGGACAGGCTGAGCAGCAAGACCTTCTCCAACCCAGAGAAACAGGAGCAAGCTGGACACTGACACCGCTCCATCATGTCCCCCAACACCCCAAACCTTTGGCCCCGTCACTGCAGTATTGCTGTGGACTGGTTGGTTTTGTCCCCAAAACCAAACTCCCCTTCCACCCTGCAGAGAAGGGCGTGCAGGAGGGAGCGGAGCAGTGGCTGCAGGACTCTGGGGAGGAAAGGAGGCGAGCAGTGCAGCCCAGCAGAGCCCAGCTCCCCAGCGCCTCCTGCTTGCTTGTGAGGCCATCAGACCTAGAGCACCTCCCGAATGAGGACTGTGCACCCCCAGCACCCTGCCCTTTGGGGAGGGGACGACCCTCGGGACAGGGAAAACATCCCCTATCTGCTGAATGAAGTCAGACTAAGATGCTCCACACGAGAGGGGGAAGTTAAAGAGCTTAACTGAATTCTGCGTCCAAGTGCAGTTTTGGAAGCTGCAAGTTATCTGTCTCTTTCCAAACACAAACTTGGCCTAATTTCCAAAGAAGCTAGCTATTGCTTCAGATCAGTGCTGGCAGAGAAACAAGCATGTTATAAAACACTACATGCATGAGACAGAAAACCTTCCTTTTTCTCCTCCGTCTGTTGTGCTGTGTCCCTGAAACAGCTGCTCTCCAGCATGGCACAGTACCTTTCCAAGTTACTTTGCAAGCCTAATTAACACTCCTTGACCTCCACTTTCACCAGATAAGAGGATGCTAGGGATATTCTCCTCACAGAAGCTGCTCCCTTGCCTGCCAAGAAAGCCTGTGCTTCAGAGGTATGATGTGCTCCCAGCCACACAGATAGATAGCTGTGGAGCTGTCGGTGGTGTTGCCAGGATCACACATCTGCTCCCTGCCAAACATCTTAAGCATACTCTTTGTAGAAGTTTAACAGTTTCTCAAACCCTCTCTTGAAGCCAAGAAAGCTTAAATTTGAGCAAACTGATTCACATATTACCTCCCCCTCCCCTCTCCATGCTCTTCTCTGAGTTTGTTTTACTTTTTCAAAAGAAGGCAGCAGAGGGACACAGCATAACCCCAACTTGTGTCTGTGAGCAAAGCAATGCCTCCAGCACCAAAGCAGGCAGGAAGGAGCAGAGACTGGCTATATGAAAAAGGTTAAAAAAAAGGCAAGTCCAGATGAGAGAGGAAAGGGAGATGCTAAATGTAAAGCAAATGTTGTCTCCACTGCCTGGTATTGCAAGTAACCCCAAAGATTCAGAGGCCTCCAATTCCTAGGGTAGAAACTCCTCACAGCAAGATGAGAGCCCATGACTGCAGGTGGGCAATGTGACAGGATGACCAGACCCCAGGCATGCCAAAACTACCAAATCCCTCTGGCACTGTCACCACCAGAAGTCTTCCTAAAAAATGGTGGGTTTAGCATCTCTTAGGTTTTCACCCTCTTGCCCCAATTTTGCCCTGCTAGGATTCTGCCAGTGGTAAAACATCTTCTATCTCTGCCCACATGATGTCCACATATACAGGGGCCTCAAACTACATTATTTATTAATTCGATCTCAGGCAGCACATAACCTCTAAACACTTCTGTAACACAGACACTAAGCATCACCACAGATTTTACAGGCTACCTCAAAGATCAGAAAACCCTCACCATTTATCTTCAGCATCAACAGTTTAGAGCACCTGCTTGTACTGACTACACAGGCATCAGAAGCAGTGCATTGAAGAAATAACCTGTGCCATAGGTCCTCCCCTCCGTGAGTGACAGTTGCTCATCTACAAGCTGGTCAAAGGACTTTTTTACTTTCAATCCTTGTTTTTTTAAACATGCCTCACTAACATGGAAGTGGGAAGCACCAGTTTGTATCCAGAACTCTGACATCTCAGAGAAGCAGCTCTTTTTCTTGTATGGCCAAGATCCCTAAGCAGGACTTAGGGGTGCTGGCTGACAAGAAGCTGGACATGACCCAGCCATGTGCACTCACAGCCCAGAGAGCCAAACGTGTCCTGGGCTGCATCCAAAGCAGTGTGGGCAGCAGGGGAGGGAGGGGATTCTGCCCCTCTGCTCTGCTCTGGTGAGACCCCACCTGGAACACTGCACCCAGCTCTGAGGTCCCAGCACAGGAAGGACATGGACCTGCTGGAGCGAGTCCAGAGGAGGGACACCAGGGTGGTCAGAGGGGTGGAGCACTTTCCCTATGAAGACAAACTGAGAGAGTTAGGACTGTTCAGCTTGGAGAGGACAAGGCTCTAGGGACAAAACAAAGCTGGAGAGGGATTTTTGGCAAGATAGTGACAGGACAAGGGGCAATGGCTTTTAAGCTGAGCAGGTTTAGATTAGATGTTAGGAAAAAATACTGTGAGAATGGTGAGGAACAGGTTGCGCAGGTAAGTTTTGGATGCCCTGTTCCTGAAAGTGTTTGTTCAAGGCCAAGTTGGATGGGCCTCTGAACAATCTGGTCTAGGTAAAGGTGTGCATGCCCATGCCAGGGAGTCGGGATTAGATAATCTTTAAGGTCCCTTCCAACTCACACCATTCTATGACATCCCAGGAAACAGCCATTTTTAAACCTTAGTGAAAATGAGTACTTCTCTAATGTTTTGTCCTTTGGGCAATTCACTGGTTCATAAATTAACCTACATTTTTGTCTTGTCAATATCCTTTAATTATTAGTGTTCAGGGTTATTGGTTTTCGAAGCTTAAATCTGGGCATGGAAAGCTGTTAAGACAGACACCTGACTGCAATGTTTAGCACACTTGGATGAACTTTCCCAGAAGACACTCATGGCAAAAAGGGCAAGAGCTCATCTTTTATGTCTGCCATCCCAGCCATACCTGGTGTCTAAATGGGGGTCAAAAACAGCTAAGGAGACAGCTGTACTCTAAAATAACCTCCACAAATACATGCACTCAGCTGGGCAGGACTTGAAAATTACATCCCAGAAATACAGATAAGCCTGTCCATGAAATTCTGCTTTGCAGACTTCTGGCTGCTTTAATATCAGCTCTTTTGGAAAGGGGATCTTACAGCCAAAGAATCTGATCCCTTGTGCACACCCTCCTTAAACCAGCCAGCATGTAACTACCCCAACACCAAAATACAAAAATCACATGGAAATGGTAGAATAAACACATTTGACTGTTTTGAAAGTGCTTAGGCCAACACACATACTACTTCTACAGATCAATTTTTTATTAAAAAAAAAAAACCAACTGTTCTGCAGCTCCTAAAGAATGCAACAATTTGGGGAATGGACACCTGCAGGAAATATCTGGATTTATTTGCTTCCAGGCTTCTCAGAGAAGGCAGAATTTCTCGGAATTCTTGAAATTTTACTGCAGCAAGCAGGCTCTGCTGCTTGATACCCTGTTTAAGATACTCATTGGCATGCAGCTCTAAACTGGAGCATAAATCCAAAAGGCTTATATTACCTTGTATTAGAGAATTTCATAGCTGTTAAGGACTTTCAACTCAAAGCTGAATTACAGTATTAGCCCAGTCTTGATTTATTCTTTTAAATTATAAATAATGGCAAGTGAACCATAAAAGCACATTTAAAATTTGGCAGCTTCTTGTAAGAGATTAAACCTCATTCAGCTAATGCATTTGTTGCAGAGCCAGCTAGCAGGGATTGTAAACTACTCTCTAAAGACTGCTAGGAAGAAAACTGTGGGCCTCTGAAATGAGTACCTGGCTATTTCACCATTCAAAAACCCTGAGCAGTTCAGTCACACATATCCTGTGTGAGTCATCACATGCTTCCCAACAACGATGGGGGAGGGGCAGCCAGGAAAAAAATTAAAAAATAGAATTATATATGTTTCAATAAATTTTGGTTTATGCTGAGGAAATTGAGCTATTGGAGGGAGCTACCTGTTCCCATCAAAGCACTTCCCCACGGCTTTGGGAATACGGGAATCACAGGATGGTTCCCACTTTTTATGTTCATACCGATTAAGTGAGTTTTGAGCTCAAAAACGAGGATTTCGGAGCTCTGGGTGGGGAAATTAAATGTCAGAAATGCCCACAAAGTGCACACCACTCTACTCCTCACAGTGGCCTTAGAGACTCATGAGACGCTGATCAGGGCAGACTCAGCTCTGACCAACGTGTGAGGCACGACGCAATTGTTTTACAAATACTGTTTGCTACCAAAATCTGAAAAGAACAGGGGAAAAAAAGAACAAACAGTTTCTCACCTACATGCTGGCTATAAATCTTGATGCTGTGACGGTGCCAGGCTGCATGTGACTGCACCACCCCACAACCACTGAAGGTAACACAGCTAGAAAACATTTGCCTACTCTATTGTAAAGAGCTACTTTTTACATGGCCCTGTAGCTCTTGACCATCTGTAACCACCACCAGTAGCTTCATATGGCCTTTGGCAGATTCAGTGAACTGCACTGAAGATGTTACAAAGATGATTTAAAATATCTTAAAAGATCCTTCAGCAACTAACTCCAATAACACTTTGAATCTTGGGGTCACTAAGAGCTTTTCTCTAAACTCCAGGCATTTCCAAAGCACATGACTCACTCCTGACAGGACCAGACTAAGTGGAGATCATTCAAAGCAAAGCTATATTCATAAAGTGTTCCCACATCCACTCTCTGAGGACAGGCTTGCACAGCCACTTTCAGCTTAAGTGATGTAGGGGAAAAAAGTGAAAGATGCGAATCAAAACCATCAACACAAAACACAGCACAGTTTCTTTTAGCGACCTCAAAACCGACTTCCTAAAATAACAAACCAGTCATTTGTAATTCAGACGCATTGATCCATAAACAGCTGACCAGCAAGCACCGAGAGAAACTATGAATTTTTGTGTCGGTTTCGTAAACTGAAAACCACAGGTAGCTTCTCTGAAGTCTCTTCCCCTGTTGTCATCTCCGGTAACAGAGGCACCCATGCTAAAATGGCACACTTGGTGGATGAGGGAGATCATCCCCAAGCTCAAGGGCCCAAGGTGTGCCCAGGCTACTGTCAGCTGGGATGTCAGCAGGTCATGGTAATAAACCCTACCTACACCACAGGCGTGTCTGTTCAAGAAGCAGCAGTTACAAGCAGCGAGCTGGGTGAGAGAGCCTTTTAAAAGGATGAAAAAATCTGAAATTCCCATGTCCCCAACTCTGCCTTGTGACAAAGCCAGCAGATCAAAATAGGTCCAGGTCATCACGTAGTAAAAATGAGACCACCAGCAGGCTGCAAACCCGCCAAGATCCTGCCAGCACCCAATCGGTCCTGGAAAAGGCCTTTGGGGAGCACAGCTCCAGTGCAGATAAAACACACGCCAGGCTGCCACGTATCACGGTACTGCATCACAGGACCAAGTACGTGGAAAGCGCCGCTGGGATGCATAACAACTGTACTCATGACCCTGCCTCACAGCCCATTTTAAACCCGTACCGCTCATTCAGCAGGTCCGCGGACACAGAAAGGCTGCAAAAAACCTGCACAGCGCAAACAGCCTCCTGAGCCTTCCCGTGGCATTGCGCAAGAGCAACATTTTGGGTAGAGTTCCCAGAGGAAATTACCCAACCTCGACGACAACCAGAAAGAAACCTAGCCGGGCGGGGTGGGAGCGCTTCCCGACAGCGACGGGGCTCCGCTCGCCGCTGCCGTGCCTGGGGCAGCATCCGCGCCGCGCTTCCCTGCGCACCGGATCCCCGGGGATTCTCCCACAATCCCCCTCCGCCGGGGGCACGCGCGTGAGCAGCCCCGCCGCTGTCACA
>VZRV01005304.1:71053-110254 GCA_013398115.1 Falcunculus frontatus | reverse complement strand
CCCGCCCGCCTCCGCCGGGAGCCCCGGCGAGACCCCCGGCGCCACCCGGCCCCGGCATCCCCTTTCCGTCCCCGGCATTCCGTCCCGGTCCCCCGCCCATCTCCCCCGAGCCCCGACGTGGACAGCCCCGCCGCTCCGACCTCTCCTACACGGTGCCCGGTGGCAGCATGCTGGAACAGTCGCTGTAGCAGCCCCTAGAAGCGCTCGCCTGTAGCAGAGGGTGTAAGCGGCAGCAGCGAGCTGCTGCGGAACGGCGAGGGCTATGTTTGTGTTCATGCCCCTTGGAGGGCTGCACGTTGTCTTCGCTTGGAGCAACTATGCATAAACTGTAGTCTTCTGTCAGTTCAGTGGAGCTTGTTTCAACTTGTTTCCTGCAAAGCAAAGAAAGATCAGGACCACTTTGTTGTTAAATGTATCACAGTATCCTAGCAGTGCCAGTGGCAGGGCCTTCTGGAGGTCTCCAGCCAAACATCCTGCTTGGAACGCGACTATTGCCAGCAAGAGGTGAAGTCAGATGTTGTTTTGTCCCATTGAGTCTTGAAAGCTGCCCAGCATGGCGATCTACACCTCTCTGGTGCCCTGTCCCAGAGCTGTTCCACATTTCTGAGGAAGGATTTTCCTCATGTCCGTTATCAAGCCAGTATTTGTGCCTGTGCAAGCAGGTCTGGGCACCATCCAACATCCCTCAGAATTACATGTGTTTCTTATAACTAGTGAGTCTGTGAGCCTGGAAAGAAACCGCCTTGGTTCTACAGGAAGAAATCTATCCTGTCTTGGCCAGCAGAGATGATGGGGCACATTTTGCAGTGTTGTCCTACCACAAGAGCAGCGACAGTCAAGAAGCCAGTACCAATCTTGCTTTTCCCCTGGGCGCTGCAAGCATTTCACTCGCAGCTAACTGGAGAGTAATCAGCGGGACATCGGTGACTCACAGGGTGAGACTGACAGCTGACCAGGCAAAATCCTGCTCGTGGTCTGGCATGTATCTGGGCTTCAGAGTGCTTCAGGTACTCAACTGTGCGACACTCAAGTGGTTTTCAAGTGCAATAAATAATTCCTGCTAGTAGCCCTTAATGCTGCTGTTCATTTAGTCTCATGAAAACAAAGTAACTGCAGGGAGGAAGTGAATCTCATTCTTCTTATTGGTTAAAACTACTTTGTAACACTCACACACACACGTGCATGTGCCACTCCTCCTGTCCTCAGCCGTCGTGGATCTGCTGATTGCAGCGGCCTCTGGTGCTGCCTGGTGGGCTGCCAAAGTGATGAGAACAAGCTATCGTGTTGCCAAAGTGCATGACCAGAGACATCTGCTTCTTCTTTTCTGTTCACTTAGATGTTTCTCAGTTCTTTCTGACACGTTCTGCAAGTCAGTCCAATGATCTCCTTGTGCTTTGTTTAAACTTGATGTTGTGAACAACATGATGACAATGCTGGTGTCCATAACGCTATGATGACACCATCACTGATGGCACTGATATTCTCAGTCAACATTCAAACAAGCATCAGCTCAGTAAGTGCCTTCTTCAAAGAGTAAACCTAACTTTCAAAACCTTCAGGCTCTTCAGACATCTTTTATGGATCAATTGCCAAAAGGCAACCCACAATGTGAGCAGCAGAAAATCCATTCTTCAGAACTAGCAGGTCAGTCCAGAGTTTCCGTGTTTTGCTACTGTCAGAAAATAACCTGGACTTGTTCTAGTGAAATTTGTCTTTCCCTTCTTTCAGTTTTGAACTGTGCACTTGTAGGGAAAGCTCCTTATGGTGCATTATGAATCAGACCTCAACTGTGACTCAAGGCAGAGTCAATTTGATTTCCCATGACACTATTATATATGCCATCTTTCGAAATTTTTACCAGTAGCAAAAGAAGTGACAGCACAGTGTTCAGTAAAAACATCAGGGAGTTAGGAAATGCCTGACACATTTTTCCACAGGTCCACTGTAGCTTCCCACCATGAATGCCTGTTATGTTTGATGTGAATCCTATAAAAATATTGCCATTTTTTCCATGGGACCACTGTCTCACTTGGTCTCAGCATGGCTCTGGAAGTAGAGGAAGGCTTTGTGATTAAAGAAGGTTCTGTTGCTGGAAGGGATCATTCACACTCTGCACCACTCAAGTATGCAAGGATGTGTGAAAGGGTAGATATAGAGTTACAAATCCAAGCAGGTAACGGCACACCTATTTTTGGGAAGGAGGTGAGGTGTCCTATTGAACCCATGAACAAGGAAAGAGAAATACAGGCCTTGCAGGAAAAAAAAAAAGATCATGTGCTTGTGCAAGGTCTGGCTGCTCACACTGCATGTCAGCCCTCTCCATGTTTTCACCATTGCAGTCTACACCCCAGCCCAACCTGTAAGGAGGCCTTGAAGATCTCACTTTTCCAGTCACACCATAGTCTGCTCTGACCTCATCATGTGGGTGATGTTCTTTTTTGGCAAAGCTAATTTTTAATCTTTTTCTCCCTACAAAAAAATTACAGCTTGACTATAATGCTTTGCTACGCATGAATACATCTGTCCATCCATCATGCCTAATGACTTTTAAGTCTGATTTTAATCAAATTTGGCAGTTGGAAGAGATTGTAAACATCTAAAATACCTGCTGAAACAAGCCGTCAGGGTGCAACAGAGCGAAAGTTCACTGGTAATGTGGCAAGACATTTGTAGTTAGGCATCAAAGTATGAGGAGAAAGAAGGAAGTTATAAACTCTGTATTCTTAGAAGAAAAGCAAAGTTCTCAAGGAGCATGGCAGAATCCAGGAAAGGGCATGGATGTGAATCGTATGGGGGGTTCTCAGTCAGGCAGCTCATGGAAGGATTAGTTTCCAGCTTTCCAGGTCTGTGCTGGGGTCAATATTTTAGCCAGAGTGTATTTCCACTGGGCAACCACCCCTCACCTGAAGAGCAGCGTGTGGTCACCACCAGCACTGCAGGGGTGTATCCACGTGAAAATGCACTGCCCCACAGCAAAACATGGCCCACCTGCATGTGTGGTCCTGTGGAGTTGAAGGTGGCTGGGACAGTGGAGGTGCAGTAGTTGTTCTAGCCCTTCTGAGTCAAACCTCACACACCCCTTTCTCTGGGCCAGGGGCAGCAGAGAGAAGCACAGCCTCACATCAGCTCTTCTGTCTGCTTATTCTGAGCTCAGCATGTATCATGTCAGCTTCTCCAGGAAGAGTGGGAGTTTGGGCTTGTGACTCTGCTCTTCAGTGTGCTTGTGGCAGCCCTGAGCATCTGTGGGACAAGAGTGGGCCCCACATGTATGAGCAGACCTGGATTGTGCTGGAATGAAGCCCACAGCCCCGGGTCACTCACAAGAGCAAAAAACATGCAGTGCACTTCCCCAGGGCATGAAAGGAGTGCCTGGGATGATCACGACTTGGGCAAGAAGGAGGCAAGAGGAGAGGTTGGAAGGTAATGTTGAGATTTGGGGCCCAGCCAGATGGAGAGGGCTTTTGGAGAGTGGTGGGTGGCAGTAGAGCCGTGCACCCTGCGGTGCATGGGGGTCTGTGCCGGAGGTACCCCAGGTCGCAGGTGCCTTCTGCTGGCACCGTGTTCCCGGGCGCTGGCAGGGAGCCCGGGTGCTGTGCTCCACAGCTCCCCGGAAAATCCTGTGCAGCTCTCTCAATAGAAATGCTGCCTCTAGGAATGCCAGCAGGACAGAAATATGCTCCCTCTCCAGTGATGTGGGCTGGGGGACACACACCCTCTGTAACATTTTTGTTTCTCGAATTTACAGGACTTATTAAAGTGGTCTGATAGCTTTCCATAAGGTATAGCTTTCCTTAGTATCAAAACAGAAGTAAGCCAGATTAATGATAACAGGAGTTTGTTTTGGCTTGGTTTATTTCAGAGTGTGCTTGCAGCCCAGAAAGCCAATTGTATCCTGGGCTGCATAAAAAGAATTGTGGCCAACAGGTCAAGGGAGGTGGTTCTCTGCTTCTGCTTTGCTCTGGTGAAACCTCACCTGCAGTGCTGTGTCCAGCTCTGGGGTCCCTAGAACAAGAAAGACTTGGACCTGTTTAGAGTGAGTCCAGAGGAGGTCATGGAGAAGATCAGAGGGCTGGAGCACGTCTCTTATGAAGACAGGCTCAGAGTGTTGGGGTTGTTCAGCCTGGAGAAGAGAAGACTCCAACAAGAGCTTGGATCAGCCTTTTGATAGTTAAAGGAGGCTTTATAAGAAAGATGGGGACAGTAGTGGGGTTTTTTTTATCAGAGCTTGTAGTAACAGGAGAAGGGACACATCTTTTAAACTTAGTGTAGATTTAGAGTGTACATGAGGAAAATTTTTTTTCCCAGTGAGGGTGGTAAGACACTGGAACAGATTGCCCAGAGAAGTTGTGGATGCTCCATCTGTGAAAGTGTTCCAGGCCAGCTTAGATGGGACTTAGAGCACCCTGGTCAAGTGAAAGGTCTCCCTCTTCATGCCAGGGTATTGGACTAGATAATTTTTTATAGGTCCCTTTCAGCCCAAATCATTCTGGTTTTTTTTTTTTTTTCTATTGCTCCCTTTGAGGCCTGCAGAAGCCCAGCGATATCCCCGGTGTCTGTCTCTCATGCACTGCCTCTGGGGCATGCTGTGTGGATGGGCGGGCGGGCATCCCTGCTGCACAGTGCGGCACCATTCAGGCACATTCCTGTTTTTTTCCTAGCGCCGTCGTGGCAGCAGTGTGGAGCAGTGTACTTCCGCAGGGCAGGGCCCCAAGGCACAGGCATGGCTCTGTGCTGCCTGCAGGTCACCCTGCTGCGGGGACATGAGCCTGAGTGTCCCAGCACAGCCCCCTGCTCCTGGGATCCTGCTCCACAAGGTCACCGCTTGCTCCTGTGTGCGCTGAGGAGCTCTTCTGCCAAGGCATTGGCTTAGGAGGAGGATTGGGAAGGGCTGACTTCATCTGGAGGGACAGGTAGCAGGCAAGGCAGACAGAAAGGAACAAGTAAAGAGAGGCAGAAAGCTCTGGAGATCCAGAAGAGTCAAATCAGAAGCAGCACTGTCTCCATGGGAAGAAGTCTCATGAGAGACCAGGCCACAAGCTTTGTCTACAATTTCCAGTGATCATTACTTAAAATAAAGACTTGGAGACCTCAACAAAGAAACTTGAATAATTTTGCAAACCTGGAAGTCTTTTTGCACAGTTCTGCTGCCAGCAGTGAATGTTTTTGTGGGGTGGTTTTGCACAGTGCAGCGATTTGAGAAGGGTCCCAAGCAGCCCTGATACAGTGAGTGCTGACATAGACCAACTCCTAGTCCTAATCTCCTTGCCTCCTGAATGGTGCTGGCCGGTCCTGTTGTGGACTGAGGGTGTCCCATACTTGTGACAGGAAAGACACATGAGCTTGTACCTCCTTACCCAGCCCTACCAGGCTTACTCCCTCTTTCCTCTCAGTTGTATCCAGTCCTGTAATGTCTGCATCTTTTTAACCACACACTGCTAAGATGTGCCCCGTGTCTAAGGCCCCATTTTGTGTGCTTGCCTCAGAAGTGAAGTGACAATACTCTTCTGCACAAAGCATAGGGTGAGGCCTGCCAGAGCAAAGGGAGGTGTCTGCAAAGCTTTGATTGTGTGTAGGTTGAGGAGAACAAGACAAAAAAATAGCTTCCTCTGCAGAGAAACTCATCACCAGGCAAGAAGGCATGTTCTATACATGCAGCTACATTCATCTAAGTGAAGAGAAACTTCCACCATTTCTTAGATACAGTCTTCGATAGCTTTTGATCTTAAAGTTTTCTTTATCTGTTTTGGGGTTTTGGTTCATACACATCTTTTACTAACCACTAGAATAAGGTTAAATGGTCCTTGCCAAAATCTGGCTCCAAAGCCAGCTCGGATTTGGTTACTGCCACACTTTCCCAGTTCCATGCTCATCTTCTATTGGTTTGGGTGGCTCCTGCTGTAGTGCCTAAGATACAGCTTGATTATTTGCCACAGAAATTTAATATACAAATCACACGAATTAATTCATTATAAGGGCGCTCAGCCTTTGTGCCTATCAGCAGTGCATTTCTTCTTTATTCACTGCTTTGCCTCTCTGGACAGACAGCAGCTTACGCTCAAAGGTAGGGTTTGTAGCCACTGTTGAGCTGATTTTTCCTGACAGTTCCTGAAGGAGAAACTTTGCATAATATCTGGCTACTCAAGAGTAAGCTGCTTCTAGCCCTGCTCTGATCTGCCAGCACACATCTAAATTATTGCAGTGTTGGAGTGAAAAACAGGACTTAATGACTTAACAGAGGGTATCACTATCTCAATGCAAATGAGATGTCTCAGAGGCTATAAAGTTCCCTCTATACCTTTTAAGAGAAATGAAAGCAAAGGTTGCAGGAATGTGTTCCAAGAAACACCATGGGTTTCACTGAGGGTGAAGGTGCCCTTCTGTTCAGTGGTATTTGCTGTGGCTCCCTCCTGGTGTTAATTCATACACACCCAAGTAGTTAATAGGTCATTTGGAAAAAATTACACCTGCACAGTAGGTGGGCTCTGAAGTCAGAAGTAGCAGGCAGCATCAAGGACACACATTTCTGCTCTTAGTATCTGCGTGTAAACCTGCATCTTCCTTCTCTGGCAACTTAACTAATGGGGAAGTGCTGAGCAGTGTGTGTGCCTGCACATTCACTGGATAAACAGAACACTGGAGAGCATTTTATTCCCTGTTTTTTCTTAATAAGTAAGATGCACCTGCAGATGGGTAGGAGAAAGTGGAGGCATGTGAATGTTAACTGATGGCAATGTGGAAAGGTGGCCAGGCATGACTGGGTGACCCTGCGGTCAAAGATCTGTGCAAATGCAGCATCACAGAACAACATCCCCTCAAAATCCAAGGCGAAAAAGAAAGACTTCCCTGATTCTCTTACATGGTGTCCCTTATTCCATCAATTCACTCTGGGGTATCTTCAGGGACTTCAGCAATTGGCAGACTGGGAAGACCAGGCCTTTCCTGCAAAAGTCAAGGGACCTCCTCCACAAAAATTCACCAAGAACAGCTGTCACTTTGAAGGGGGGAGCTGGCATGTGTGCTATCCATTTTTCTCCAGTGTGGTGCTAAATGCAGGGTGATGACAGCATTCAGTCCCACACAAAATGGAATTAGCAACACTGTTCTCAGAAGGTATAAAAAACTGGGGCCCAGTACAGATTTGTTCATTCAGAAACAAACTCCAGGGAAAAAGAGACTGAGAAATCTAATTTTTTTTTGTAAATTGCAGTGGGTGTGAGTTCCCAGATAAAAAGACTGAACATCAGTATGCTGGGGATAGCATACCAACCACTGCTGCCAGCATCCGGGTTATCTGTGTCAGCTCAGAGCAGGAGGGGACAGTACCGCAGCAGCAAGGGAGCTCTGCCTACCCAGCCCAGCCACACAGTCTCATCCCATCCCTGGCACCAGGACTGGGGCTTGGTGTGCCTCGTGCCAAGCATTTACTGGGCAAAAAGTAAATCCCTGGTTTTCTGCTGTTTTATCTGCTGCACTTGGGATTTGGTGACCCAGCCCTCAAGTGCAAGCATGTGGGAAAAGGCAGATCAAGGCCGTCCTCGAGCTGTCAAGGAGCTGCAGAGCATTTGCAGATGCATTTAGAGCACGTCTGGCAGAGCAGAGGTCTGAACAGGCAGAGGTAAACACAAGGGAGACGAGAAGCCGGTGCCCTTGGATCAGGGCAAGTTGCAGCAACTTCTGCCCAGCTACAGCCATAAACTGCCGCGGGGAAGAAGATGTGCAATGGATACTCCCTTAGGCTGTTGCACTTCTGAGGTCCAGTGTACTGCCTGGCTTGGCAGGAAGCTCTAGTCTTCTCCAGATTGATGCCACCTTTGCCCAGACTGTAACTGGTGAGAGTGTCAGCAGACAGGATTAGTCAGTGTACTCACCCTCTTGTGTTCTTGCAGCTGACAGTGTCACAGGGAAATTTTTCTATCATAAAGAAAGTAATGAGCACTACTCACTGCCTGACACACTGCAATATTTATTCATAGTAATAAAAAGAAGGAAGGTGGCCAAAGGTGTGATCTGAATCCAGGAAGTCTGGCAAAACTGCTGGGAAGTGATGATGGCTGGTCCCTGCCCCAGTTACAGAGGGACGTTTCAGGTGTCAGGTTTTGGATCCATGGTATATCCAAAGGCAAACTTCTGGTGATCACTTGCATTTCTGGTGTTGGTTTTGGGTTTTAGTTTTTTGGGGGTTTTTTTTCATACAAAGGAGAACAAATTGGTCCTTCTCTCTGTTACTTGTGTGGAGACCTCAAAGTGGTCAGAGAAACAGAACAGAGACTGTTGCCCTCTCTATAAAAAACATCTAGATGCAAGGAGTGAGCTAAAGATGAAAATAAGCATGGCACTTGCCCTCCTCTTTTTGCCTTGCCCCATTGTGCAACAGGAGGGTAGATGGTGGGCTCTGGTTGGGACTGCACAAGCAAGACAATGCTCTGCTCTCAGGGTACCACAGTACTTGTGGGACCCTGGCATCTGCTGGTACAACAAAGCCCTGGAAGGAGCAGCAGAACAAGAGTTAAAATATCAGTGAGGGTGCAGAATGCGGGAAGGCCAAAACCAGCCATGAAATCCAGGAAAGGCAACAGATTACAGCAAGGAAACAGCAGGTGCTGGATGGAGTGGTGACATCACCAAGGACACACCACCGATAAGGCCACCAGGCAGACATGGGGCAAGAGTGATGTGATGAAATCTGGTCTGGCCAGCTGCCACCTGTGCCCACTCAGATGGAAAGCCTGCAAACAGAGCTGCAGTCCCCTAGGAGGGGAGAGGTGTAGTAAGGGCTCGTGATGCCAGAGTAGTCCTGGGTGAGCACATGGACATGGGCCCGTGGGTGCCATGAGTGTGGCAACAAGCACAAAGGCAGGGCAGCGCTGCGAGGGAGCGGGCCTGAGATTGGTTTTGGAAGTAGAAGTCTCCTTGCTTGTTGCCGCTGTCTCCAGCAGAGTTTATGTGTCTTGCTGGTGGTGAGACTAGGTCTCCAGCTCCTCAGGCAAACCCAGAGCCTTCACATCTGCCCATCCTATGTCTTGAAGCCTTCTACATCACCATCTTGCTGGTGAGAGTGCAGGAAGAAAATGGCAGAGCCAGCTGGAGCTGCATAGCCGATGTGAGGGAAAGCAGCCACCCGAAAACCTCCTGCCCCACCCGAGGAAAAGTTGCCCCACCTCTTCTTCGAGGGGTACAGTAGGCAGGACTTTCATTAGGGGTTGCAAGTTTGTGCTTGGCAGAAAAGCTTGGAAAAACAAAACTAGTTTCCAAGAGGTCATTTACCCTTTCTCATCTCTTAGCCTATCATTTTAATTTGCTCTGTGAAGGCAGTGGAATTTGAGCACCACTGAGGAATGAGGTGGAGGAAGATCGAGCCTTATATCAACCAACAGCTTTGCTACAGCAACACTGACCTTGCTGCCTCCAGCCCAGAGGGGATGCAGACATTTCCTGCCACCCTCTATCCCAGGAGAGTGAACTGGAGCACATAGTGTGTCCCGACAGCCCCAGCCTGTTGCTCCTGCGCTGCTGCTCTCATGACCAAAGAACCAGGCCATGCTTGGAACCAGAGGCACCAGAGGTGGCACCAGAGGCATTACAATCAGCATTTGGATGTTTTTCTTAGTAGTAAAAACTTTGAAGAAGACTTTAAAGGCCCAAGATAGCCCTCATCCAGAGCTGTGAAATGTGTTGGTGTGTGAGCAGTTTGCAGGAGGGGGCTCTGTGTTGTTCATGTTGTTGAGTGTTGGCTAGGACCAGATTTGCAAGATGTGAATCTAAGGACATATATCCATCTGTGCTGGAGACTGACAGCTGCTTCTCCCATGGACCCAACCTGCTGGTGGCAGGGCCCTTCAGGGCTCACCCAACAAACCTTGTCCCGTGGAGGATGGAGATGTCTCACCTCTCTGCTGGTTTGGGTTGTTCACCCTCTGGGGAAAGGCTTCTTTCCTGACTCCTGACCTGATCATCTCAAGGCTGCAGTTTGTGACAATTCCTTTATATTCTGTCATCTGGCACCACCAAAAAGAGACTGGCTCCATCAGCTTCTCCTCCAGCAGTTGTAGGCTGCTATCAGATCCCCCTTGGCCTCCCTTGTACTAGACTAAACAAGACTAACAGGACCCCATGTGCCTTGGGAACAACTGCTAATGCAGTTAAATATTTACTTTAGTTGAGGGATTTCCAAAGTGGAATAATAATGAAAGCCAAAGGTTATTGAACTGTGTAAACTCCGTGAAGAGGGAATATAAAACATGTGCACAGCTGCCTAGGCAGAGCAGAGGAATGATTCTGCAAGGGGAACCCTGAGCTGGTTATGTTCCCGCTTCCCAGAGCCTGGTCTCAGCCCTGCTGAGTTGGGTGGATGGAGCTCCAAAGGAAGGAGGTAAGCAGCCTCTTGCAGAGCCCGTACCTCTCTGGTCACAGGGGATGCTCAAGCTGTTCCCTTTTGTCTCAGACAGACAGGGCCAGTGTGTACCTTCCTCTGGGGAAGAAACATCCTAAGCACAGTTATAGTCAGGTCCTCAGCAAATGTGTGAGCTCTGTGCATCTGGAGCTCTCCCAGCCTGCTGATGGTTTCTGTAGGGCACCTACCCCCTGCTCACCCCTTGTACACATGATACACCCCATCTGTTCCCCTGGGGAAGGTGACTCTCTGTCCCTTCTGGCCCAGACCTCATTTCAGCAAGTCTGACCCACAGAAGCTTTTAGTCAACATTGGTCTTACACTGACTTTATGACCAGTGGTCTTCTTTCCCGTCCTTCACCCTCCACCAATTTATTTTGTTTTGCCAAAGGAAAGTGGGGACAGATGTAGAAAACTGAGCTTCTGAGAAAGAGCAGATAAGGATGCTCACACTGATGTCAAGCATCCAGTCTTGCAGGCAAAGCAGCTGGGATATTCTGGGGTCATGATGCTTGTTGAAAAGATAGTATTTCTTACGACTGAGGATCATCTCCAGCCTCTCTGTCCCCTCCCTGCTCTGTGTGACACCTCTGTGTATTTAATCTGGGTATCCATGCACACAGCCCCCTTCCAACACACTGAATCTTATGATAAAGATAATTTTGCTCTGTCAATCTCATCTGCAGCCAAGGTGGTGAATGGATAAGGTATTAAAACACCTCTGACTATGTGGCTCCTCTGAGCATAGGCAGTGACTGCACCTGCAGCTCCCTGCTCCCAGGCAGCTGAATTTTGTACCCTCCAGACCCTCTGTACCCACAGCCTGTCCCATCCCACCCAGTGGCTGTGTGGGCTTGCTGCAGCATGTTGACAGGCCTCCTGTTGTGTTTGGGATCCTGACCAGTGCGTCAGCCAGCCGAGTATCCACCTGGCTAGTTCTCATGGGATAATGCCACAGTGCCACCACCCAAATCACCCTGAATTTCCTGGTTTTTCTATGTCGAGTCTCACAATGCAAATGGAGACACCTGTCACGTATGAAGAAAAGGAGCTACAAAGCTGAAGGGATGGTTTAGGTGAGATACACTCAGAAGTAGCTGGCTGGGGTAAGCAGAGAAGAGCAGTATTGTCCAACCCTGATGTGTTGGTTTTGCACGGCCTGGTTTTTGGTAGCAGGGGGGGCCACAGAGGTGGCTTCTGTGAGAAGCTGCTGGAAGCTTCCCCCCTGTCTGGCAGAGCCAATGGCTGATGGCTCCGAAGATGGACATGCTGCTGGCCAAGGCTGGGCCAATTAAAAATTATGGTAATGCCTCTGTGAGAACAGATTTAAGAAGAAAATCAAAACAAAGGTGGGGGCGCAGTGTTAATTCCAGCTAGAGAAGAGGAGAAGGTGAGAACATGTGAGGTAAACAACATGGAGACACCAAGGTCAGTGGAGAAGGAGGGGGAGGAGGTGCTCCAGGCCCCGGAGCCGAGGTTCCCCTGCAGGCCGTGGTGCAGACCATGGTGAAGCAGCTGTGCCCCTGCAGCCCGTGGGGATCCACGGGGGATGCAGAGATCCACCCACAGCCCGTGGGGGAGGTGCCCGTGCCGGAGCGGGTGGATGCCTGGAGGAGGCTGTGACCCCGTGGGAGAGCCAGGGGAGAGAGAGGGCCCTCGCTTCCAGGCTGGAGCAGCCTGTCCTTGGAGGACTGCACCCCGTGGGAAGAGAGACCCATGCTGCAGCAGTTTTGGGAGGACTGCTGCTCATGAGATTGGAGCCACGCTGGAGAAGTTCTTGGAGAACTGTCTCCTGTGGGAAGGGATCCCATGGTCTCACAGGGGAAGGACTCCTCTCCCTGAGCAGTGGAAGAAGATCTCGGATGACGAACTGACCAAACTCCCATGCCCTGTCTCCCTGCACTGCTGGTGGGAAGAAAAGGTGTTTTTAAGGCCTTATTTTACTTCTCATTATCCTCTTCTGATTTTGTTAGTAATAAACTCACTTTGTATCTCTAAACTGAGCCTCTTTTGCCCTTGGAGTGTTTTCTCCCAGTCCTTATCTCAGCTCATGAACCCTTCAATTAATTTTTCTCTCCTCTGCCCAGCTGTGGCAGGAGAGGGTGAGTGAGTGATTTCCATGGGTGCCATTGGGCCAGTGTCAAACCATGACACCTGACTACAGTGCAAAGGGATTGTAAAGCAGCCTCCGGTGCTGCCACCTGAAGCTGACAAGTTGGAAGCTTCAGGGGAAAGCTTATCTAATGCCTGAGAGTGCCTAAGTGATCCTTTTGAGTTCATGGTCCAGCTGCTCCCAGCACGGATCAAAATGCTGCTTTTCCCAGCGTTGTTGAGATAAGGCTGTGCTCTCCCCTATAAAGGCAGGCACAGGCAGAGCGAGGTGCACGAGCAGGTCTGCCTGAACTGACCATGCCTGCGAGGGAGCTGCTGCTCCTGGTGGTGGCAATGGTGGCTCTCGTTGCTGCCGGAGGTAAATCTGCTCTGCTGCTGGAGGCTGGATCATCAGTGGTGGGTTGGGAATGGCAGACACACAATGGGATGGAGGAAAATGCATGATAGGGCAGAAAGACCCAGAAATTCTGGTTTGGAGAGGAGGTAAGGTGAGGGCAAACAAACAGTGGCAGCATGGTGAGGAAGAAGGACTGGAGCAAACACACTGTGCCCTCCTTATTAGCAGTTTGTAGCAAAGGTTACAGGCTGCTTCATCAAATATATTGTGCTTGGGAGAGGTCTGGGATAGGGGAGAGTCCACAATGTGAACAGGAACCGGGCCCTGGGAGGACAGGACATACACTGCAAGGGCAGCTGCTGTAGTTCCTGCCTCCATGAAAACAGGCAAGTCTTTGCAAGAACACTATGTGCTCAGCATATTTATGTGGGAAGCACCTGTTTGTGGGCACCAGAAAGCCATGGCTACCTACATGCAGGTAGTGGTGGTCCTGCGGCTGCCTGTGTGTGAGCCTTCATGCTCCCAGGACGTTTGTGTACTGCATAGGTGGGCTGTGAAATGTTGCTACTGCTCTGCTTGCCTGAGAAAAAGGAACCCACCAAATGCTGCTCTCCCTAGAGGTGGCAGTTGTCCAGCTGTGCAATATCACAAAGCCTCATCCTTTTGAGGATACCCCATGCCTCAAGCTGCATTGCATGGCTTCCCATTTCCTGAGACGTGTTGGATGCTCTGTGGAGCTTCTGACTCAGAGACTGGGAGAGAAGACTGTTGGGAGAGGGTTTAGGGGGTGGGAACAGCCATTCACAGCTTTGTCCCAGCCAGCTCAGCTGTGGAGGGAAGCTGTGTACTGTGCTGTTGGCAGGGAGGGGTGGGAATGGCATGCAGCAGAAAACTGATCTCCCCTCATGAAACCCACAGAGCTGATTCGGTCCTGGGTGGGCTCTGCACAACATTGCCTTCCCTTTGGTTTGCATGTGATCCTCTGTCAATATCTTATGCTTCTACCATCAGGCACAGGTGTGCCATGCTCATGGGTCTCTGCTCTGTTTCAGGGGCGGAGCTGAATGAAAGGAGTGGCCTGAGAAGGGTAAGAGGTTTCTGGTTTTCCTTGTTCATGGCTTGAGATGGGTATGCCTGGTGTGCCTAGGAAAAAGACTGTTCTCGCTAATCATCCCCAGCCTCATGGGAACTGGTGTTCCAGCACCAAACCCACACCAAAGCCCAGGCCACGAGTCCCACTGAGGCATTCAGCAGCCCCTGCTCCTCTGTGGGCACGCCTTGCTGCATCTGAGACAGAGGGAACCAGGTTGCCAGTGGCACTTGCTTCTGCCTGAGTGTTCTGGGGAGAAGAGATGGGTGCTGCTGGCACTGAAATGCATGCTGTGGTTTCTCCTTCCCAGCCGGTATGTGAAGACCTGGTTCACCTGCAGGCCTGCCCCCTCCTGTACTTGCCCATCTGTGGGAGTGATGGGAACACCTATGCCAATGAATGCCAGCTCTGTGTGGAAAAAATGTAAGCTCATGCCCTTGGCAGAGACCTCCTGGGTCTAATTTTGTCTGTCTGAAACAGGGTGCTTGTGAAGTACAGTCATTCAGGCTCCCCAGAGCCTGGGAACAGCCATGGCAGGCTGCACTTGCATGGCAAATAACACAAACTGTGTGCTGGGCTGCAGGAGGGGAGGGATGACCAGCTTGTCAAGCGAAGCTGCAAGGAAGTGCAGAGGAGCTGCACCCAGCCAGTCTGAGGAAGGGAATGCCTGGGGGTATCCAGCAGCAGCCTGCAGTTGCAGATGGGATGGAGCCACAGTCTTCTTGGTGCAGGCAATACAACGTGGGGCAACAGCCACAAACAGCAGCCCCCAAGGGTGAAGATTTGACAGAGGCACCAGGTCAAACGGGTGGTGCACCACAGAGGTGTGAGGAGGGGGGGCGTCTCCATTCTTGGAGGTGGTGGTTGGGGCTCAGATAGAGCCATGGCCACCATAACCTTATGCTAGGGACAGCCCTGCTGTGAGCAGGTTGGGCTGCAGATGCACCACCAGTGCCACAGGCCCTGGGGGGGCACATCCACGAGCCAGGATGTTGCAGTCACCTCAGCTTTTTAGACAGGAAAATGAGCAGGTCAATTTTGTAATAGTCAGCTCCATTCCCCTTGATGGAATGCAGCCAAAGTATGACTCAGAGAGTCGTTTTTTTGATCTCTTACTCTCTTTTCCTGTATTATTCTAGGAAAACCAGGCAAGACATCCAGATTTTGAAAGACGGGGAGTGTCAAGATACCTGAGTTTTCTGGTAGCTTTCCTGAGCCTAGAAACAGGTGATTAATTGATCCTGTGTGCTCTGTGCTGATTGCACACTTAAGCTACCTATGGTGAATAATAAAATGACATGCACAATCTTGATTTCAACAGCATGGGTTTTTTATGCATGGCTAGGGAAAAACAGCATAAGCCAGTTCCCACCAAGGGCTACTAAAAGTGCACAGTCAAAACAATAATTTCAAATCCACATAACAAACCAGGGTGCTCTGCATAGAGTATTATCTCACCCACACTCCTGCAAGAAAGGCCATGGGGGAGTAGCAAGAAACACACAAGTCCTGGTGAAGAAGATGCTGAACGAACACATTTTTTTTTCTGTACGAGGCAATTTAGTGAAGGGAAAGTAAAGTTTCCCAGGCATGGGACAAGATAATTCCCTGGCTCCCTAGTAAACTGCTTCACTGCTTCCAGAGCGGATATAAATTGAAAATAATAACATCCGCATTTCTCATATTAGATGTTATTCTGCTTTTTATCTAAGGCCCTTTCATAGAGCAATCAGCTCAGATAACACATGGGAGTGTGGAAAGAGCCTGAGCGGAGATGGTGAACACAGGGGATCGCAGATGTCTGCTCCAGCACTTGAGAAAAACCCCAAACTGAAGAATTTTCAGGTCTAGGTTGCTCCTGGTGTCAGGGCCATCTTTGAGATTGTGGCAGGGCTCAGTCCCACCAACGTGACAATGTCAGTGTGCATCTGCAGTCTTTGGGGCTTCATCTGCTCTTTCATCTCCCGCTTCTAGCACATGGACACAACTCACCTTTCACAAAATACCTGCAAAAGGGCCATACAACTTGGGCATGGAAGGGGCCCCCTTTGGTCAGAGTGGCAGAGATCAGAGGGCACTGGCTGATGCAGGACTTGCCTCCTGAGTTCCGTTCAGCCTCACACCAGGTCTTGTATTTGTATAGAATTACTGGCTGAGACTTCTGATCAGCTTTGAAGAGTGTTTCAGGGTGAATTGAAACCTTCCAAGGATAGGTCTGTGCTCACCCACAGGAGATCATACTGCTCTGACTTGCTACTATATTAGTATCCTATACAGCTCTCATTTGCAAGCATCTGAGTAGGAGTCCAGGGTCCATCATGTGGCCAAGTGAGCTCCCCGAAGTCAGTGACCGTCCTTGGAGTCTGGGAGATGTGCCAGTATCATGACTATTGTGCTTGGTCAGCTGGAATTCACCCTCTCACCCAGTTCTGCACCTTGCTGGAGCCACCAGGTGGGACACCCAGAGCACCACAATGAACAACAAAGCTGCAGCTGGAAATAGTATTGAGGAGCATAAAACAGCTGTGCTCAGTCAGATTGATTGCATCCACTATTTTCTGTCCCGGAGGCAGCTGCTGTCATTGAAAGCTTTATTCTCCTTAGAAAGTTCTCTCCCAGGCTGAAAAGTCCTAGCCTGACTAGTTGCTCAGGGCTGTCCAGAGCTTTGATTTTCCCTGTTTTCCTTTCCTAGACCCTTTCCACTTCTGCAGAGGAGGGGACACCTGTCCACGGCTGCTGCTATTACACCACCTGCTCATTTGTCCCAGGGCTCTGCAAGCCTGTTTGTCCCCTTCCAGTCCCCAGATAGCATGGAAGAGGTGGTCTGGCTGAGTGCTACTCTCCGTGTTGCCAGTTGTTTTTTGAAGACCTTGTTGTCTTCCCTGCCACACCACAGGGAAGGGGTTTGGTAGGGTTTTGAACCCCAAAACAAATCCACGGTGAATTAGACAAATGTATTGCTCACTTCTGTCCTGAGGTTTTCTGCTCCTGCTGCTGCCAACTCAGCCACTGGCAGGATTTATTTGGGCAGCTCTATCCCATTTTTCTGCCATGGCTGAGGGGAAGGCTATGCCCAGCTTAGCACAGTGCACAACTGGGGTGCATTCTCCCTCGGGGTGGGCAAGTGTCACCAGCATCTCAGCCCCACGCCAGGGCTCGAGCTGCACCGGCAGAGTGGCTGCAGCCCAAAAGAGCGTGTGTGCTGTGTATGCCCTGAGAGGCACGGCTATTTATGTGCAGAGGCTAGGAAAAAACAACACAGATGATCCAGAAGCTCTTCTGAAGAGGGAAACCACATGCCTCCAGCACAAAGTGGAGTGTTTGTTCAGAAACTGCAGAACTAAAGCACAGGCTAATAGGCCAGACCTTCAAGGTCAGAGCATGGGCAGCCACAGGACAGGGTCGATGTTGACTCTACACACAGAAAATTCGAAGATGCTCATCCTCCCCAGGGACTTGTGGATTTGGCTGTTTATTTCACATGGCTCAAAAGCAAGTGGCAGACCAAGGGAAGGGTGAAGGCAGTGATTGAACACCACCACAGACCTCAAGGCCTGTGCAAGAGCAGCCTGCTGCAGAGAGCCTGACTCTGAAGCCCAGCAGATCTGTGTCCGGCAAGGTCAGGGGAGACTCAGGAAGCAGCTGGTGGACAGCAAGATGCCTCCAATGCCCTCATCTGTGCCAGAGAGTGTGCACATGAATTTGCACTTTTGCATATGCTTTTCCTGTTCAATTTATCCGTCTGTTTCTCATCTTTTCATGCTTCAGTCAAGGCAAGGAAAGAAAAGGATTATCTGCTTTCACAGGCACCATAGTTTGTCACACAGAGCAATGAGTAGTGCTGCTCCCAGAGCAGTGTGTTGCAACCAGGCAAGTTTCCTCAAGTCAGGGAGTGAAGGACAAGCATGCAAGTTGCTTCTCTGTCATTGTCATGTGAGACAAAACTGGAAGAAGTGCCCTGACACCCCCTAAGAGTGGCAGCAGCGTAGCTCCACCAGCTGCCCATGTTGAGCAGAGCTGAATCCATGACTGCAGGGAGGGATATGTAGGTCTCTGGATATTGCTTTGCAGTAGCCTTGCCAGATAGAGGGAACAGATACCCTTGAGGCTCCCTTTGACTTACACATAGATACAAAGCCTGGTGTTATGTCTACAGTGAAAGCAGTCCCACCAGTGGCAGGATGCAGCCCTAGGACTGTTTGTCCCTTGGGCAAAACTTTCCCGGGATATTTGTGTGTTAAAGCATGTGAGGGCTTTAACATGATGAGATATACCCAAGGTTGCTGATGTTCCCCTACCAAGCAGCTCCAATGACATTTGAGGAGTCTGTGACACTGGAGATGCTCAGATTGCTGAACACTCAGTTGATGTCTCCCAGGGCCTCACCTAGGAAGCCGGATGCATCAGTGAAAATGGCCCAGGGCTAGCTGAACTGAAATGCGGAGAGAAAGAGGAGGGAAGCAGCACTTGGCACACAGCAAAGTGTCCAGCTACAACAGTTCATGCAGCCAAGACTGCTCAGGAAGTTTAACCTACTTTGCACAAATTCCTCTGCAGCAAAGGGGGTGCAGCTTTGGCCACATCTGCGGGGGAGCTCTGCTGGAGAAGAAGAGTTTGCTGCATTGCTGGTGCTTGTGGGACACAATGTCCCTGGCACTGTGGGTGAGACTCTGACTCTCAGTCCCTCTGCTTCAGAGCATAGACAACTTGAAAGTAGGCAGTGGGGCCTCTCATTTCCACATTGCCAACCATTACCAAAGTTTTCCTGCGGGATACTGAAATCACTTCCTTGGAATTTAAAGTAATTTACACTCAAGAGACAAGTGTCTTACAGAGATTTCCTTCCCAAGAGATGCAAGTGCAAGCTCTCTAACATTTTGAAGTCCATCTATTCCATTAAATACCTCTAAAGAACCTGGGGGCACAGTGACTCTTTATTTTAAAAATGCTTCCTTCAAGGTCAAAGGGAATGCAGAAACATTCACAGTACGGGCTCTGCAGTGTCTTATGGCACTATTTCGCTGAGTCAAAGAGTCACTTATCAGCCCTCACCAGGCTTTGGGGTGACTGAGTAGATGGTAGGTGTGAGAAGCTGAGTTAGCCACAGCCGGAGAATGCACCCAGTTCCTGTGGAGCACTGAAACACACAGGGATTTCCACCCTTTCTTCCATGTTTCATACCACCTGCAAGCAGCCCAGAATATAGAATCATAGAATCATTTAGGTTGAAAAAGGCCCTTAAGACCATGAAATCCAACCATTAACTGCCATGTCCTACAGGAAACCATGTCCCCGAGCACCATGTCAACACATCTTTTAAATACCTCCAGGAACAGTGACTCCACCACTGCCCTGGCCAGCCTGACATCCAACCTAAACCTACCACAGAGCAATCTGAGGTCATTTCCTCTTGTCCTATTGCGTGTTACTTGGGAGAAGAGATGGACCTCCACCAGTCTACAGTCTATCATCAGGCAGATGTAGAGAACAATAAGGTGTCCCCTCAGGTTCCTTTTCTTCAAGCTAAACACCCTCAGCTCCCTCAGTCACTCCTCATAGGACTTGTTTTCTAGACCCTTTGCCAGCTTCTTTGCTCGTCTTTGAACAGCCTCTAAGAACCTCAGTTTCTCCACCTGGGATGGGGCAACCCCGAATATGTGTATAGACTGGGAATGAGAAGCTGGAGAGCAGCTCCATGGAAAGGGCCCTGGGGGTCCTGGTCAATGGCAAGTTGAACATGAGTCAGCAGTGCCCTGGCAGCCAGGAGGGCCACCTGTGTCCTGGGGGGCATCAGGCACAGCATCACCAGCCGGGCGAGGGAGGGGATTGTCCCGCTCTGCTCTGCACTCACCTCACCTCGAGTGCTAGGGGCTGTTCTGGGTCCTGTTTTGGGTGTAAGAAAGACATTGAGCTCTTAGAAAGTATTCAAAGAAAGGCAACAAAGATGGGGAAGGACCTCAAGGTGAAGCCATATGAGGAACAGTTGAGGTCACTTGGTCTGTTCAGCCTGGAGAAGAGGAGACTGAGGGGAGACCTCACTGCAGTTACAACTTCCTCGTGAAGGGAAGAGCAGGGGCAGGCACTGATCTTTTCCAACTGTGGTGACAGTGACAGGATTTGAGGAAACAGCATGAAGCTGAGTCAGGAGAGGTTTAGGTTGGATATCAGGAAAAGGTTTTTCACACAGAGGGTGGTTGGGCACTGGAACAGGCTCCCCAGGGAAGTGGTCACAGCACCAAGCCTGACAGAGCTCAAGAAGAATTTGGACAATGCTCTCAGGCACATGGTGCGATTTTGTGATGTTCCGTGCAGGGACAGGAGTTGTACTCAATGATCCTGCTGTGTCCTTCCCAGCTCAGCATATTATGTGGTTCTGTGATAATGTGTTTTTTGCAATGAGGGACACAAAAACAAAAACAATGTTCAAGGTCTGGTATGTTTTCCCCCCTCCACAAGCAATGCCTTTGCACAGTAAAGTATCCTGCCAGGATACAGTTTTCAGATGTCTGCATGACCAGGGTGTCTCTAGGGCTGTGCAGAATCACACAGTGCTGGAACATGGACACCAGCTTGGAAAATCTTGCCTTCATTTGTGACTGAGCTACAAGAAACTGTTCTGTGAATGACTTAGTAGCCACACATCTCTATATGCCATCCATGCTCCTGGCCCACCCTCCCATATCAGAGCCTTCCCATATCTGCTCTGCTGCCACCACCCTTTTGCTTCTTTTGGGGCTGTTAGCCCTACCCCACCTCTCTGGAGGTACCACGTAATCTGCAGTGGACACAGGGCAGGAGCCCTAGAGCAAAGTGGTGATGCAGGGGATAAGAAGAGTGGCAGCAGAGATGACCATGGACCTCCAAGGTTACATCTTAAGAAATCCACATGCATGAAGTTTCAAGCTCTAGACCTTCCAGGGACCTAAAGAGAGATAGAGAGCCTGCTGAGAGCAAAGGATGTACACTAAAAATAAAAGAGACTGGCAAAGATTGGAGGCAGCCAGATCTGCTCATCCCTGAGGAGTTGCTCTGCCTCAAGGCAGGTCCTCAGACTGCTCAAGGAGGGGGGATCATCCCTGCCGTGAAAGACAGCCAGGTCCCAGAGGACCTGGGGGTAGACACATAGTCAAGATCTTCTACCAACCTTCGAACCACTTTTGAATTCACCTGGGGGGCAGGGAAGGAAGGGATTAGGGGCACTAGTGCCTCGCCAGTGCATAAGTAGTTGAGTGTCTCATGCAGAAAAGTGCTGGTAGCAGCTGAGTGCACTAGAAACTGGCTAAAAAGATGTCTCTGGTCCATCAGAGTTGCCATACACAATACAAGCTTGAGCTTTCCTGTGCTATCCTGGTGTAAGAAACTATGAAAGCAGTTTTCAGGAGAGGCTAAGATTACCCCCTCATCCCACATGCACTGATCTAGGGGCAGGGCCATTCCCACAGAGCAAGGAACAGGCTCTTGGCATCAAAGCCATTGTACCAAGCAGCAGTTTCCCCTTTGCAGCGATACCGGCTTGGCAGATGGTCCTGCAAAGGCTGCGCGAGCTGGCAGGCTGGGCAGGGCTGGGGCTGCAAGGGGCTACCAGCAGCTAGGAACAGCCACTAAAGGAAATAATCCTAAGAGAGCAGTGGAACGGCTGGATCTTCCCACTGGTTTTACTGCGGCTGCCCATGGCCATCCTGCTTCGTGAGTCAAGTGCTTTGTTCATAGTCCTGATCCACCAGGGACTGGACCAAAGAATCATCAGGAAGTCCTCAACATGCACAGACATGCTGGCATGGATTTATTATTCTGTCTGGATCCCAGGAAGGTGGTGCAGCTCTTGGACAGGTAACATGACTTTGGCAGTCTCCATCCTTAGGGGTTTCCAAAGAATATGACAACACAGCAGCCAGTCCTGCCATGAGGGGAGGTGGAGGATGTCCCTTCCCACCAGCACTGCTAGGATCCTTTGCAAACACCTTCAGACAGCATAAGTCCCATTTCAGACCTCTCAAGGGGTCCTTAAGGACTAACAACACATCCCTGCATCTCGCTCTGGAAAGCAACAGTGAGGTAGTGCCAAATCCTGCCTTGCCATGCAACTTTCTGTCCACTACAAAGGAGAGCTTTTGAGTCACAATTTAGCAGCTGTAAGTGTAAATTTCCTATCTGAAGTGGAATTATTTGCAGTATAAAAGCACTAACATGTTTTGCAATCCACACAGTAGATCCTGGACAGAGACTCGTACACCTTTGCACTCTGATAAGGAGAATATTATTACCCTCCTAGTGGCCTGGCCAGATAAGAGGTTTGGGGCGGGCAGTCTGCATTTTTTTCAAGCTCTCATTATGCTGCACCAGTATCTCCAGATGCTGTTTCCAGGGAACTAAGCTGCTTTCTAATTAAAACTGCAAAGAGCAATGGAGAGTTTAGGCAAAGACCAGGCTTCTCCGGATTCTTCCCTGTCACCCTCTGCAGCCTGTGAGGAGTTTGCTGTGCCAGGTAATGATGAGAACATTCCTAACTTGAGTTTTCGGAGAGAGGAGAGAATGATTTTTGTTACCAGTGTTTCTAAAAAAGGAATTAATAACTACTCGTTTATGTTTGGGGGTGGAGGACGCACATTTAGCTGCAAATACATGTGTCTTTTTACATGTTATACTTCAGATCACAAAGGCAGAAGCACATGTAAAGGCTCTTCAACTAAAGTCCTTCAGAGAGCATCAGTAGACTGTTTGCAGACTGGCAGTACTGTCTCATTGTTTTTACAACTTGATTTTTTTTCCTTTTCATTTCATTTCTGTTTCTTTGTGTCCTCTAGTAAATATTTTTTCGTCAGGATGCATATGTTTTGCTGCGATCTTTCTCATTTAGTGCTGGCAGGTGACAGACAGCTTTGGAGCTGTTGTGGGAGTGCTTTCTTGGACCAGTTAGAAGCAAATGAAGGGTGTTTTCTTAGAATGGACTGGAAGGAGACTGATTACAAGCAGCTAAAATTGCTTTTACAGCTCGCAAGGCATTTTGAAAGGAAACCAAAATTACCTTGGCTGCAAACAGGATGTGCAAGGGATTATGTACTGCAGTAGCTGAACTGAAGCCCTGTGCAGATCCTGCTACTGCAACTTGTAACCTCATCTGCCCGGGAAGTTTACTGCCTTTTTCTATGAGGATGGCAGAGTCATCTCCTGCTGGCTGAGCCCTACTGTCTCTGTTACTGCTTCATGTCAGGGAACAACCTCCCATTTGTCTTGGAGTTATTCTCAACTTCCCTGGACAGGGTCCTGGGCAGTCTGATGTAATTTTAAAGTTGCCTCTGCTTTGATGAGGACATTGGAACATAGACCAACATAAATGCTTTCCAAACTAAATTTCTGTAAGATTATTATTAATTATCAGAAGTGTCTTGTGTAAAAGTCTGCTTTGGGTAGAGACTGTCTCCTGGTGTCAGTTTTGCATTGTCCTGTCCTGGACTACAATTTTTCTTGCATTTAATAAACACCTGGGATAAAAGAGCTGTAATCCCAGCTCAGCCTCAGAATTTTTCTCACCTTGACACTTCTCCCATCTGATCAAGGGTATGACAAAATGAAAATATTTCACTGATTTCACTACTTTACTGTGAGCCGAGGCTTTTTGTGAAAGGAGCTGGATCTGATTACATCTGGAAGGAGCAGGTCATGGTTTTGCTTTTCCATTATGTGAGTTTTGTTGAAACCATGAAAATCAGTTCTTTTGTGATCTCTTCAGTGTACATTTGGGAAGAATTCCCTCTCCCTCAAGGCCTCGGGGCAGTAGTGTTGTTCCTGAACAATACCATTTGTCTCCCAGGATTGGGTCTCATGCTGCTTGATTTGAGACAAGTTTTTATTATCACAGCTTAGAGTCTAAGCAAGAAATCATCAGGGATTGCTGTCTTTTAGGACAAAGACATGGAGAATTGAAGTTCAGACCATTTGCCAGGCTGGTCTTTGCCTGAGGAAGCCATTTGGGGCCCTTTGCAAGCAGTGAAATGGGCACTGCTTAACCTGGCCAAGGAGTCAAAGGGTGATTGGGATCTGGGGACTGCTCCTCTCTGCTGGTGGCTGTAGGCAACCTGCACATCCTGCCCAAATAATAATACCAGTGTTGGAGCTTTCTCACATCAGTTAGTCTTTCTTCAGCCCTGCCATGGTCTTCCTCACAGCTGCAGACCAGCTTGGGGCTGTTTGTGTGATGTTTGGGACCAATCTTCTCATCCCCCCGCCCTGTGTTGGTCTCTGTTTGGATCACCATCCCCCCACAACGTCTCAGACTAATGCACGTGAGAATCTGTGTAGGATAAGGCTCTGCCCTCTGGCTCATCCTTGCCCCCACGGAGCTGTTTCTTTCTTTGAAGGCCTGTCTGTTCTGCAGGTCAAGGCTTTCTCCTTGGTTGTTAGATAAACATCTTAATTTTAGCAGTGGCCAGTTCCAGCTATCTGGGAAGAAGGGTAACAACGAAGCAAACATGAAGAATTATCTTGCAGCCTGTACTGATGTCTGACCAAAGGCACCAGGCCTCAGGTCCCTACAGCAGGGGAGTAGGTTGGACATGGGTCCCCCCAAGGAATTGCAGTGGAAACTTAGAGTAATTGTCAGGCTAGGAGCCTGGGAGTTTTGGGTGCTGTGTCATCAAATCCTATGCACTGAGGCTGCGCTGGAAGCACAGTGCTCGAGTAGTTTCATATCAAGACCCTCTTTGTGACAAAAAAAAGCATGGCCTCTTGCATCAGTGCTCTAGTATCAGGCAGGGTGTGATCAGATTGTCCCTTGACCAGAATGTCATGTTAGCACTTGCTTTATCTTTGTAGATGTCATCATAACCCGTCGCTTGAGAGACCGGGAGTTGCTCAGGAAAAGGAAGGCGGAAGCCCTGGAGAAAGATTCAGCTCAGTGGGTTCTGAGGTAAATCTTGCTTTTTCTGTCAAACTGCTTTTGTGGTGCATTTAACCTGAGCCCAGGCATGGCTCAGCCCCTCTGTCTTTCACCCAAGGACAGAGCCATCAGTTTTCAGTGGGGAAAGGTGACCTGCAGCCAGTAGCTGCTCAGGGTCTATGCAGGCACTGGGGTGCAGAGATGGATGAGGGGGGTGGCAAGCAAACCTCAACCATAGTGTGGGGCTGAGGGCCTGCTGCCCAAGCTCCTGCCCACTGCTGGAGCTGCAGAAGGCTGTTGTGCAGGGCTCAGAAGGGGGGCTGCAGAATTGCAGCTTCTGCCAAGATGAACTGGGTCACAGTCACAACAGGGGACCCAGCAAAGCAGCCTCAGGGCAGAAGGGGAAGTCCTTTGTCCTATTTCCAAGTCATCATCCCTGTGAAATCCCCTGGCAGACCTTGTAAGACCAAACAGCAAAGGAGAGCCAGAAGAGGCAAAAGAGGACGGGGCCGTCAGGCAGTGGTCAAGGCTGTCCTGGAGTCAGAGCCAGCAGCGGACCCCGAGCCTGACTTACAGGAGAAGGCTGAGCCAGCGCCCTCTGAGCCAGCACTGCCTGAACCGGTGTATCAACAGCAGCCACCTATGCTGACCGTTCCGAACATGGTCAGTGGGATGCAAGAGGTGGCAATGGACGGGGAGCTGCCATCCAGGAGCTTGGACCCTGCTGGTGAGTTGCCACAGAGCTGCTGGCCCTGTGGTGGCTCGGGGGGCAGTGCCGTGCTGCCTCTCGAGGACTGTCAGCCAAGGGTGCCCACCTCATCAACAATGATCCCACAGCATCTCCATGGCATGGGTCCCTATCCCACAAAACCTGGGTAGCTGAAAAAGGGTGGGGGGGTGGTGGGACTGTGGGGACAGACAGCCTTCTCCAAGTCCAGGGGAGTGATAACAAGTTCACTACTGTCATTGGGATGGGGTTGTGGACCTGGTCCTTAATAACTCCTTGTCCTAAGAACACTTCTGTGGCTCTACCAAGAGCCATGTTAGCATAGAGGGACATTTCTGTGAAGATCTCTTCTCTCTGGAGAAAAGAGGAAGTTTTTTGAGGTCAGAGCTGGTTGGGGGAGCCAAAGTCCAGACATGCTCTGTTCACAGTCCATCCAGTTTCAGGACTGACACTGGGTTGGTGGGAGAGCAAAGTGGGCACTGGGGCAAGGGGTGGTGTCTGCAGGCAACTACACCTTTGAAATCTGCCAGGACTGAGTCATGGGGGGCACTAAGCTGGTCTGAATGGCAGGCTGGTGTCTGGGCTCAGAAAATCCATTTACAGCTACAGCAGCAGGAGTTGCTCCCAGATCTGGTGTGGGAAGAGTAGAGCACATTCACTTTAGCAGTCAGTGGGTCAAGCACGCAGGTTGCTTCAAAACCAGGAAGACTTGGGATCTGCTTCAGAGGAGGTGAGAATCCTCTGACCTTCAACTACTGCATTTCCAGCAATGTCTGTGCTTGACCCCACTGATAGACAGTGGGGAAGAAAAGGCCTGTTGCTGCAAGGCACATGGTGCCCTCGTGCCATGGAAAACAGCTGTGAATTCTGTGTCCTGGACTCTGGGGCTGACTGGAGCACATCACACCAGTCCAGCTTCCAGCTCTGAGATCTTGAAATAGGCAACCACCAGGGCTGTGGTTATTGCCTCTGGCTTTAAACCCACCAGTGCTTTGCCTTCTCCAACTCCCCTCCACAGCTGGGACTGCCCTTGAAAAGCAGGCAATCCACTCAGGGCTACCTAACAGCTTCTCCAAGCCATTGCAGGAGACTGGCCATGTGGGCTTTAACACGGGACAGAAGGGTAACGCATGAGAGCCCCCCAGTATGAAATGATCTGTCTCTTACATGCCTTATAGGTGAAGAGGATGTGCTGAAACCAGCAGAAGCAGATATACTAGAAGAGTTGAATACTCCTCTGGAAAATGACCACCAGGATAACGAATTCAACACACATGTTCTGTATTAACTTTCTGATTGTTTGGGGATATTTTTCTATTTTGACTCCTGTCTCACAAACTTGATAAGTACGGCACAGTGATTTTGAGCAGCTGCTTTCTTGGGAGTCATAAAGCCTATACTCTCCTTGTCACTCTGCTTTCTATGCTTCTTTCAGGTTAGAGAGGCAGCCCCTAGGGAGTTGCCTGTGGCTTATGAGCCCCCTGCTCTGTCTGCAAGCAGGCTGTTTCACTTGGGCCCATGGAAGGCTTCACAGTGCTCTGCCACACTACAGTTCAAGAGCACAGTCCAGCATCCATCTGTGTTTCTGAAAGTAATTTCTTATTTGTATAAATGTGAGTGGCATTGCAAAGCTGGCACCTGCCAGGGTTTTTAGCTGGCTGGAGCAGCCCAGTTTGGTCTTTCTACTGCACCCTATAAGCACCAACACCCTTTGCAGTATTATTTTTAGTCTGAAAGTTTTTCTCACAGCCTGTTTTCCTCTGCAATAAACATCTCACTTTCCTAAAGCTGGAAATATCTTTTGTTTTTAGTTTCTGGGCAGCTTCACTCCGACCTTGTAAGACAAACAAAAGATGGTTGAAAACAACTGAGTACACTGGGCTGAAATGTGGCTTGATTATCCACTCTTGTCAGGAGACACTCTGCACTGTCATTGTGTTCCTGGCCCCTCAGTCTTCACACAGGATTTCTCCTGAAGCCAGGAGGTAATGGGGCACCCTGTCTCTGTCTCCCCATGTTTTGGGCCTTGTGGTCCTTGTTTCTGTGTGTAGCAAGGGAAGTGGCTCTCTTACATTCCTGTAATATCCTGACACAGAAGATCCTTCTCCTCTTGAGGAGTGGAGGTCATATTGCCATTATCTGACTTCCCAAGGGCCTGTCTCCCAGAGCACAAGGCTGGCTGGGCCCTGAGGGCACCCTTGATTTGGGGGATTTTTTTATGGCTCTGGACATGTTGCTGCTGCTGTCCCAGAGCCCTCCAGGCTCTGTGTCACAGCATGTGTGACATCTAACCGGTGACACCAGTGAGAGTCTCTCCAGGATGGAGATAGTGGCACCCAGTGTCAGGATGGACACCCTTGACATCCCACGCCTGCTTTGGTCCCAGGGATGTCACATGAGGGGACAAGTGCTCGCCAGCTCTTTCAGCTCATGCTGAGATCCTCTGGTGACCTCTACAGATACACTGCCAGAAGCTCTGAAGCACCTGGTGGGTGTCAAAGCAGAAGGCATTCGGCAGCAGCATACCAAAGCAAATGCAGCCCATTCCCCATGGGCAGCTCCTGGAGGGATGGGGCTCCCTACACAGGGATCCTGACACTGTTTTGGTCTCCACAGATGGATCAGCTAACACAAGGTTTTCCTCTCCCCTTGAGTCACTGATACTGGCAGCAGCTGAACAAGATCTCAGCTTCTGCCATGAACCACTCAAACCTCACCCATAACCCCAAATATCTAAGGTACAACAAAAGAGCCTTGTGGAAGCCCTGCAGCTTGGAAGGAGCTTCTATCTGGGAGGTTTGCTCCTAGACCAAGGCACTGGGGGAAGGCAGCTGAGGCTGCACTGGCCTGAAGTGGAGCCAGAGGCTGGAGGTCATGTTGTGGTTGAGCACCATCACAACAGGTGTGCTGGGGGCCTCCTGCAGGTGTGGTGCCCACACCATGTTGCAGAAAGGCTGGGCTGTGGCTGCTGCCAGCCAGGCCAGGAGACCCTTCCACCTTGTGGAGCCCCACATGTGCCATGGCAGAGACCTGCAAGAGCCGGTGGCCCTTCCCAGCTCTCCAATCCTCTGTAGTGCTGACAGAGAGGGGGAATCAGCCATGCTGCCCACTCTGCATCTGCAGACATTTACACTCGCCTGGCTTCTAGAGCCCTTTAGATTTTGGGGAGAAGGAACTTCTGGGGGGCTTTAGACTCATCTTACAGCTCACATCAATCAAGGAGAGAAAAACAACCACATTCCACCTTCTCCAGTGTGAAGTGGAGCTATAGGAGGTGGTGAAGGCCTGGCAGAGCGAGGTGTCCATGAACATGGGGCAACACTCACTCTTGAAACACACATGGGCAGCAGTGCTATCCTTGCACTGGAGGGGCTGGGGGAGCTCCCTGTGGGCAGAGATGTGCAGGAACCAGAGCAAGCACCTCTGTCCATCTCCGTGAAGATGCCTTTGGTGGCTAGGAAGTCCTGGAGTCACCCCAGGTACTGCACACTCTCTCTTAGAGCTGCTCTTACTCTAAGTGTCTTCTTTGGCAGACAGTAAGAAAGGTGGATCTGCAAACAACAAATCTTATCGCAAACTAAACAAGGGAAAGATAAAGCCCTCCTAATCAACACTTTAACTCGTCATGCACTGCTTCTTTCTCTGTTGAGAGGACAGATAACAGAGCTCTTGCTTACACAGATGGGGTTCAGGTGTGAAACTGGATTCATGGTGGTCCATGGGTATCCCTGAGGTAGGTTCTGCTGCCTGAATGGAGCTGGGGACAGTCTGGCAAGGGCAGCTGTATCTAGGATAGGGAGGCTGCTGTTTTGCAGGCGCAACAAGTCACCTTCTCCCTCTCTTCCCTCCTTCCTGAGTCCAAGACAGATGTCTTTACCCAGGGCTATTGACAGAGAGTCCAATAAAGTAAATTTTCACCCTCTGGGATGACAGCCATGGTCTGGGTCTGACATGAAGGGGAAGTCTGGCGGAGGCCAGAGACTTTTAACTGACTGCAGCCTTCTTACTGGCAAAGAAAAGAATACGGGGGGCAGGGAAGCAGCTTCTGAGCTATGGGGCCAACACAGGGAGCCAGGTAAGTGCCTGACACAGTGATCCTTGCTGTGCTGTGAGGTGACAGAGCTGCCTGAGGCTCCTCCAGGATGCTCTAACCTGCTCCCTGAGGTATGCAGGCCAAGGAATGTTGTGGTACACAGGGGACACAACCACTGTTATTGTCTCCTCACTAGCGAGATTCAGCAGGATATTGGTTAATGTCAACTGGGCTGGACTGAACATGCTCCTGTGAACTTTTCTCAGGGCCTCAGATCCTGTACCCCCATCCTGCAGAGCACAGGAAGCCATCCTGAGTGCTGACAGCCACGACATGACAGCTAAGGAGAGGAAACCTAACATCATATCCTGGAGAACCAGACTCTCTGCTGTCCATGGCAATTACCTTTCAATATCCTTTCAGGAAACATGCTTCCAGCTCTATGGGAGAAGGGAAGTTGTTTGGTTTGTGCACCCTGGCTTCCCACTTCTCAAAGTGCTCCTATTACACAGGGTCCCCCCATCTGCTGAAAGTCAGCCTGCCTGATCTGTGGCAGGCTGCTGCTCATGGGTGATGTTTTGAACCAGAAAGATCTTCCTGTCCTTAGCAGAAGTGAAGTGGTAGCTAAGCCTCAGCAGAAAGAAGTGGGCAAGCAACTTAGAGCCAGCGACTATCGCAGGTCAGTGAAAGCCATTCCACCCCCTAAGTGCCTGGTCTTGCAGAGATAAGAAAAATTTGCTGATTAATTTACTAATATTGACTTTAAGCAGTAAATCCTGGAGACAGCAAATACCCACTCCCTTTTTGGCCACCACTTCCTGCTCAGAGCTTGTTAGTTCTACTCCTTTCCATCCTGTGTTCACCATTTAAATAAATACCTCTCTAATGCTGCCAGGGCTGCCACAGATTGGAGCTGCGTGTCCAGCGGGGATCAGTGCTCCACCACCTGGCCTGACTCTCCTGTTTCACCAAAAATCATATAACTGTAGAAAAAGCGAGGAGCGATTTCTGGAGATCTTGAATCCATCACCTGCTCAGAGCATGGCTAAGTCTGACCAGAGTGCTTTGGGCTTTCTCCAATCAGGTGTTGACCTTCTGCAAGACATGAAATCATCCCTCTCTTGTCCCCATCCCAAGGCTGCCCCACTTTTAAGGAAAGAATGCTTTTCCTTTATGTCCCACCAGTCTTCCCCTCAGCAAAGCTTTAGTTCATTGCCTCTTTCTCCACCTTAGTGCACTTCAGAGAAGACCCCAGCTCCATCTTGTCTGCAATCCTCTTTCAGACTGCAAGTTAGACTCCATGCTCACCTACTCTTCATGAGAACAACCCTGATTCCTTCAGCTTGTCCTATGCACCAGCTCCCTGCCTTGACATCTCAGCTGAGCTCCAATATAAGAATGAGTTTCTTGCTCTGAGTTACCCTAACTGGATCCAGTATTCCTGGTCTGGGCTCACATAAGGTAGGGGGAACGGCCACTGGCTGAAATTCAGTCCATCTGGATGGGCTTGGGGTGTTGAGCATGAACTGTGCCTGTGTCTCCCTCGAGCAGCCTGAGGTTTTCACTGACAGGACACAGAAAACAAAAAGAAACCAGGTTATAGCTTGTATGGTCAACAGCAGTTAGCTCTGATCTGAGCTTTGCAGCCTTAATAATGACGCTTTTATCAACTCTCCCCTCTGCAGATCCTGGGAACTACGAAAGCACTAAACCGGAGCTTGGGTGCAGTATTCATCACATGCCCCTGGACACGGCTGCTTGCTTGTCCAAACCCGGATGGCGGGCAGAAGGCGCAGCTCTGGTGCGCGCCCTCGGAGCTCAGGGCTGCTCTCTGTGAAAGGACGAGCCTCCGCCCGTCCGCAGGGACCCGAAGGGGCCGATTCACGCTGCCAGCGGCGCTCCTCGCTCCGGCCCGCCCGGCGCGGCCGGCACTGCTCCCTAGCGGCAGCACCCAATAGTGCGCGTTGAAAACGACCTTCAAGATCATCTCTTTTTTCCCTGGACCAGATTGTTCAGAGACCCGGCCAGCCTGGCTTCGAACACTTCCAGGGATAGGGCATCCAAAGCTTCTGTGGGCAGCCTGTGCCTGTGCCTCACCACCCGCACAGGAATTTCTTCCAAATACCCGATCTAAATCTACCTTCCTTCACTTTGAAGTCACTGCCCTTCGTCCTAGCACATGGCTCTTGTCAAAAGTCCCTCTCCAGTTTTCCTGTAGGCCTCCTTTAGATAGTGAAAGGTTGCTATGAGGTCTCCCCAACTGCGTAAGGTCTTCCTGGATTTAAGTTTAGCTGTTGTTGTGGCAGAGAGGTACTGTATCTTGCATTCACTTAAGTGGGAAGGCATGAAACCATTTTCCCTGGTTGCTTCAACAGGGCTTTTCTTTTACCTTTTCTCTAGAAGAGAAGGGTAGAGAAAATATCCATGAAAACAAAATACAAAAGAAGTTACCCAAGAAGGAAAACATTTTTTCTTAACAAATGTTTCCTGCATAAAGGTCAAAGCCCTGAATCATCCTTGCTTCCTCCTTGAAAAAGCCACCAACATCAACAATAATACCCAGGCATGGCCTCTCACACCATGACAGGGTGGCAATTGTCACTTAGGCATTTATTCTGTGTGGCTTGAACTGTCTGTAACTCCAGGGCAACATCAGTCTGTAACTCCAGGGTGCAAGTCTATTGCAGCGGTCAGTCACTCATTGCTGCAGAAATGCAAGCCCATGTTACAAGGAGAGCAAAAAAAAACAAACCAAAAAAACCCCAAACCACCAAAACAACTTGGGAACCACTGAAGAAGAATACACATACAGAAATAAACTCAAGTGTACCCAAAGATGGAGAAGGAAGAAATCAACGCCATCAGTATCATGTGCCTCCTGATGAAGAGAAGGAAACCTCCTCTGCCTGTTAAAGACATCGCAATGCTGATACCCTGTAAGTCTTCCTCCCCCACTATTCTTGCAGCCATAAACCTGAGGACACATGAAGGGTGGCCAGGGAGCCACTATTTAATTGGCCAGTTCTAGGGCCAGCACTCCAGTGAGCCTGATGACAGGCTATGTGCTAAAAAGTATGGCTGTAGAAGTGATATGAGGCCTAGGACATAATTTGTTAACCTCAGAAGGTGACAGTCTGGATTTATGAGCACCTTTTCCCAAGTGGAAGAGGTCAACGTGAGATGCAGATGGTCTCCTTGCAAGAGCCAGCCACGGGGTAATTGACTCAGAGTGGTTCATGCGCCAAGCAAGCTGTGTCTCAGTGATCAGACTAAGAGCTCTGACGGTGGCACTGAATAAAAAGGGTCAGAAGCTACTCCTTAATTAATTAGAATCTCTTTGTATAGTTCACATCCAGACAATAGCTTTGCAAATTCTTAAATGGCTAGTGAATCTTAGCTTCCTGGCATCAGAGAAGAGCTAGCTGTGAGCTCACTAAACTCCTCTGAGCGAGCCCACAGTAATTATTCCTGCTTCCTCCATGGCCATTTTCCGCCAGACACATGGCCCGGAGTGTACAACGGCCCTATGGACTTCCTATCATCAGAAGAGGCTGGGATACAGCCTCTTTTCCTCTTAGCCCAAGCAGCGTGGCCAGGGTACTTCACGTTGGCCAGCTGCACCCTATGTTCAAACGCTGCAGAAGCAGTGAGAGGCAGCCCTGAGTCGGGCCTCCCTCCCCCTCAGTCTGCCCACACAAAGAGGGGTTGGATGACTGCACCACATGCAAAAGTAACCCTCAAAAATAACACCAGCTTCCAGGTATAGCAGATACCACCATCTCCTTTCTTGACTTCTTGACCTCGGACATGGAGAAGACATAAATTCCAACTGGACTGAGTTAAGAAATCAGCTCTGCTGTCTAGAGAGGGCTTCCAATGAATCAGGGCTTCAGGATTACACCAAGACAAGTGCATAAAGCTGTTCTCTGTGCCAACATGGGCCACTGTATTCTCATACACAGAACTCTGTAAAGCCAGACCCCCATCAACCTTCCTGTGCTCACGTTAGTTCACATCCAGGTGCTGCATGAGTAGGATGCCCTCTCTGATCACTGACACTGCAGCTCTAGGTAACTGATACAGCTAAAGCCCAGCTCCAGCTACGTAGACTGCTCTCCAATTACAACTCACAAAACTCTGGACTCCCTCCAAGGTACTCTCTCCTGGCCAAATGGCAGCTGCCTCTCCCACCTACTCTTTCTCATAGATTTGATCCACTTTGTGTCGCTTTCAAAGGCAGATAAATCATACTTGGGAGTCCCAAAGCTATTAAAGAAGACTTTCCTATCTGCTCTTTGGTAACTTGGCAGAATAAACTACCTGTTCCCATTTCATTCATAGCCCTCCATGCAGCTTGGGCTGTTGACAGGGCAGCAGCTGCAGAATTCACTATCCCTTAAAAGCCCTCAGGACGCCAGTCACCACCCTCTCAGCAGGAGAAGGGGCAACATCTGCCATCACCTTACCCATGTGCAAGCCAGTTCATCATCCTGAGGTGTGGAGCTGCCCCTGAAGGCCTGTTACACCACCCATTAGCTATGGTTATTGCTTGATGAATTGTTCCCACAGATGTTGCTGTTGCATAAGGTGAACACAGTGTCAGCCTACGGCTGCGGGAACTCCATCTCTGCAGCCAAGAAAACTAACTGGCCTGGGGTGCAGGAGGCAAGACCAAGCATTTCTGGTGCTGCTGCCACAGGACAGGCAACATAATGTTTCCAGCGGTAACACCTCCTCCAGCTGGCCCAGCTCCATGTTCGAGCAGTCAGGGAGTAATTAAGGCCAAACACGATCCCCTTGCCCATCCTTGAGCTTCTGTTCCTCACAGGTAGTAGCCTTCCCTACCTGTCCCTTTTTCTAGCAGAGACACATGGCTGGGATGGAGCTTCATGCATTGATGCCTGGGGTATGCTTATGGCCTGACAGGAGACCCTCAAAGCACTCTGGTGACTCAAGGGGTTGCAGAAGTTTGATATGCCACCTCCGGCCTGGCCTTGCTGACCCAACCCTCCTCCTTCCCTCTGATGTCTTCAGCAACCCAGCAGACCAAAAAAAGCCAAGGTAAGACAGAGAGGGTGAAAAGCGACGAGCAGCACACGTCATGCATCTCGCTCTGTATCTCTACCGGTCTCAGGAGTACAGGGAAGGCTTGAAAGAATAAACTCAGAGACACTTCATTACAAACAAGACAAAGATTTATTTCCATTTCAAGTGAAGTAGAAGAGTAAATACAAAAAAATCTCCAATACAGAAATACAATATTCTCCAAGGCTGTATAGTCCACTTCTTTCTCAAAGTCTGCTCAGGGCCTGATTATACCAGAACTCAGGCAGAACAGGAACCAAGAGGCTCCATCCTTTGAGGAATGAGCACTTTCAAGGCCCCTCTCTCTTCTCATCAGTGCTTACAGTTAAAAGAGTTTCCTACAGATTTACAATCCAGATTTATTGGACTCTTCTCACAGAAATCAAAAGAGTAGTTAGAAACTTAGATTAACTTTGCTAAAAGGAAGGCTCTCATATATTTACAACAAAACTTACAGAAATCAATTTTTTTTCTTATTCTTGGTGGTGCCTGAGAATTACAAGCAACGTGCCAGCCAAAAATACATCGAGATCCAAATGTTTAACATATCCCCATGGCACAAGCGTATATTGAGATCCAATTGTCTAACATATCCCCTTGGCATATCCCCATATCCTCACAGAGCGACCCAACCCCACGGCTCCCCAAGGACACAACAAGTATTTTCCTGTGTCAGCAGTCAGACAGTCCCATGTCACATGTGGGCAGGCACAGGGGCAGCACATCTCACCACCACCAGGCACAGCCTGGACAGAGCCACCATGTTCAGCACACCTTTGGCATCTGAGCCTATATGACAGCTCAGAGAAGTTGGAATAGCCAAAACCACAGCAGTGCTGGTGGGAAGGGATCACCGGAGTCTTCAGGCCTGCTGGAAGTGGGAGGTTGGAGCACTGCCAGTACTAGCAAAGGGGAGGCATAGCTTTGTCTGGTTTTGCCTCAAAAACCTCAAAGTGCAGACCCCACAAAGACCTAGAGTCCCTTGAATTATCACAGTAGCTCTTCACAGTTCTGCCCAGGGTTTCCAGCTGTTTGTGACAGAAGTTTAAGCAGGTTTTGACCATGTCTCCAGTTCTTGATGCAGCAAGCTCATCACTGTACCTTCCACAAAAAATTTACCTTCTAGATGTGCCCAGTTTCTCTAGTTTGTAGGTATAAAAGCTCTGGAGAGAAACAAGAACAAGCATCTAGACCTTCTCTGCAAACAACACTCAACTGAACCTACCCAGTCTGTGCATTCTGAGTCACCAAGATCTATCCAGACATTGAGTTTTGTTTCCTGAACTGCCTATAGATGCTATCTGAGCTCAGAAGCATTTTCCACAAAACCTATATCATCACTGGTGACCTTTTTTTTAGACTGAACCCTAGACTAGCATGAGGGCTGAAGCAGAGATCAAAACCAGAGGAACGAGGGCCAGAAGACATCTAGGCTCTTCACTCTCATGACCACTGCCAAGATTCATGGAGGCATGAAAGAAGGTTTAGGTTGGTTATCACCCCAGAGGGTGACTGAGCACTGGAACAGGCTCCCCAGGAAGCAAGCACCAAGCCTGACAGAGTTCAAGAAGCAATTGGACAATACTCTCAGGCACATGGTGTGATTCTTGGGGTGTCCTGTGCAGGGACAGGAGCTGGGCTTGATGATCCTGATGACTCTCTTCCAACTCAGCATATTCTATGATTCAATGAAAATTATCTGGTCCACACTGACAACTGCTTCTACAGGAAGGAAAGAAAGCATTAAAAGGCAGGACAGTTCTTCTCCCAGATACCCCCAAATGAGCAAGAGGCTGGCATGGCTTGCTGTCAAAGTGACGCAGTCCAGTCTTTGCAGGCAATGAAAGCAGAGCCAGTAGCTATCAAAAATACTAGGAGCTGGCACAGCTAGGTGTACAGATCCTCTTCCAGATGGTGAAAAGAGAGTTGGGAGAGGTGTTAGCACAGCTGCTGAGGAGATGTGCCCCTGGCTCAGACAGCCAGGCTGCAGACAGGACTATGCTCTCCCCAGGATGGTAGCAGCTTCTGGGTGTGCCAAGGAAGAACAAGGAAGATTCAACACAGCTCTTCAGAAAGGACAGGAAAGGAAAAATCTGACTGACCTCAGCACACCAAAGAGTTGAGTGGTGCTTACACTTGCTGTCTGTGCCTGCCCCCCACTGGTGGCAGTGCAGCCTCCCCAGCTCTGTAGGGACAGCAGCTTCCTGTGGGGCCACAGACAGGTCTACACGGACACAGGGCAGTGCTGCCAGGTCAGTCTCAGCCTCCCAGCCCAGGAGGTGGCTCACCACATGCCCTCCCATGCACTCTGAACCCTTGAATCCAAAACTCATCTCCTACCTCACAGCCCCAGGGAAGGGAGACAAACAACTTCTTCTGCCCACCTGATGCAGAGGGCTTTACTCTTCTCCACACCAAGCTGTGCTGTGAGGACACCCAATCACCTTCCTGCATCACTCCATCTCCTCTCTCATGTCCCACCTGGATACATAGGCCGTAGCACCCAGAGAAAGCAAGGAAGCTGGCTCTACACAAATTTCATCCTGCTGAGGACCTCCTCTGAAAAATGCTCTGTGGAGCAGAAGGTACTGGTGGTCTTCAGGGGATCAAAAACTCCTTGCAGCAAAGCACAGCAGCAGGACAAGAGACAATAGACATGAAATGAGAGTAGAGAAGTGCTAAATGGAGGGGGTACAAGGAGAAACTCCTCCCCTATGAGGACAGCCAGGTTGCCCAAAGAGACTGTGCTGTCTCCATTCTTGGAGGTGATGAAGACTCAATTACATAGGGCTGAGCCTACTGGTCTGAGTCATAGCTGACCCTGATTTGGGTACCAGATTGGAACAGAAACTTCCCAAGATCTTTTCCAACCTGAGTTATAGTACGATCTGCACCCTTCTCGAGAGAGAGAGACTGTGGTCTATGTGCACCCCGTCTGTTCTTCCAAAGTTCCTTCTGAGGCTCTGGCTGCACTTTCTCACTCTCTCTCCCCACACAAGGCCCCACCACACTGCAGGATCTTCTCACCAACCTCCTCATGGCCCTGGATACACAGGTTCCCGACCTCGACGGGAAAAAGGAGCTGTATAAGAAGACCTCGGAGCAGGGCTATGTTGGCTCCCTCTACACCCACAGCCCCAAGCACAGCCCTGGGTATCCACTACTGCTCCAGATCCTTTCTAGGGTGGTGGGATCTGTTGCGGGGGTATGCTTGAGTTTCCTCATGGATCTTGTTTCAAGCCTTTGCCTCTCAGAGACATTCCTATTAGTTGTTCCCTCTCCATATCTTTCTCTAGTCTCTTTTCCACCCTAGGAAAGCTTGAAAGTGGAGGAATTGAAGATGAAAAGGCACCATGTGCCTCTTGTGTTCCAGAAAATAAAGTTTTCCCCTATATAAGCCAATTTCTCTAGGCTACAGACAGAGCTGGGCTGACCTTAGGGTCAAAGTAATTTAGGCTGCAAGTATCTCCCAGACCTCAGGATCAGGTCTCCACTCAAAACAGGTCCAAATTCAATGTTGGTTACAACTTCAGAGGCAGATCAGGCTCCTTCCAATCAAGTTGGAAAGACCTCCAGGGGCAGAGGTCCCACAGCCTCCCTGTGTCCCTCCTCCAGGGGCTGGGCATGCTCATGGTAGAAGTTTTTGTAGTTCCAATCCCAGCAAGGTTCCCACCCCTGCAGCATAGAGCACAACACCTGGAAGGATGTAACTTGATGCGTTTTTCTGCAGCCCTGGCATCCAAACCTTCTCCAGCTTTGGCCACACTGCCTGTGTGAACCCTGGGGCTAAAGCAGTAGCCATTAGGGACATGCCATCACATTAGTGCCATACATTCTGCTTTTGCAGCTTTGGCTGCACAAGGCCAGGGAATACTTCCTCCTGCCTCCCTCCTTCACCTCACCAACAAACATTTAATTCTCAAAAAAAAAAAAAAAAATCATCAACAGGAGAGAGAATTTAAATGTGAGATCTTCCTGGGTAGAGCAAAAGGGGCCCAGATTAGTGTGCCGAGAAGGTGGGAGCCTGGCAGGAAGCTTTGAGCACCTGCTCCAGGAAAGGCTGTAGAAGAGGAATAGACTGTTTGCCCCATCCAGGTACTTGGGAGTCCCTAGGACTTTTTTTGCCGAGAGCGAACAGGGCTGGGTAGGACACCCCAGGTCCTCAGGGCTGACTGTGACACTCCTCGCCAGGAAGCCCGGGCAGGTGGCAGAACGCGGAGGTGCAGCCCAAGGTTCTTCAGCATCTTCCCGGGCGGCCCCGGGAACAGCGGTGCCGGGCGACCCCCACAGTCCCCCCTCTCCCGGGCTCCGATCCGCGCTGTCGGGCCTCTCCGGGATGGGTCAGAGAGCCGGGACGAACCTGTCGGGGCCCCCAGGGTAGGTGCCGTGCCGCGGTGCGGGCTCGGCGGCGCCCAGCTGCCCTGCGGCGCCGTAGGCGTGGGGCAGCGGCGGATAGGGCGCGGGGGAGCGGCGGCCGTAGAGCGCAGCGGGGCCGGGCGAAGAGGCGGGCAGCACGATGCGCCCCGACGGCGCGTACAGCGGCCCGTGGCC
>VZRV01005304.1:16761-61831 GCA_013398115.1 Falcunculus frontatus | reverse complement strand
TGGCGTTTGTCTGCCCAAGTCACCGTGAGGCGAGATGGGGCCCTGCTGTCCTGGAGATGGCTGAACACCTGCCTGCCCGTGGGAAGCGGTGAATGAATTCTTTGTTTTGCTTTGCTTGTGTGTGTGGCTTTTGCTTTACCTATTAAACCGTCTCTATCCCAAGTTTCTTGTTTTTCCTCTTCCAGTTCTCCCCCCTATCCCAAGTTTCTTGGTTTTGCTCTTCCAGTTCTCCCCCCTATCCCACCGGGGGGAGTGAGTGAGCAGCTGCGGGGGACTCAGTTGCTGGCTGGGGTTAAACCACAGCAGAGTGTGTCTTTATTACTTTAAAAAACAGAGAACAAGGGAGAGGTGGAAAATTAAATGTGAAAATAATTTTTAAAAATACTGTTTGTTCCTGTAAGAAGTGTTTATTTAGATGTGAACTTAAGAAAAGGTCTGAGGGCAGGGACAGGCTATGATTTGCTTCCAATAAGTGAGCAGGAGACTCTCTGGTCTGGATAAGGTGCTAAACACAGGAGGTACAGGACTGACCTCTGCAGTCTGCAGAAAGAGGGGGCCTCCAGAAGGTACCTCCACCCTAAAGACAGGAGATCAGAGCTGGGCTCGATGCAGCCCCCCGATGCTCAGAGAGCAAAACCAGGGCAGTGCACCCCATGGGCAGCACATGGTGCCGCCATTCCTTCCTGGGGGCCCTCGTAGGTCATCCTCGGGACACCCCCTCTGGGGTGTGGAGCAAACCAAAATCCCTATGTGGACCACAACGGCGAGGGGGAACAACCCCAAGGAGGGGGGCACTGGTGCATCCCCTTGGCTGGAGCTGCCAGCCCACTGCTGTCAGCGATGCTGTGCCGTGCTGAGGGCTCGGCTGCGGTGGAGAGATGGGGTGGTTCTTGCTGGTTCAGTGCAAATAGCTGAGCACTGAAGATCATTTCTTTCATTCACTTCTTATACATCCTGAATGGGGTGTGTAAATTTTTTCTCCTCAGAACTAGTCTGGGCAACACTGAGAGAGGAGTTGAAAAATCAGAGCTAATCCTGCAGGAATGACTCATTTTGGCACAGGATTTGCAGAGCAAGATGAGAAGTTCAGGTAAACCAAAGAGAAATGGAGGCTGTAGTAAAACCCTGTGGTTTGGAGCATGACAGTTAAACTGCTACGAAGTCAAAGTTGGAAACCCCCTCCCAACAAATTGCTGTACTCAAAACTTTGGCAATGTCTAGAGCAAGTCAATATTCAAGCACATTAGTTGCAGAAACGGAGGCTCTTTCCCATGGGAGCTGTAATGTTGGATTGTTAATTACCATAGGTCTGGAAAACAATTACTATTATTTCATTATTATTTTTAATTAAACACAAATAAAGCAATGGCTGTCCCTTTAAAGTTGGACTTTGAAATATTTTCTGCATTTTTTAGCCGGGGTTACACTGGCCAAGTCCAAACAGAGAAGGACTGGAATTTTGACAAAGGTTTAAGGTAATTTTCAACCAGATTTCTCTAGCAAAGACAATAGAGTAGCTGAGGTAAAAGCACAAGCCCAGCCTAAATATCTGGGCCTGGGAAAGGAAGGTTGGATTTCTTGAAGCTATAGTAGACATAGAAATAATTTTCCCCTGCATCCTTTCACAAGTCTTTTAACTACTTTAGCTTGCTTTCTTCACCTGGTATCTTTGCAGACACATCCACCCGATTGCAGACCTTGTAGCTCAAGAGAGTTCACCTCCAGAGTGTGAGTTAGAGAAAGTAATTTTTCCATTATTGTTTAAAACATTTCACCTTGTAAAATAAAGACGTTGGTGTGGTTACAGCAAACAGCTAAAGCAGCGGGGAATCACAGAGAAGAGGACAGTTTTCCATCCCAGCCTCTCCCACTCTAGTTAGTAGACATGTGACACTTGCAGGAAAGTTGTACTTAGATGAGGATAAAGACAAAGTTTTAAAGGAAGATATTTCTGAAATGCCCAGAGCATTGCCAGAAGTGCGGCAGCCTTTCAGTAGATGTGGGTCCTGTTCTACAAGCCAGGACACGAGAAAACCAGCTGACCTTATGGATAGACCAGCTGAGACCTGCTAGACCTCTTGGTGCTTGTGCCTGGCAGGCAGTGAAATGCTGGAGTCCCATGGCAGGGCTTTGGCAGCGACAGTTTGTGTCTTGCTGCTCTTTAAACTTCGCTGTGGGCAGATGTGAGCTGCCGAACGGTCTCTGGCAGTGGCAAAAGGGACAAGGCTTGCTGGAGCTGCAAGCCCGGTGGGGCTGGGGCTGGGGCCAGGCGAGGCCAGCGCGGGCTCAGCTGCGCCTCTGGCCAGGCTGGCGCAGCTTGGGGCTGCTGTGCATGCCGGCGCATTCTCCCAAGGATTAGCCCTGCAAGGAATGTGGTGCCGGAGGAATGCGCCTCCTGGCGCAACCTGAAACCCTCGATCTGCTGCAGCCTGAAAAGCAGGGTGGGCTGCGGCAGCTCCAAAAGCACTATGACCCCTGAGTCCGATGCTGGGGCTCGTGGGGGATGGTTTCTGGTGTTTGCACTCCAGGGAACCCGGACCAGAGCGGTCGCCTTCCATGCTGTGTGGCTGGGGTGGAAGCAGCATCCCCCAAGAGCAAAGGACCTCAGGTGAGGGCACTGTTGGCAGGCTTGGACTCGTCTCCCGGTGCATTCTGCCAGTTTCTGTGGCACCAAGGCTCACTGCCACTACAGACCAAGCTGGACAGTGGTAATGGGGAAATGGGTTTTCATTTCAACACTCTGGGGCTTGAGGGTTCTCTCCCCTCCCTCTTACACCCAGCTGCTTGACACAGCTGTCAGTGTAGATGCTGACCTGGCTCTGGAACCACCAGTGCCCATATCAGTGTGGCATCAGGAGGTGTGTGCTGCTGTGTGCCCTTTCCTACAATACCCCTTGGGCCAAGAGGGTGTGACTGTGGCCAGGAAAGCCATTTTAGTTCATGTTGCTGTTTTAAGGCCAGCTGGCAAGTCCAAAATAAAACTCGGTCCGCAAATGATGCTCATCCCAATTGATTCCATCACAAGAGTTCAGCCTCTCCTCACAGTGCTTGCTTCAGAGACTGCCCACAGCTGTCTTTCTGGTCCCAAGCCTTCCTCTAGCACGAGGTATCATGCAGCTTGCACGGCAGTCAGGTGGTGCTGCCTCACCTCTCCACTGAGTGAGGGGTGTTTCACACTGCATGGGCCTCCGGGGCCATGGCTGGGTGTGGAGGGAAGCGTATCTCATGCGGCTGCTGTGCACAAAGCTGTTTTCCAATGAGCTCATGGCAGGGTCAGCGCCAGAACGAGGGCAAACAGAGCATGAAGAGGGTTTGCGCCCACACGCTGGCCCCATGCAACCTGTATTTGGTAACTGGGACTTAACTCCTGATCAAATTCCTGCCAGGTTATTGCTCAACCTCCTTGTAGGGGCAGGAGCTGTGTGCACTAGGTGAAGGCATTTGGCCTCATTCAGCTACAAGGCAGTATTTTTTCTGGCAGCTGCTGCTTTGGGTTTTTTTCCTTCTCCTTGTCTGGAGGGGCTGCCACAAGCCATGGTGATGACTGGGGACCCTGTCCCCTTGCGGGCAGTTCAGCACATTCCTGGCAGCACCCAGCTTTGCCTGTGGCTAACCCAGCAGATACTTAGTCCTGCTGCATGAAGCAGAGACTTAGGAGCTAGTCCAGCATTAGATATGCTCGGACCCTAAAGCTTCCTTGTATAACTGCTTGATGTAGCCATATGAGATCTCTCAGCTGCCCAGCTCCTGTCTGGGCAGCTAAACACCAAGGCAAAGTCCCAGCTAATAGTTTAGAGACCCTGTGAGATGGAAAGCTGCACATTTGGCTCATGATTTGTGCAAGTCCACCCACAGTCCTTTTGCAGTACAAAGATCTGGGGGGAGGTGAGCCTGCAGAAGGAGGTGGGAAGGGAGAGAAGGACGGAAGCTCTGAGAGCACCATAGAAAAGCCACAGCAGACTCAGGGAGTGTCATTTCTGTCATGGGTAGATAAAAGAAACAGAGTGTGGTTCTCCCTTCCTTGAAACAGACACCAGTTGTTGCACATGGCCATGTGCTCTGGGATGACCCTGCCTCTTGAGCAGGGAGGTTGGACCATACGACCCACTGTGGTCCCTTCCAACCTGACCCATTCTGTGATTCCTGGCACTGGGACCGGCGGGTGGCAGGAGCAGCTGGAATGAGCTGCCCCCTTACATACTTGTGGCCCCAGGCACTCCAAGCACTGCCGAAGGGAAGCCAGGCTGACTCATACTGATGAGCAGAACAAAGCCTGATAGGGGTGGGGGCACAGCCACAGAGAGGCTGAAGCAATGGAACAGGATGGTCCCTACAGTCCTCAGACAGGTCTTCCAGGGCACATCATTGTTCTTTTGCTCTGCCCTCATTCCTTTACCATCGAGAAAAGGTTCTGCATCGAAAGCATGGTATCACCTTCCCTTTTCACCCTGTCTTCCCTCCCCTGCAAACCAGCAGAGCAGCAATGGCTATGCGATTGCAATGAACAGTTTTCCATCTCCTGTGTCTTATGCTCCAAGAAGCCTGAAACCTGTAGGTTTTCACCCAAGACCCTCAGCCAATTCCTGGCATTATTCTGAGTACATATTCCTTCTGCTCGGCTCCTGTTTCCTTTCTGTGAACCAGGGATATTGGTTTCCCTTGTCCTTCCCCAAGAAGCTCTGGCACATTGGGCAGGTACTAGGTAGGAAACATGTGAATCCAAACCTCAGCACTGACTCATTACCACTCAGGCCCTTAAGATGTTCCCGCACAGCAGACTTTTCTCCCAGAACCTTTCCCAGCCTTCTAGGCATTAAGCATAGATGGCACAATGCCGGAGGAAGACACAGTACTTTCCTAAATGGTGCCTGAGGTTCTTCTCCATTTTTTTTGTTTTCATCATTTTTCATTTCTTTGATTTTGTTTTTCTTTGTTTGTTTTGGAAGCCTAGAGGGCTTTCAGGAGAGGTCACTTAGGGAAAGAGGCAGCAGAAAGACAGACATTTATTTCTGGTTTTATTCTGAGTCAGAGTAGGAGGTTTGGTGCAGAGGTTTATGAAAGGACTTGGGATATATGTCTGCTGCTCAAGTAACTCTCATGGTCCTACGAGCACCTGGAGCTCATAGGCATGTCACTTCTCCCAGGCAGCTATACCCTGTATTATGGTGCAGGGCAGCTCTTGGGCAGATAGCACATTACCACTACTTGAAGTCCTGGAGCTGAGGTGGGAAAGACCACCTGCTCCCACTGCTCAGAGCAAGCTCATTGGGGGTGCCTGGCACCTGCAGCCCACCGGCCTCTCCCCCTGCACCTGCAGGAACAAGGACAGGAAGACACTTGGGCTGCCAGGGCTTCTGTGGGTGGCTGGACTTGATGGCAGGTCCTGTGGCCCCTGGCGTCCATGTGGACCCAGGGCACAGGGGGGTGACCAGATCAGCAGCAGCACTATGGAATGCACACCCCTGTGCATAAGGATGAGCCCAGCAACAGTTCAGCTCTTGCTATTTAACAGGCATGGCGGACAGCAGCTAGCACTGCTCTGTGTACTCACAGACCACAATGGCACTGGTGGCAGGTGCCCAGTCCCTGAAGTGGCTGGAGGAGTACAGGAGTGCCTCTTCTGGATTGGCCAGCATCATCATCCTGACCAGGCAGGGCTAGTGTCCACTGCAGAGGGGCCAGACCACCCCACCATGGGCTGTGCTGTGTGCTGCTCTGGGCCTGGAGGAGCTGCTGCCTCTTTCTGGCAGGACCTCCAGTCACAGTCAAAATAGCACAGGGCTCTGAGGGAGTCACCTGGCAGTCACAGCTGCCCCTGCCAGAAGAGATCCTTTGTGCCTGTCCTGCTCCAAGGACTTCTGGAGTTCTGTAAATGAAACCGCCAGTGCATGAAATATGTAAATACTTCTCTGAGCAGTGATGCTGACCCTTGGTCCCTCTTTCTGGCCCACTGATCTTTAAATAGCTCAGCCTTAATGGAAAGGGGTCTGACACCACCTCCTTATGCCCTCCCACTAAGAGGGCAACATGTAGCCTGGAGGAGCAGGAATTGCTCTGTAAAGGGCGTGAAGGTGGGAAAGCCCAGGGTTGTCCATGGGCAGAGAAGGGGTTGGCATGGGGGGCCCATGGGCATGGGGGTTTAGGAAGGAGAGTGCTCTTTGGGAGGCAGAGCAACAGTGCCCTGGGGAGAGGGTTGGTGTCCATGTGTCAGGGTGCAGGTTTCTGCTGCAGATGTATTCCTGGAGTTCTCCATTGCCCAGCAGAAGCTGGGTCCACACGTCTGCTCACACCAAGAGCACCTCAGGCACCATGTGCCCCAGCAGCGGCAGGGGAGAAGGCCTGGTTTGGGGCTGGGCGGGCCTTGACAAGGGAATGCGTGCACAGATCAACGCCTGAGCTTCCTCCGCTGTGCTCAGGCTGCATTAACAGCAAGCTGCTGAGTAACTTCTGGGTAGCATGAAACAGTATTTCCCAAACCAGCCCTGCCGTGATTCATCAGGAGAACTCTTATCTTCGACTTTCAAAAGCTTTTGTCATTTTAATGAAGAAACAACTTCCTGCTGGCTGGATGGGCGATTACCCAACACAAACTGCAGATATTCAAAGGGAAGGGCCTGTGATCCATTAGTTGGCTAAAGGCTATTCTTCAGCCCAAGCGCCAGGATAATCCTAGGTGGGAACATCCACAAAGGGGTCAGCTGTTAAAGGAATTTAAGTGCCTTTACATTGGCATCTAGAGCCCTGCTGGGAAGCTGAACCCTATGGAAGACCTCCCGTGACCTTTTTCACAAGTCTTGGGGGAAGGCTTCTAAATCACTGAGGCACGTCTGAAGGCTTCGCTCTCTGTTTTCTCCATCACTGGGCTTTCAAACAATTGCATCCTTGTCACACATTTGTCAAAGAGAAAGGAGGAGATGAAGAAAGAAATTTCAATAGTCTCAGGGCTTTGCTTACGGCTGCGTTAATGCTGAATAGCACGCAGAGGTGGAAGGGATATCCTGAACAATGTCTGGTCTCCAGGCAGAATCCGTTTCCCATGACAGTGCCTTTCTGAAGCAGGAATGCCAGCATGAAGCAAAACTTGTTAAAGTAGTAAAAGAAGAGGTCTCTATTGTGTCCTGTGTGACAGAATAATCCTCCCTCAAGAGCAGACTGCTGTCTTTTTCCCTCCCATCTGTGAATTTTGGCTTCAGTCAACTTCGCGATTTTCACAAGGTATAAAATTAAAGTCCTACCCCTTAAAAGCAACAAGCCAACCTTGCAGGATCTTCCCACAGACATGCCCACAACTGTGAATGTAGTTTTCCTGTACAGACTCTAAAATGTCTGACTGCATTAACCTGAAATAAGGTTTTCTTTCAGGAGTTACATTTGATAAGAAGAAACAAACAGTTTCAATATCTCCATCCATTCCACTGGTTAAACATAATTTCCCTTTCTCAATGCTTTATTCACAGGTTATCACTGTGTTCCTCTAATTTCCTCCTTAATTTTCTCCTAATTTTTCTCTTTAAAGCTTTCCTTTCTGAAGTGAAAACCTGTGAAAACTGGCAGACCATTATTCAGACTTGCCAAATGAGCAAAGCTATCTTGCTCCTGTCTTTCCAGCTCCTTGTGCCCTGTGCTTGTTCCACCTTTCTCTTCTGTGTTTGTACCCTGGACAGAGGTGTCTCATCTCACAGCTCAGACTCTTAAGGGTTGTATTAATAATTAATCACGAGCAACATCAGTATTGTCAGTGTATCTGTACAGGAGCTGAATATACCAAACTAAAAGTGAAACAAGGCCTTAGCAGGGAAACAGGGCTCATCCTTCCTCCTGTTTTATTTCAAAAAGCTGCTCTTTGTCATGTCCTTTCCACTTACCTTCTCTTTTAATTCCAGCAATACTCATTGGAGGTTGTTCATAATATGCCTGTGATTCTGCCATCAACGGAAAATGGATTCTCTTTTTTTTTCTGAGAGTGGAGAAAATCCTAGTAATGAGTCTGGTACTCGTATTAAACAGTCTTCACTGGAACAGAGCATCTCTCCAGGTCCCTGACCACAAAGGAAATGATGCAAGTAGTGGATGCCCAGCTATTGAAATCCATGCTCTCAGCTCAGCAGACTTCATAAAGGATCCTGGAGACAGAGGTTTTTAACTTCATGTGCCCAGGGGAAGCACAAGCCTTGGACACCAGCCACCACAGAAAAAGGGGTGTCAGAATCAGCCCTGGGACCTGTCTGGGCTCATGTGCAGTCCCTGTCCAGGAAGCACTGGGCAGATGCGCTGCACACTTCTGCTGTCCTCACATTCCTGTCTTGTGAGATCAGGTGGGGGATCTGTAGCCTGGCATATTTGGAGGGAAGTTACCATGTCAAACACCAGTGCCAGTGTTGGTGGGACCGTCACGTTGCTGGTAAGTGCTACCCAGATCTGGCTCTGGCACTTAAGTGACTTAACAGCCTTTGCATACAAGCAAAACAATTCCCCCTAACTTTCAAAGCTACACATCTCCAAATATGATGACAGCTCTGCACTGTTTACTTAGGGATTTCTTATGTTTTTGAAACAGAAGTCTGTCAGCAAGCACTCAGACTATGGATCTTGGTTACTAGTTCATCAGTAATTTAATTATGTAGCCTAGGTTTCAGACTGCCTCTTTCTGAAAGGTCTGCTCTAGCTGAAGCAGGTGGGTTTGGTAAAGGTAATCCTGTATCACAGCTGAAACTGGTTCATTTAGCTTCACATATAGTGATGCTCATAAACGATGCCCTCAGTGCACACAGGAGCACCATGATGCCAGACAAGCAGGGTCCACACCACAGCTGGAGCTTCCAGATGCACCCTTCAGACTGTAAAAGTGTGCTTTGGTGGCACACTAAATTATTTCTTGAATTTGATCCAAACTGACAAATGGCTTTAATTGAAAAGAGGGAAGCAAAAGTTCCTGAAAGCGGAAACAACACATTTTGACATTTTTCAAAGGAATTCCTTTGCTTTCTTGTTTCATGAGAAGCTTTCAGTTTGAAACTGACCCTGAACTGTTTTCTTCTTCTTCTTTTCCTTTTTTTTCCTTTTTTCTTTTCTTTTTTTTTTTTTTTTTAATTAGTGAAAAAAAACCCCACAACCCTCTGAAGGGAAGAAAGAGGAAGGTTTCCTTTTGGTCCAGGTGAAGTGGAATAAATACTCTGGCTCACCTGCTGCCGTGCAGTCAGAAACTTCTCCTCCCTAGGCATTTGCATGCTGAGATTAAGTGTTCTCTTTGCAGGGAGAAGAGAGTTCAGGAGAAGTAGGGTGAGAAGGGTGCACCACCTCTCAGGCACGGTGTTGTAAAAATTGTTCTTTAAAAACTCTCTAATTGCCAATTTCTTCAAAGTGTGGAGGGATGCAGTTCCTGTTCATAATCCCACCACCACTGTACTGTTGTTACAAGTGGGTTGGTCTATCTGTAATGAAGAGCCCATCCATGATACTCTTAATTTAGAGCTGCTCAGAGAGGAACACCCACTCCCATGGCTTGCCTGTGGGCTGAAGTAGTTTCACTGAATCCTTCTTAGGCATTTCAGTGAATCCCACTCTCCAAAAATTGCTGACAGTAGTACATCCTCCATGTGTGGGAGGTGTGGCACAACACGGTGTGTTTGCGTAGGTACCAGTGCACTTGTGCTTCCATCAGCTGTAAACTTCACAAGAAACAGCATCCTCTCCTACCTAGATCTTTGGCTACTTTACTTTGGAGCACTGCACCAAGAGCAGATGTCTGCTGGATCTGTGTCAGGAATAGTCAGAAAAAGAACTTTCCACAGAGTTATTTTTTATCAGTTGCTTGCTTTTTAATCCATGTGACAAGTAGATCACAGATCTTCAAGGGATACTAATTAGGCATCTAAAATGAGTTTAAGTGGACTGGCAAAGCCATTTGGCTGCTATAATTACCATCCTCCTATTTACATTGTGCCTTTAGCTGAATTTTGGGCAGGACTGATGAGAAACCAGGATTGCTCATGGGTGTTAGTTAGTGTTAGTCATATTTCCCTGATTTCTGCATGGCTGCTGCAGATTTCAGATGGGAGCCAAGTGGAAAGGAGGTGAAGCTTAGTGGTGCTTCCTCCAGCCCAGACTCTCTTACACAGTCAAGATGTTTCAGCACTTCTGGGGTGGTCCATATGTCATTGGAGTTGTTGTAGGTCTTCATACGTGATCTTGTGGCCACCTTCACAGCACTGTGAAGTCTGTGGTTCCTGCAGTTTCTTTGCAAAGGATGGGGAACTCATGCCCCTCTGAGGAATATGCTGTGGGAATAAGCTCAGACAGCAGTTGCTTGGCTCAGTTTATGTGAGTAAAATGCCATGCATTGTGATGGAAGAGGTATCAAATAGAATCTTCTTGACAGAGTTAACCCACTTTGACAACAATGTCAGGTGATGAGATGAAAAGTGCAGTACTGAAACTTGGTTGCAGTTTACAATTTCTTTCATGCTAAGACACAGTTTTGTTTGAAAGGAGATTGGGTTGCAGTGCGTGGGCACAGTCCCTATGATACCATCCTAAGGATGAAGAGTAATGGGAGTTCAGTTCAGGAGGCATTTCCTAAAATCAATGGACTTACGCCCCTTAGGAGAATGGCACAAGACTGGTGCCTAGCTCCACTTTGTTAGCCCTGTATTTAATAGATAGGTAGAGGAGTCCTCAAAATTTGTCCAGAAAAGTTTGCATTTGGAAACAGAGGCCTTGACTGGAAAAACTGAGATGTCTGACAGAGAGTATGTCAGCAAGCAGAAGGGATGACTGCACATGCATGGGGGTGTGTGCATAAATTTTCCATTTACATAAGGATGGTTGGCAAAGGCTCTCTGGGCTCTAGAAGGAGAGAGGCCCAAAAGCTCAGATGACATTTGCTGGAGAGATGAGAAAGGAGCTTGTGGGCAGGCCTCAAACACATGCAGTGTATTTAGCTTGTCATGATCATTTCTGGTGCATTTTGGTTGTGAGGGGAGAAATCCTGGGGAGTGGAAGGCAGCTTGTGATTGTGATACCAGACAAAAGTGAAAGACAGCTAATGTACTGAAGTACTTGTAGGTGGGTCACCACCCTAAATTTGCTTTGGGTGCAAACTCCCTAAATTTAAAAAACAAAATACTGAAACAATCTGTTCGATACAGACTTTGTAGCAGCAAGGATTCCTCCGTGTGTGTGTGCCACTGTGCCGGGAGAGCTGACAAAGAGAAACTGGCAGCAAATCTGTGATGACCAGCCAGAGCAGCAGCCTGGGATAAGACAGCATCCAGCCCCGAGGACTCCAGGAAAACAGGTGAGGGGAGCTTGGAGTTACTCCACTGCAGGAGAGGACTTTTACTCATTGTGTCCTGTCTCTCTGTTGTCCAATTCCTTTGTCTCTTCTGGGACATGGTGCCATAAAGGCTTTCGAGTTTCATTTCCCTGAGACTGAAGCCAGCATAACATTAACAGTCCTACAATCTGATTTTTGTTGGTGTTGTTGCAAGCAAGAGATGGCAGCTGCTGGGTGCTCCACACACCCAAGCAAGGCACTGGACCAGGACAGACTCTGCTGCAAGAGAGCTGTGGTGAGCTTCCCTGGCAAGGTCTTCAAATGTCCATTCCTCTCCAGTGTTGTATCATCTATGTCTACTGCCCCCAGGAAACCACAAAATGATCCTCAAACTCCTTTCCTCCAGTTTCTGTCTCGTGGGACTGAGATTAGAACATGTTTCAGCTTAATATCCTTGCCTGGCTTCCCTGCCAAGGAAAAGGGCTGGAACAGATATTCAGAGAGGTCTAGGAAAGGCTCAGGCAGAGAGGGAGCAATCCATCACTTTGTTGAGAGGGGAGTTCCTCTCAAAAATGGCAAATCCCTTGTTAAAAAGTGATAAACTTCAGGTGTGGGTATTTTTTGTTAAAAATAGTTGAGAAGTTTTGTGCAGAATTTGATAAAAAACATTTACAGTTGAAAGACGAATGTTTAAGGACTAACTGAAAAAAAAAAAAAAGGAGGTCTTCCAGTGAAGCTCGAATTCAGTCTTACACATTCATGGAGAGCCACTTCCCAGTGGACTGAGCTAGCTGCAACTAGGTAGTACCAGATGGCACCCCAGTGGTGCTGTACTCTGCAGTTTCACTGGGACGGCTCAAACACAATTCTGCGTGGGGGGATCCTTGCCTGAGCTGTTCCTCCAACTTGCTGGTGACTCACAGGCATGAAAGACAAAATTGAGAAATAGGCTGCCAGCGACAGCCCTCATTATCTCTAGACCATCTCCGTGAGCCTCCAGAGCCTACCTCTGTCATCCCAGCCATGCTTGATCTCTCACTTGTCTGTTTACCGCCATCCTTCCAGAGGTGTGCAGCAATGCCATCGCTGGCCAGTCTGCTGCTAAAGCCTTACCTTTTTCCCATCTGGGTTTCTCTCCCAGGAAAAAGGATTGCACCCAGTTCCTTCTTAAGGAGGCAGGGAAAGCCAGGCCCCTCTGCCAGTGCCTCTCACACTGCATAAGCCCAGGAGGAGGCCATCTCTGCTCTGAAGCAGTCTCTGGGCTCAATGCTTTATTAAATAGAGGAACGGAAGCACACGCCTGCCACAAGGTTTCATATTCAGCCAGTTAGCTTGGACAACAGCTTCTACCTGTGCTCTCTGCAGCAGAGACAAAACCTGCCTAGGTTTCCTGATTTTCATTCCCTATGCAGCCTGTAGTGCAGCATCCTTCTGCAAGCTCAGCGGATCATTTCCAAGTCAATGGAAACTTCCAGCTGAGCCGTGCTCAGCAACTTCACTGCTGCCTTTCCTGCTCTGCAGAGCCCTTGTTTCTCTGTGTTCTTCATGCCTCTTCTCACCTGCACAGAGCATGGAGAAATCACCAGCAGCTGAGATCTAAGGCTGTTTTGGCTGCCACATCATGGCTGTTCCTCCAGCAATTGGTGATGTGACAGGCTTTGCTGTACAGAAATCAAACACCCTTAGCATGCATGACACCCTTTTCTTTACAAATGGCCATTAGGCACCTGTGGTGAAAGATTTAGCTTTGGTTTCTGAGGCCTTTGTAACAGTCATCAGGGGGTGACGGGAAGAACAGCAAAGGAGGAGTGTGTGCACTTCTCAGCAGGAGGCATGTGCACACCTACATCCCGGATGACAGCAGCTTGGTACCCTCTTGACCTTCTCCTCTCCAGGCTGAACAAGCCCAGCACCCTTCTCTTCTGCCCCTTACTCTTTATTAAGCTGTGCATACCTTCTCAGACATCTAAATGTTTTCTTTTCTTTTTTGCCACTTCTTCCTTGTGTAGTTATCTCCTAAACGCCTCTCCCACCATGGGTCACTCAAGTGCAAAAGGATTTGCTTCTGACCACTTTTGACAAGAAAGTGAACCACCCTGAAGAAACAGCCCAGAGACCCAGCCAACATCCCACCATCCAGATCAATGTAAATGTGCTGCAGAGAAGCGGTAATCCCAAGAAAAAGCCCACTTAAACTCCCTCTAGATCTCTTTGGTCTTTTTTCTGTCCTTCTCAAACTCCTCTTGCTGGTGCTTAGCTCTGAAGAGACGCACTGCTCTCAGGGCAGCAGGCTGCATTATCATCCTAAGAACACTCTGTCTCCAGCCGATCCTCTCTGCAGTCTCCACTTGCGTGAGCTGTTGAGTGGTTAAGTGTGGATTTGAGCCTCCTTGTCATAGCCGGCTAGGCAGGCATTTCACTGGCGACACCGGGTGCATCCTGCTGGAGAGGTGAAGGCCCTTGATCCAACTGGAGTGGGGGAGCACGCAGACCTTGAGGACTTCCCTTTGCCTCTGTGCTTGACTACTAAATGTGCTGTGGCCTTAATCACACGCAGCTTGTGTCTGTGACACAGTAGGATACAAAGTGAGACACAGCCTTTCCTGAGCCACAGAGCAACAGTTAAGACTGTTTATCTGCAGCTACTTCTCCAGGATGAACCACAAAATATAACCTAGTTAGTGAATGGGAGGATTTAGCTGGTTTCGATGCTTGGGAGCAACTCTTTCCTGCTGAAATCATTGGAAACCCCCGCTGCTACATGGATCAGGCATCCAAATGCCATGATTCTCCATGCTAAGGTGCTATAATAAACTATCTTGATGCATCCTAGCAGCCTAGGTACCAGGCCACTAAAAACTGCATGCTAAAAAGTTCCAGATACTTGCTGATGCCAGTCTCATGTCCAAAAGCTGCCAGGCAAATCAGTGGAAAAACCTGAGAAAGACATTTTCATGTAAAAATCTTACCTTTCTCATCACTTTTTTTATGCAGGCCGCGTTTCGTGTTGCTTGATTGTCCAAGGAAAGAAAAGCGCTGAACATTCAGTGAGTAGATCTAATATGAAAAATGGGATTTGGGAGGTGCTTGAATAAAACTGAACAGGGAGGTGGACATGCTTTGTAGCGTGTTGAGGATGTCAGAGGCAGTTGCTGCAGGTTTCTTGCACATGCTGCAGAGAAAGTGATGCAGGACTACAATGCACTACAGGGGGACATAGCTTTTCTGACTTCTCTGTTTCCTAGGCTCCATCCTCTTTTCTGTGTTCTATTGTTTTGTGACTACAGGAAAGACACTTTCTTTGAGAACGTCTTGAAAACTCAGAAACATGGATCTTTCTAAACTTTCCAGTTAAATATTTACTGTCCCAGACAGAAAATGCTTCATTCATCAATTGTCTGAATGCCCCCACCTGGAAAAGAGTTACAGAGCTTCAGAGATCTTTCAGCAAACAAATTCCTTCTCATTACTGACTCCGTGGGCATGACTGCTCTCAGAAAACTTGAAAGTCAAGCTGCTCAGGGGTGCTGCCCATACATGTTTACCTTGTACTCCAGCTTCCCTCTTCAGACTAAATCAGGTACTTTTTGTCTGGTTTGCCTAAACAAGTACAGCTGAGAAACAAATGCTGGAGCATTCCTGGGGGTTCAGCAAGGCTAGCCCCGGGTTTCTGACACTCATTTCTGCATGATTCTTGTAAACTCCAGGTTAACCAGCAACACCTGCATGCTCCTCAGCACCACACAGAGATATCAGAAATGCTTGTATATGTATATTCTTTATGTGTACTTGACCTTACTCCTACACCTTGCTTCAGGCTTGTTCTTCTACATGAAGTACAGCTGACATCTGCAAAAACTAGTTTTTAACCCAAGGTCAGACTGTGGGCTGCCCTGCCTGTGGAAGCAGGCATTTTAGGCCTACAACTTGATCTGCCTGTGTCTGAGAGGCCATGGGGCTAAGCTGGAAGTTGCAAGGTGGCCGTGAAGGGCAAACCATTTCCTCTGCAGCCTGGACTGGTCCTGTCAGAGCTTCACAGGAAGGAGCACAATCCCACGGTGTTCCACAGAGGTCTGGTTACCATCCCCCTGAGCACAACAGGCTGAAAGATGCCACATTCAGCAGGAGTAAATAACTTTGCAATGTGCTGGGTGGAGGACATGACTGCAGTATGATAAGGATATTTAAAATATTGAATGCGAGAGCTGAAATCGGTGCAATAGGCTAAAACCACCCACACCCAGCTAGTGAACTTGGGAGCAGCAAGTGTGCTGCGTGTTAACAGTTTCAGTGAAATTTCAAAAACTGGTACCAAATGTTTTTCTCTCCCAGCAATTCAGTGTATTTCATTCCTCAGATATTAAGTATTGACATATTCAGAGCATCACAGAGAGAGTCTGTGTATACATCTGCTCAAATGATAATGTGAATTCATACCTGATACGATTACTCTGCTGCTGGCTGGTTGGAGTAGCCCTTGGGAAAGATCTGGCCTACAGATTTTGCAGCATTGCTCAACAGTTATTGTCTGGAGCTTGTGCCTATACTGGAAAGCAAATGGCAATACTGCAAGCAAATAGTAATTTGCCTACACCAGACAGGTTTCACTGCAGCTGAAGAGAAAGAGCCAGAGCATCATGACTCCAGTGGGCAATACCTGTTGAAGAAATGTATGCAAGAACATTTTGTCAGTAAAGAGAAAATAAAGGGACAAGAGAAAAAGAGACAAAAAGCCAAACTAATAAAGGAGAGAGCGGGACATGTAACAGAGAAGTAGCATGTTTTATTTACACATTTGTTCAGTACTGACATGGAAGGGGGTCAGACGAAGGTGCTGCCGAATGCCAGGATGAAATCCTGCCTCTAAGTATCATTCAGTAACCTGTCCAGAGTCCAGACATCTATCACCAGCTGACCACAAGGTCCTGCGTTGCCCATGCTCTTGCTGCTTAATGCCTTGCATGGCAGACAGCATCTCTTAACCGTGTGGGCTCCTGCTGTTACCTCTGTCAGTCTCACATGGGAGAGGACACGAGCCATCATTGCAGGGACCAATTCTAGTCTGTGTAAACAGACTGGTACATACAGCCATAGAAGCATTAGAGTATCATCAGAAGAAAATTTGTGTTCCAAGGGTGACCACAATTCTTGTGTACACATCAACGGTGGAAGCAGACATCATTTGTTTGCAGATTGAAGAGTAATCAGTGCAAGGCCACGGAGATGGTGGGTGGGTCTGGTGCACCTGATGGAGACAGGAGAGATGGAGGGAATCAGGCTTTGTTAGCATGGAGTAGGGATGTCTCAGGGAAACCCTAATTGCAGATGTCCGCTGACTTACAGACAGTTACTGACCTTCTCTCAGTTCACAGGGATGTCTTGTTTTAAAAAGTCTTGTTTTGATCCTTGTCATAAGGGAAAAAAGGGACACATTGCAGTGTGGGAAATTCTGTTTGCATATAAGAAATAAAACAACAGTGGTGCAGCCCTGGGACAGGGCCAAAAGCTGTGGTGGGATGTCCAGTGCTGGACATGTTCAAAATTTAGTTGGTCAAGGCCCTGACCAAGCTGACCTTGCTTTGAAGGCAGTTGAGCTTGGAAATGGGGGTGGGAACAAAGACCTTCAGATGTGCCTCTCCACCTGAATGTTTCCATGATTCTGTGTGCACAGCCTGCAGCTCCCAGTCATGTGTTTATCATGCCTTAAAAAATAATTTCTGAGTAATCATGAGGATTATTTACGTGACCCTGGGGCTCACTCATGTGAGTACCAAGTGTAGAACTTGCTCCTGATTGAAGAGTTAAATATAAATCAGCAGCCCGACGGGATTACTCAGTCTGCAGCAGTGTCTGTCAGTGGGCATGTGTGCTTTCCATTCATTTCTTTTCAGATGTTGCTCTGATACAGCATTTTCCGCAACACAGTGTAGCTACATAGAATGATTGAAATAGGCAATTTTCCATGTGTCCCTGGTAGGAAGGAAGGTCAGGTCTACTTTCAATGTGTGTTTCAGGTTTGTTTCTTGTCAGGTTAGAGAAGTGCTACAAATCAAGTTTTTCATCATTGACCTCCTGTTGATCTCTGTTATCAAAATGTTTGGATGCACACAGAGGAATCCCTAGTTCACCTTTACGAGTGCTTTGTGATTTCTTGGGAGTGGGTCTTCTCAGCACCTCTGCAACCCGTTCATCTGCCTCAGCTTTTATGGACCAAGAAAGCCATTTTCATTTTAAGCAAGCTGGTTTTACTCTTATTCATTCACAGATTTTCCCCTACCCACGCTCAAACGTGCGTTCACAGGCACAGAGAGGTCTATACCCAAGCAATCTGGTCAGGATCACTTGGGATGGCACAGTGGATGATGGACACCAGGTATCAAGTTTTTCATTGAGTCTCCTGGAGCCCCTATTAGGCGTACCTCTTGGTAAGTTGGTTTTTGGGCAGGTCTTGTGTACTCTCTAGGATACAGATGTTGCTACAGGAGGATAGTTTTGCCTCAGTACCCTGCTTCTTTCAGCATCATTTCTCCTTGGTTTGGGTTTCGTGAGAGGCAAGACAGAAGTGTGTTCTGGCCCTGGTTGCCATCCTCCTGTTGTCAGGGCATACAGTCTCTTGTTTGTAAGTCACCACCTAGTCTCAGCACAGGCCTCCTGGGCACGAGAAACTGCACTCAGTCAAAACAAATTCTCCAACTTTAGGCCTGCTACAAGAGTCCTGTGAAATGCAATTAAAGGAGCTTAGAGGAACTCAGATTGGAAGGCATCTTCAGAGGTCCCTGTTCTAACAGTCTGCTCCAAGCATGGCTGACCAGAAAGCCAGATCAGGTTATCTCCAATGATGGAGATCCCACCATCTCTCTGGACCACGTCCAAGGCCTGCATCATGCTTGTGTGATGATTTAATTTCTATTTTCTCAAAGATTCTCTTGGATTGAACTTTATTTGGGATGCTGCCTGATCAGTGCCATCAAGCAGTGGAGAGGCACTTCCCTCCGCTGGCTTTCAAGGACCACCCAGGCCCTGGTCAGCCACCGAGGTCACAGCTGACCTTCCTTGCTGTCCACCAGGACTGCAGCCCTTCTGTCCAGTCCAAGGGCCTCATTCACTGCCGGGCTCCTCGCAGCCAGGGGCAGGACACATCCGTTGCTCAGGCTGTGCTCCAGGAGGTTCATGGCGCCCCATTTCTGCAGCCTGTCGAGGCCCCTCTGAAGGGTTGTGTTCCCCTCCAGCTGCTCCCCCAGTGTGGAACAATCCCTAGTGCCCTACATCCCCTCTTCAATGCTGTTGATAAAGATGTTAAAAATACTGGCCTGGTATTAACCCCTGAGAAATGGCCCATGTAGCTGTCTGCCAGCTACTCTTTGACCAATGGACCTCTGTCCTTGAACCTGACAGCTCATCCAGTTTTCCACTCAACAGTTCACCTGTGAAATCCACAATTTAATCAGTTTAGCTGCAAAAGTAATGATCAAAAACTCCAAAATAACACTTGCAAAAAGACCTCCCTTCCTAAAAGATCGTAATTTGCAGACAGAAACTTTGTTTTTGTCAGTTTGATCCTTTGGTGTTGGCCCAGCCCAGGAATCAGCACATTGGTTTGTGCCTGCCTTCTGAATACCCTGTTATTGTAAAAAACTACACCCACTTGTCATTTAATACTGGCACCAGCAAAAGGGGTTTGTCATATGTGAAAACTAGCAGGGAAATCCATCTTTTGTGAACTCCTAGAGTTAGAAAGTTCATGTATTGTTGATCAGACAATAAAACAGATATCATGAAGGAAAGGGACTGACAGTGCCTTGTAAACATAGTTTTACTAATTAGGAAAAAAAAAGGAGCATTGATGCTTTTATTATCTTGGGACAAAATGTGAGCTACTGGAAGGAGTTAGAGGCAGCAAAGAAACATGGCTTTATCTGCAGGTTGGGTGTGCTTTAATCTGACATCCTGACAATGCTCTATGGTGAGTAATACCTAGAGTATGTCTGCCAAAGCTCTGGTGCCAAAGCACAGAGTCTACCTGTCACTCCAAAAAGGCCCAAATGAATAGCAGGACGCTAATCCCTCGGGCACCGCACAGCCTGATGCATCTGTCTGCTACAGTAGGGAGGAGATGATGCTTCCTTTCAGATTACCACAGGTGTGGAGGTCCCACACACAGAGAAAAGTGCACCGCTGCTAAAGCTTTCTGGTAATGGAAAGTAACATGCTTAAACTCCCAGGGCACTTGCAATTCACTGTCTCAGAACTAAAACTTACCTTTCTCAGGATGACCCCACACCTCCATGAATTTCAAAGTTTGCTTTGCTATGATGAAGTATTAGGTGAGAAGTTTAGACACTGTTTCTCTGCATGCTTCCCTAAAACCTTACCAGGTTTTTTTGAAAAAAGCATTTCACTGACAAATCCATTAATTGCTCATATAACTAGTGAACACTGTAAGTTATTAGACCTGAACCAACCTTTTCCAAATGTTGTATATGAAAATTTTGATTTTTACTTTACAGGAAATGTATCTGGAATTGTTTTTACACCACAATAAAAGTTAAGAGAAAATGTTACCTCTGTGTTTGGTCTTTTCTGTAAGTCATTATAGTGTTCATACTGCTGCTTACTGAGCAGGAAGTAATACTTACCCTCTCAATCAGTATTTCAAAGAATCCTTTACAGAAGTTCGTAAAAATACCCGGCATCACCTTCCTCCTGAAGGGGTCCTTCAGCTGGGCTTTTTCTATCAGTTTCTCACTTCAATCGCCTTTATTTCCTTAACTAGCTGTGAGCATTGCATGATCTACCTGAACAGTTTGGAATCTCTGCTAGTAGCTAAAGGCTGTGGATTTCACCTATTTTAAAAAGACAAACACATCTAATTGTATCTCGAATGATTCCATTGCAAACTAAACAAGAAAAATAAGCACTTGCCTGTGAGAACTTTCTTAATTATGTCACCTTAGACACAGTATTGTCCTATCAGTTTTGCAGCTGAGAAAAGAAACACATTTTTGGAAAAGTGTTCACAGATGAGTAAAATGAAACAATTGGCTCCATCACTGCATGGGTACAATAGATTTCAAACCCATTAGATAGCAAGAGGGAAGTTTTTCTGCAATTATTCTCAGGGGAAAAAAAGTAATTTTAGTGCAGAGTCAACTTTTGATCTCTGCTTTTTCCACTGCCTGGAATGGCAGGACCTGGATTTGTTTAGATCATTTCATAATTGTCTTGCATAGGAGAGATGGAAATAGGTGCCTTTCTGGAGTGTTCAGGCATATATTTTAAATGGAGTCCTTTTTTGCTACCAAATCAATTAAGTGTCTGTGCTGTCACAGTGCAAAACATTTCTGTGAAAAGGATGAGGCAGGAACATCCCACCTGCCATCAGGACAAGCTCCCTGATTTGCTTTCCTCTCCAGCAAATCCCACATCTCAAACTTACAAAAATTTTGAATCCTGCTTTTGGGGTCACAGATTTGAGCTCTGCTGGTTCAGATGCAAGAGGTGTGAGAGGTGCAAAGCTGAGGGTCATCGGCAGACACAGACCTTGAGTGACTTACCCCTACTAAGCCAAAAGACCTCTCTGTTGAATACTTACTTAGTAGATCAGGGACAACAGGGTACAAGGCTTTACTGGTCAGAAGCCACCTTTCGAACTCCACCCTGAAACCAGAAGCATGCTATGCTGTCATGTGCATGCAGAAAATACCCAGCTTAACACGGAGCTGCCATATCCTGCCCCAGCTTCAGCTTTCAGAGTGATTTAAGGTGGAGCTCATGTGGAGTGACTGTGATGTTGCATCTCCAGGTGATAACTGCCCTGCTGATGAAACACAGGGTCAGCACCTAAAAGCTGTGGCAGCAGTCTGTTGGGCAGTAGGAAGAAATAAAGAATCACTGCTACTCAATGCTACTCAGCCCTCCAGGAACAAGAAATCCAGCTCCTTTGCCTGGAGCGAGCTGCAGCTGCAAATGCAGACACCCCTCAGCTACAAAGCAGATCTGCTTTATCCCTGTCTTCCAGGAACCAGCCAACATCCCGTGTATCATAGCTGGATTAAGCTTTGACTTGTTTCTCTCTTCTGGCCCCCAAGCTCATCCCTGTGCCTGTGTTTGGCAGCTGCAGCAGAGCTTGGCACTGCTTGCAGTACCTGGAGTGATGAGCCATGCAGAGGGAGAAGTGGGAGGGTAAAGGAGGAGAGGTGGTGGCTGCCCAGGTCTGCTTCACCATGACTCCCTGCACTAGCAAGCGCCCTCTAACAGGGATGCCATCAGCTCCCCTGGCCAAGGAGGGATGTGACAACTAGTTTACTTACTGGCCCCTCACAGATCGGTGTCTGCACTTGGACTGTGATAACTTTTGGGGTTACATTAAACTTATCACATGCAACAGGTTTAATTGTTGCACTGGAAATCCATCTTCTGCTTATCTCTGGAAGCATTCCTCCACCCCTCACCCCACCCTCCCCTACATTTTGAAGACTTAAGTTTCAAGTTCACGTCTATCAGTACAAAAAATAGCAGGACATGCCCTATCATGTCCTGGACACTCTAAGCCAAAAAATGAGGGAGCTGCACCCTTTTCCCCTCATTTAGATTCTGTCTTTTATATGCACTTAAAATGGTCACATAAAGCTTTATCACGCCCAAACCATTTCTGAAGCAATGAGCAGTCACATTTACTATTAGAATTTTGAAGGACTGTAATTCCAGAGTAATTTTACCACTCCCTGTGACAGTCTTTTGTATTTCTGATACTATGTGTGTCTCATAAACAAAACAGCCCAGAACATATCAATCACATTATCAGCACAGAGAGGATTACTTAGAAAGGTACTTGGAATTTGCTCTGCACTCCTGGCGAGTCCAGAATAGCAGGTAGCCCATCCTATTCTGTAATAGGATTAACACTAATGGAAAAAGTGTTAGTATCTTTCTGGTGTTCATACAACCCAATTCTGCTGCGAAGTTAGAGATGCATAAAATAACAGACACTTTAGTTCAATATGTATTAAAAAAACCTCACAACATTATATTGGAGTACCTAAACCTACCCATTCTTTGTGTAAACTTCAAAGTTCAAGCTGCAATGGTATTTTCCCTTGAGCAGTCTTCAGGAAAGTATGCTAGGCTGGTTTGTGAGCCCAGAAGTTTTACTATTCCATGTTTTCTTCCACCAGAGAAATGTTTTATTTTGGTGTATTGTGGACCAATGCTTAAAATGGCTTCATAGCTTTGAGGCTCAGCACTTCCAGAAAGCCTGCTTTGGGTACATACACCCTGAGGATCTCAAACACCAGGGAATTTAGTCCTTTCTCAATTTCGTAACCACAATGCAAAACAGCCATTTGAGCTTTAACTCCAGGAGCTAAATAGTTGTAACCAAACAGGTGGAATTTAGTTTTTGCCTGCCTAGTTATCTCCTCAGGCACGTTAATGTGAGCACTTTCACAACAATGAAATTAGGCTGAGACACAAAAAGTCGTAAAGACCTTGTGATTACAGAATACTTAAAATCAGGATAAAAGCATTACCTTCCTCTTTATATACAGGCAAAATTTAATTCAAAATCCATGGGGAGTATTTTCTTAGAACATGCCTGCAATATTGCTAGACACAAGTCATACCCCAGAGACAGAGGCATGTTCCTGGATTGGGAAGTCATCTTCAGGCCCTGAAGAGCCCACAAGGTCCATCTAATTATCATCAGGTTATTATCATCAGACATCTACGGCAAAAAGGCATGACAAAAGGTACTTCTTGACTGTGTATCTGACATAATCTTCAGGAAAAAGCCTTATGGATTTTTGATGTTGATCTGGAAAGTCCAAACAGCAGCAAGATTTTCCTTGATGTGCAACATGTAAAAGTCAGAGCAAGAAGTGTCAAAGGACAGTTCATGATTCCCTTTCTCAGTAAGAGATAGGTGTTGCAGGTCAGCCGCTTTCTGCTGAACACCTGTGAACCTTATGCACAGGGTCATCATCAGTGCATTTCCACTCTCCCCAGCGGGATTTCTGCACCTGGGGAAGGACAGGGATGACCTTGATAGTTACACCTTGAGCCTGACTGCAGGCAGGATCACTTGCAAATTGTGTCTTCTGTCACCCTGTGTGCTGCTGGTACATCTCTCATGAGCTGAATAACTCTCAGTGCGGATCAGTCCATTTAAGCATCCATCAGCCAAGACGGGCTGCAGCATTGTGTCAGCCTACATGTGCAGGATGTGCTGCCATGAGCTCTGATGGATTTCTTGGAGTCTTACAGTGCTCCCTACTTTTCTAAAAGTGGTGCTTCCATGGACATAGGAGTACATAAGTATTTCAGCTTTCAACTAGTGGTAGGGAAAACATGACATTTGAACCCAGAGATTTGGAGGAAAAAGAGTTTAAACTTCAAGTCCTGTCTTGAATGCCTAGTGGCATTCCATGATGGAGTGACTCCATCAGTAGACAAGGGAAAGGCTACAGATAACATTTATCAGGACTTCTAAAAACCTTTGACATGGTTCCCCACAACATCCTTCTCTAAACTGGAGAGAGATGGATTTGATGGGTGGACTGCTAGACACTTAAGAAAGTGGTTGGACTGTCACATCCAGAGAGTAGTGTGGCCGAGATCTCAGAGTCCCAATGGACATCAGTGACAAGTGGTGTCCCTCAAGGGTCTGTATTGGGACGAGTATTATTTAATACCTTCATTAATGACATAGACAAAGGGATCGAGTGCACCCTCATCAAATTTGCAGATGACACCAAACTGAGTGGTGCTGCTGACATTACTGAAGGACAGGATGCCAACCAGAGGGACCTGAACAAGCTCGAGAAGTGGGCCCATGGAAACGTCATGAGGATCAACAAGGCTGAGTGCAAGGTGCTGCACCTGGGTCAGGACAACCCCCAATACCGGCACAGGCTGGGGATGAACAGATGGAGAGCAGCCCCGTGAGAAGGACTTGGGGGTGCTGGTGGGTGAGAGGCTGGACATGACCCAGCCATGAGCACTCACAGCCCAGAAAGCCAAACGTGTCCTGGGCTGCATCCAAAGCAGCGGGGGCAGCAGGGGAGGGAGGGGATTCTGCCCCTCTGCTCTGGTGAGACCCCACCTGGAACACTGCATCCAGCTCTGGGGTCCCAGCACAGGAAGGACATGGACCTGCTGGAGCAAGTCCAGAGGAGGGACACCAAGTCAATCAGACAGCTGAAGCACCTCTCCTATGAGGAATGACTGAGAGAATAGAGTTAATTCAGCCTAGAAAAGAAAAGGCTTGGGGGTGACCTAACTGCAGCCTTCCAGTACCTAAACAGCTTACAGGAGAGTGGGAGAGGGACTTTTTACAAGGACATCTAGTGACAGGACAAGGGACAATGGCTTCAAACTGAGAGAGAGTAGATTTAGATTAGCTATTAGGCAGAAATTCTTTACTATGATGGTAGTGAGGCAACAAGTTACCCAGAGAAGATATGGATGCCCCATCCCTAGAAGTGTTCAAGGCCAGGTTGGATGGAGCTCTGAGCAATTTGGTTTAGTGGAAAATGTTCTGACCATGTCAGGGGATTAGAACTAGATGATCTTTAAGGTCCCTTCCAACCCAAACCATTCTATGATTCTGTGATTATTTATTAAAAATTCACTGTTACAAGACAACACCTTGCCTTTCAATTTGCTTCTGCTTCACAGAAGGAAATACGGGGCATAATGTCACAATCAGATGTGGCTGTGCATGCATTACATTACAAAGTGAAGACACACATCCAATTTAACTACAAGCAATTACGTGTAAGTGCCCACTCTTCTGGGAAGATGCATTTATGTGGAGTTCACCCTAGATAAGCCTTTGCTGCTTTTTTGTGAAGCCTGCTTATACAGGAATGAACTACCCCAAATACACAAACACAGCCTGACATGACCGACTTCGGGGGCATCTGATCTGTTCCTGGCATTCAGAGATACAAGGCGCTGCCAAAGAACAAGGAAGCAAAAGAATCAACTTGTTACATATTCTCAATAAATAAGTCCTGGGATTTCAGCCATTCCTGAAAATCTGTTTAATGAGAACAGATGAGTGATCTGCTATTCTGACTACTCAAAACCTTGAAAATAACCAAGAAGTCATTTATTTCCAAAAGGCAAAATAAAGCTGTTCCTAAACTCTGCCTCCTCTGTGCAATCCTGAAAAAAACTTGGATGCAAGAAAATATGCATCAACTTTAATACTAGAGAACTCAGCAAGATCAGTTCAAATCACCTCTGGCGAAATGCAAACTTGCTTTGCAGTGTACAGAATTTAGTTAGCTACCAGCCTACAGGAGCACCTTCTGGTTTTGGAGTGATGAGTCAAATCTTAGTTATTTCTGTTAGAAATTATTTTCTGCATTTAAAAAAAATCTTATCGTAGATGGAGGGGAGCAAGGGGGCTGTACAAGAGACTTGATCCTTTTTGGGGTTTTTTTTTTGCTTTTGCTCATGGTAAGAAGATCTCACTTCTCAGAGATAGATGAATCTTCTGGAACCTTGTCTCTTCCTTGTCTTGTACCGCTGCATAAACAGAAGACAGTGAATAGAAAGCTATATGGGAAGGCAAGTGTCCCACTCAAAGGCTGTTTTAACCTCCTCCAACAACCCAGCTTGTCACAATGGAATGAAGCAGGAAGACCATCTTTCCTGCACATAGGTTGAAGAGGCACCTATGCTCATGTAAAACCTGTACCATAAACAAAATCCCTGACTCTGGTACAGCATCTGTTGTTTTAACTGAGGGCTGATTACACCACTGCTCCTGCTGCTCCTCAAGCAGCCTCAAGCTGTATTCCTATGGGGAAGATCAACTGCAAGCTGGGAGCAGATTCCGGTGTGCTGTGCCACTGTGCCTATCAAGAGTTGGTCAAACTTGACTGCATACACAGAAAATTGCATCCCATACTACAGCAACTAAAACCAGTGGGAAACAGAAAAATGTAGGTGCAGCTGTTTCTTCCCCACAACTTTTCCTAATTAGGTCTAAAAATGTCTGTAAGGCGAGCCCTGCCCCATCTTTCTGAAACCAGTCACTACATGTGCTTGTCAAAAGACTTGTGTCCTGTTCTGTAAATAAATGCGTATTAGAAAATGCAAAAACATAGAGTGAAACAATGTAATTATCAAATAATACAAAGTCTTTAAGAAATGTTTCTAAACACAGGGAAAGTGGCAGTATGTCAGGCATATTGTACTTGCACAGAGGATTTCTAAAAAGCAGTATTCGTTCATGTATGAGTGTAAGACAGAATATATGAATTGGGCAAGGAATATAGCCCTGTGCAATTGAGTTTGTTGAGAACTCTCAAAGTTCATACAGCAAACAACAAGAGCTCTGAGCCAGTGTCCTGTCACCATTTGGAAGAATAATCCACTGTTCCTGTGTGCCCTAGACAACTTTCAGCAGCAGAAGGCACACACTGTGAAGATGTGCCATAACTTTCCTTTCCACACAGCTGCCAGACCCAGCAACAAAAGATAACGTCAGTACACATCTTAAAGACTGTCTAGCACAAAGCATACCCAGCATGCTTCAGAGAGTGGCCGTGCTCCTCTGCTCAGCACATCTGGAATTTTAAAGACGAGTTTTGGGTTCCCCAAGAGATGAGAGACATTGATAAACTGAGGAGTTCAAACACAGGATCACAAAGATGTCCTGGAGATGGGAGTGCAGGAGATTATGGGAAGAAGTGGAGGAAACTAATCTTCAGCCTGAGGAAAAGACTGCAGTAGGATCAATTTGCAGTCAGCCATTGCCTACTTGAGCAAAAGGCACCTCTTCTCAGAGGCACATGAGGAAATGGTGAGACAACAGGCATGAGCTGCAACAGGGGAAATTCTAGCTGGATAAACGAAAAAAATTCTTTCCATCATTGGTGCAGACAAGGCCCAGATAAGAGGTGATGGACCTCTGTCCTGGGAGATATTCCAGAGTTGACAGGACAAGGCGACCTGATCTAGCTTTAGTGAGTCATGCTTTGAGCAGGCAAGTGGGACTGGGGGGCCTCATTATGTTCCTCTTCTAATCTAAATTTTCCATGCTTTTTATGACCCTCAGGTGTGGATTTTGCAGTTGTTTGATTTGGGGACAAAACATTTCTGAGCTTCATAGCCTTTGGAGTAATTGAAAGAGGGCCTATTTTGCATGTCTGTGAACTCAGCAGGGGTCTGAGCCTCTGTCCTCTCACTCAGCCCCTACCACTGTTTGTTGTGAGGCTTTCAGAGACAGAACTTAATGAGATGTTGAACATGAAATACAAGTTTAAAAGACCCCAGCCCACTTTTTCCACTGACAGCGCTGAAAAAACAAAGTTGTTTGCCCTTTGCTGTTCTTTTGCTAGCTCCAGTCCCTACTTTCTGTCATGGCCCTTTGCATCTTGGTGTGCCACCACACCCAGAAGAGCCTGTCCTGGCAGCAGGCTCAGCCAAGACAGGGATGCACACCCTGGTGCTGCCTCCCACCCCAGTGCCCCCTGTCCCAGATGTTCAGTAGTGGGACAGGTTGGAGGTGCACCACGGTGGTGTGGGGCAGTGCCATTCCCCCCAGCCCCTCTACAGTCCCCTCACTGCGAGGTGGCCGCTAATGAACCTGGCCTTTGGAGCCACTTTGGAGCCACTTTGGGCTGCCCAGGGAGTAACGGTGGCCAGGAAAGGAAAGTTACTGCTGGAGAGGCCTTATCTCTCCTACTCTTTGTGGTTCATGCCTTCACCCAGGCCTTACCCCTTCCCTTCCCTCAACCTCACTCACATATTTCTGTGCCCTGCTGCAGCTGAGGCACCTGCCTGTGCTTTTTTCAAAAAGAAGAAGCCACTCATCTTTTGGTTTGTTACATGTGTTAACCCATATAATAGCACTGCTGGAAGGAGACAAAAAATGAAAGCCTGGAAGGGAAATACCTCTTCCACTCATTTCTAACTAAGTTTTTTCAATTAAAACATCAGGCAGGTGCTAGTCTCGCTCTTCCTTGTTTAACACTAAGCAAAGAGTTGGTAGGACACAGTGCGGGAAGCTTGTGGGCAGAACCACTGGCCAGAAAGATTTGGTTTCATAGGTGTGTTTCTTTGACTTGAAACATTATTATACTGTAAATGGGTTGACAAGGCAAACAAGCACAATTGCTTCGTAGGCAGTCAGTATGGATGCTGAAAGCAGAGTCCCTTTGCCCATCCCTTCCACAGACAGCTACTGCCTTCCCACAATACTCCCAGTACAGAGCCTGTCTAACATGTTATTTTTGTATGAAGAGTTCAGCCAAATGAACCATGAAGCAATGAGACAGGCAAAAATGAAGCAAGTACAAACCATGCCCACAGCAGCAATCAGACAGGTTGAGAACTGTCTGCTCCTCCTTCATGGATGCTGTGATGAAGACCTGGCTGCACCAGCATGGCAGAAGGACTCTCATGAATGTTTTTCGCACTGGGAGCAAAGAGCAGAATATCAAAGAAATAAATACCCTCCTTTGCCCTTTTTCTTCCTTGCTGGCCCAAATTCCCTCTCTCTTTAGTTTCCAGCTCCATTCTCTTTGCTGGACACAGCTAAAGAGCATCTGTGCCTTCCCAAGCAGCCAGCCAGCACCCACCATGGGCCAGTCCTGCACAGTGCCATTCCTGAAATCTAAAGGGTTGTTGGGGCCGCCAACAGCCTGCCAGTATAGACAAGTTTGTTTTCACTATCAATTACTTATCCTTAGATTTCCTGCATATTCCCAAGAGCTGGGCTACATGGCAGAAGAGCTGAAGCTGTCTGGGAGTTGGATCGTTTGTGTGGCAACTCTTATATCTACAGAAGCCACCACAGCTGTCCTGGCATGGGCAAGGGCATGAAGCCTACAGATTTCTTTCCCTTTGGTGGCTAAAGCCGCTGAGATGCATAGCAGATTGGGAGGTAGCAGGGACAGAGACTCTCAGCCAGCTCCAGGGTATAGCCCTGGAGGATGCACCCCAGCAGGCCATGCTGTTCCAGGTTTACCAACACACTGGTGTAGGTCTGTTTCCCACAGCCCTGGCAGGAATGCATCCTAGCTCCTGTGAGATGCTGGCTTCAGGGTACCCCTCCTAACAACCTCTCACCTAAATATGTATAGACACTCACAACATCTGTTTTGACAGCGTTGCTGCTTAGGGGCAGGCTTCAGTCAGTGGAAGGAAGGGCAGTGCCCAAGGGCTAGAAATTCAGGTAGTCTGGTGGGTCACCTGTGTGAGTGGGAACTTGAGTGAGTGATTGAAATGGGTCTGACTTTGAAGGCATATATGTGAGGATTGTTACAGGAGTTTCCCAAAGGTGCTCCCAGGCCTGGGTATTGTTTGGGAGTGAGCCAAAGCAGTGGCAAACAGAGTGAGGGACACCACACAGAGGCAATGGTGGTGGTATAGTCAGGCCAGAGCCCAGGTCCTGCCACACTGTAAAACACCCAAACCCTGAAAAGTGCGGCTGAGTCTCCCTTCCTCCACCCCAGCAATCTCCACAGACTGAAAAAAGGTGGCAGAGCTGCTACTACACATGGTCAGATAGATACCCACACAGTTGCAGAGGTTGTATGAATGATATCTCCCTGCACCAGTCAGCTTTCCTCCAGCCCTGAGAGTCTGGATGCCACCTACCCCAGTGTTTCATCTCACGGCATGTGTTTCGGTTGTTGCCAGGAGAAGCAGCTTTGTCCTGCCAGGACTTTGAAAGAAGGTTAATCTCCAATGACTCCTTGACCAAGAAAACAACTCGATTCCCCCAGTGGGCATGCATTTGCTGCAAGGAATAACAAGGGAGCACAAAACCTCTGCCCACCCTTTGTGTTTGTTAAAAGGCTTCCTTTGATATGCAGCCACTGGAAGAAGCTCTCATATGTAGAGGATCCCCTGCAGGATTTGGTGGAAGTTAAAGGAAAGCACAGAGCTTGTATTTAGGTGAAGTTTTGGGTTATAAAGCAAAACTGGGGGATGGGGAAGGACAGGTTCCTGGGATTTAAGGCCAAAGCAGCATACCTGTCAATTCTTCTCTTATCACAGGAGATGCATATCTCATTGCACTACAGAGCTGCCCTATCGTTATGTATCTACCTAAAGTGTCACCGTAATGGCTGTACTTTGACCTGTGGGGGTAGCTCCTGGGCAAAGACACCAGAAACAATGGTTTGAAAAAACAGTTTAGATAAAAATTTGCTCTTTGCTGTTTCGTGGACTATTCTTAAAGCAGAGTTTTTTCTTGCCAGCAGTATTTTATGACTTTGAAGGAGAAAATATTCTAAAAGCAAGAGAGGATAATTCTGTAAAAAGCACAAGGCCTCTTACTAGCATAACATTCCTAGTAGAAAATTACTGACTACTGCTTCATCTGTTCTCCTGCTGCCCCCCTGAGTGCCCATGGCTTACTTTAGGACAGACACAGCTGCACAAAGAGCAGCTCTTGCTCTGAGTGCCACAAGCCTCACACAATAAGCTTCTGAGTTCTGGGCTGTGCCAGCAAAAATGGGGACTAACTCCTAGGCCAAGTCCAAACTCGTGTATTTACAAATATTTAACAAATGCTGAAAGCAGATAGAAAATCCTGCCAGTCTTCACCTGTCTAAAAGCTGAGTGCTTTTCATCCTGAGCTGAATTTTAACACTCTTCTCCCCAAACACTGTGTCCCCCCGTCAGTGATTTCCTTTGCAGAAGGCAACTCAGAAAATAAAATAGCTCCATTTCTTCCAGGGATGTCTGAAAAGCCATTTTCTAACAGCAAAACTGACAGATTCAGCTGCTTTAATAACTGTAGTATTACCTTGACCTGAATTGCTTTCAGGGCTTGAGGATTCTGCTGTGACCCTCTCACATGAAACTGCTTGCAGGGGGAATGACTCCAGTGTTTGTTACCTGCTGTGGGGCCTCCAGGGTCCATTGCAAGCTGCTGCAAGAACTCTCTTCTCCTGCCAGATGTTTCTGTAGCAGCCTCACTTCATGGGTCACATTAGCTCTAAAGGGCCTCTTCTACTTTCCAGTGTTCCTAGTCCCACTGCAGAGTAGCTCTCTGCCTTAGTGGCCACCACTGAAACATCCTGCATCCTCTCAACACCTCGACCTGACAAAGCCATTCCCACACACGGGATCAGTCTGGACTCTGAAACTGGGCCTGGTAACGAAACAAATATGTAAAACAACTCCATAAATATCTGTGGGGCCGTCTGTGTTACTCTCCCAGTGGCAAATGAGTGAGTTTTCAGAAGCCATCTTCAGCAGTACCTTTTGACCATTGCAGGCAGGAAAGAAAAGAGGGAAACTAAATGAAAGGAGCACTTTTTCTTCAGAAGTGCTCTCATAATACAATTCTTCTCCTTGGGGCAGGGGGAGGGACTGTCTCTCTTTCCAAGTGCATCTCAGCAGGCAGAAAATTAGGCAACATGGAAATGGTCACACCGCCACTGGGACCTTCATGGAAGATGCCTAAAAGGCCAGGGCCTGGAAAAGGGATGAAGTGACAGTGGTGCCAGTAAAGTCTTTTCCAGGTCATAATTTTTGTCTACATCACTGAGAAGCCTTCAAACAACCAGAGAAAACATTACTGATGTTTACTGATAAACAATCAGCAATCATGCTGTTCTTTCCTCCTTGCTAAACATATCCAAACACCCTTTCAAATCTCCTCTTTCACATGCCTCTCACAATGCCAATGGAGTAATGTTTAACCTTAATCTCCCTGGCTCAGAAAGGAGGTGGAAGAACTGGAAAAGGACAGAAATATATCGGGAGGATAATGAGAACTAAGAAATAGCCAACTATATGAAGACATAGTGGTCTAGAAAAAAGATGACTAGCATGAAAGCAGATCCCCTCAGCACTGAGAGGCAAGGAGAAGGTCAACAGGCAGTAAGTACTCATGTGTCTCTCGGTACAAGAATAAAGAGGCAACAAATGAAACCAGCAGACGGCAGCTTCACATTCAGCCAGAGGATTAATTTCTTCTTAGCACACACAATCCAGCTGTGTGACCCATTATTGCTAGTCATTGTAGATCCAGTAGTCTTGCCTGGATTTAAAACCCACAAGATAAATTCACAGAAAGAGATGGACAAAGTAACAGGAAAAGAAAAAATCCACCAAAGCAAATATTGCTGTGATCAGGAGGACCCAGAAAACAGAAAGGAAGAGCATGAGACCCTCTCCTGGGGCAGCCAACCATGGTGAACTATCCACTGAGAACTACACACAGCTGGATTGTGTATGGTGAGAAGAAATTCATCCTCTGGCTGAATGTGAAGCTGCTGTCTGCTAGTTTCAGTTGTTGCCTCTTTATTCTCATTGCCCCACTTTATCCCTGTGCATTATTAATTACTGCTGTCACTGAAAACTGGCCATAGCAACTTCCAATCAGCACATTGCCTCGTGCCTTCTAAAGAAAATGTGCCCTGCCTTCACGTTACCTGCTGCCAGCTGACTGGAAGCTAACTTACTCTTGACTGTGTTAGAGATGTTCTTGGCTCAGTCCATTCTGCAAAATATATTTTGCTTAGCATGGAAAGGAGACAGCTGAGGAGGGTCCTAGCTACAGTCTCCCATTGCCTATAGGGCATTACAGGGAAGGTAAAGCCAGACTCTCCTCAGAAGTGACCAGTGACAGGGCAGAAGGTCCTGCAGAAGGGGCACAAGGGGTTTGGATGTGAGGAGAAAACTTTCCTTGAGAGCAGTTCAGCCCTGGGACAAGCTGCAGAAAGGTGGTGGGATCTCTGTCCTTGAAGACATCAAGCACTCAAGCAGATGAGGGCCTGCTACCTGACCTACCATTGTAGTGAGCCCTGCTGGGCACACAGGCTTGTACTGAACACTTCCAGAGATGTCTCCTGACACAAATCTTTGTCAGATTTTGGGAACCATATTCCATCCAGCATGACCAGCCTTGTAAGACAGAACTCACCATCCATGTTCAAACAAAAATGTACGTGCTACTGACAGGGGAACAACATCCTCCATGCGTGATTGTGACAGCAACTCACAGACTTTATGGGTGGTTTGGTGCTCAGCCATCACCTCCCTGACTCACACAGCCTGCCCTGCAGTACAGGAAGGGATCTGCACAAGGGAGGAGCTGTACCTGGCACATACGCTGAAGCACCTTCAGATACTTTTCTGACTGTCTCATTGAAGAATTATCTGTAGTAGCGATTCCCACAAATGTCACAGGTAAGGGCAGGAAGCCATGAAAAATCATCATGGGGACACTGCATGTAGCAGCCTTCATGTGGTGCCCTCTGGGGAATACTTGAAAGTTTTAAAGAAAACAGAAGCCATCTCTAATTTGTCTAATTACTCTTTAATCAAAAGCATCACTACCAGTTCTCCTCAAGCTCAGTGATACATTTTGCCAGGTACAGGTACACCAGACTGTACAGCACCATTTCCACTGCCCTGAGGAACTACGGCACAGACAGAAAAGGTGGGAACCAGCAATTTGCCTGTTGTCCTACATGGAATCAGGTGGACAGTGGAAAGTGGTTCACTTTACCCCTGAGGGAGAGAAACAGGCAGCTCCTGTGATTCAGCCCTTCCTAAGACACAAATCCAAATCGTCTGTAGCGGTCTCCCATGGACTCCAGGTAACAATCCCACAGACAGTTTAAAGGACCAGCTTTGATGAGAAGCCTGAATTTTTGCATGGCTGCAAGAAGTGAGTAAAATCATCACTCTAGAGAAACACTTGTTGGAGCTAACAAAAGAGGTATGGTATGCATGAGAGTGAGATCTGCAGCCTTAGCTGAACCCCCTCATAAAATCTCCTCCACCTTCTCAGTAATAACAACAGTATTATTTTCCTATCTCTCTTTCTCCCCCTTCTGTCTGTAATTTGCTCTTCCTGGTGGAAGGGAAAGGAAGTGTAAATTATTACAACACTGACAAGTCCTGAACAGCATCTTCTGTCAATACCAGTAAACCTTAGGAAGCAGAACAGACCTCTGACAGGGCTTTGAGGAATGTGGAGATGCTATCCATGTGCTTCTTTACCAACTGAAAACTGTAAGCATGAAAGCAATTCAAAGCATGCTCCTCTTTTTCTGTCTTTCTTCTTTCCCCAGTTACTGGCACATCTCAGGTATTTACTGAACTAATTCACAATTCTTTAGCACTTAATGTACTGAGATGGGCCAGATATAACTACTCAAGCAGGCAAACTAAGGTACATTCCGCTGTGTTCTTTTGCAATGAAGAAACTCAAATCACTTTTGAGCGATTTGTCTGCTGCACTACTTTTCCTGTGCAGCTGGAGGGCCCAGAAGTAATTCAAACTGATCTAGCAATGTGTAGACTGCAGTCTCACAATGGTGGTCAAATGCTGTTATCTTGTGAAAGAATTTTTACATGACTGTGGCTGGAGACAAAATGCCTCAAGCAGAAATCGGACACAGGATTTTTTCATCCCCAATCGGACTCCCAGTTGGGAGTAATAACATAATGATCACTAACACTGTTTTATAAGGCTCCTGTATTTCTACCAGATGATGTCAACGCATTTGTGTTTTGCAGCAGTTCTGCAGTGAGCACTACATATGCACCCTGGATTTACTGAGCACACACAGGAAGATTTTACATGTGTGCCGAGAACATGAAGGACTGTTTGAGCACAAGCAGCTGACCCACAGAAATCACGAATCAAGGTTTTGAAGCTTTTAGGTAATTTTGGATTCACCGGTTGTACAAGAAAAAATAGCTCTGCACACGTTGTGGTGGCCTTTTGAGGATGTGTGGCTATTGACTGTGCCTTTGGAGATTATTGCTGCATTACACAGCATTACTCTTCCAACAGTCTACCAGACACCCACAAATGCTGGAAAAACAGCCCAGATTTTGTTTTTCACCCTGGACAAAATTTCTGCATGGGAAAAGGAGGTTTGAACAGGGATCCTGGTTCTCTAGATACTCTCCATATACTGAGGTCTCCAAAATTTAAGAAAGGCTACACTTTAAACTCAGATTAAACTCACCCTGGATGGTTGCCTACGTCTCCTCATAAGCTGGACTATACACTGCTAATCAACTGAGCTGGTGTATGAAGAGAGACAAATGATTCATGACAATCCACCGTGGAGCCACTTTCTACAGAAGAGAATAGAAGGTTGTGGTGTCTCCCTCACTGGAGATATTCAAGAACTGTCTGGATGCAATCCTGTGCCATGTGCTCTGAGATGACCCTGCCTGAACAGACAAGGTTGCTCCCTTGCAACCTGACCCATTCTGTGGTTCTGTGATTTTAATGTAAGGATTTCAAGTGCTTTAGGGTCCTGTGAGCCAGCAGGAGGACACTCAGTGCAGGCTCTGTTTAATTGACTGGTTCCTTGCTTCTGACAGGTATCCAGAGATTTTTACTAGAACTGTGCCCCTAATCTTTTATGCAGTCTTGTACCGTCTTGCCAGCAGCTGTCTTCACTGGTGGTGTTAGACACTCCCAACAAAGAGGTCACTGAAGAGACATCACTGGCATCTGGAGAACACTGAATTATGTGCCCATGACTTCTGCAAGACTTCTCTGCTGACTGAAAGTTACAGAGGGATACACCACTTTTTGTCCTGCGGCATGCACAGAAAGGATGCACTTTGCTCATCTGTTTGCCTTAAAGACCTGTCTTTTTAAATGTTAGTAGGAAGGTCTGGGAAATAAACTTTAACAAACAAGAGCCAAAACAGACACAAAGTACCGACCTCGACGAATGAATGGACATTTTAGAGTAGCATCAGGTCAGCAGAGCCACCTCTAACACAGCAGAGTGACTCTGCACTGATTATCCCTAGCACAGCCATGGCCATAGGCACAGCATAGGTCCCAGCACAGGCACCCCAATGCTGCTGGAAGCCCCCTGGTAAGGATGGGACATAGCCTGCACTGCATTGCCGTGCTGGGTGGTGGTTGTAAAGCGCAGACAAGCCATGGACTTCTGACTCCAGAGTGACATAGCTATGATTTGGGTTAATTCAGCAGTGCAGCAGCTTTCACCTCAGCTGCTGTCCTCTCAGGGCTGCCTCCTTTCAATTTTACAGAAACAGAGGAAAGAACCAGCCAGAAGCCGGCTGTCTCATTCAAAACTGCACAGTGTGACTTACAGCGGGAGTAAGTCTCATCAGTTTCAACTTCTACAGAGGCAAAAATCTCTTCTTTTAGCCTTGATCTTTTGTTACCAGCATGAACGCACAGAAAACTGAACGTTGCTGCCATTATTTGAATGTATTGTTCTATGAGCGGCAGATTCAGAGGAACAGTATTTAAAAAGGAAAAAAAAAAAAGGAAAGGAAAAAAAAAGAGAAAGGAAACAACCCAAAGGTCTGTCAATTGTGCAAAATGCATTCCTGCACTTCAAGGTGGGTGGTCTGCTTGGAAGTTGTTGTGGTTTCAGCACAAACCGCCACAAAAGATTAGTGATGTGTGCGCGAATACAGCAGTCTGATCGCCGCATTTGAAACGAAGCGGCTTACCTGTGTATTGAATGATGTTTAACACAAGTACTCCACTAACCGGCCGTCAAGTGGGAAGCGCCACTTCATGGAAAGTGGCACTCTAACATCGCATCCACTCTCTGTCAGGAATTTAAGTGGCATTTTAAAACTGAGATGAATACGCTCTCATTTCCCACACAGAGAAACAGACGCATAAAACGCACAAAAAATGATTGATCCTGGGAGTAGAAAACGAGGTGTCTTTCAAGACGGAGCAGCAAGCTCCAGCTTAATTGTCCAGCTTTACTGATTAAATTACTAACAAGATGTAAAGCCAAATCGAGCCCTTTTGCAGTAGGTCGTTCAGTGCACAAATCTGGCTGAAGTACTTGCAGTGCCAAACACGGAAATTCTTTTTCTTTTTTGGATAACATCTGGATGTCTTTTCATTTGGAAATTGACTTTTGTATCAAATACAAAACGTTTTATTATGTACTTTGTAGGTGTGAGAGTTGTAACTAAAGTAAACGAAAATTCTCGCTGTTCTTACAGCTGTGTTAATGCAAAAAACACAGGCGAAAGGGAAGCTGAAGATATTGTCTGGTTTCGCATCAAGCTAGAGGAAAGTGCATTTGGGTGGGGATTATACGACCAAGCATTACGGCTGGTTTCAAATAACTTAGGTAGCTTCCACTTAAGACTAATTCACTTGATTTTTTTAAGTGTTAAAATTAGTTGTCCCATTGGCTCTGAGGACTGAAGTCCCACGGCATTCACGGAACAGTAATTAAGAGCACCCTCTTGTGGTCATTATTACGGATGTTAATTAAACCTTTTATGGTAAGCTGTTAATGTATCTGCTCTCTCATGCCAATACGGTACCCAGAAAGTTTATTAAAATATGCACATGAATGTGCTGTACATGATTCGTTCTATATCAGCCCAACAGATGCAATTGCAAGGTTTTGTCTTGCTTATCCACCAAAAATTGTATGCTTTAAAATAAAAATATTTTAACATTTCATGCAGCTTATGGCAAAGTAATTCCTTTATTTACCATTTTCAGAATTTTGTATCCTCAGAAAGGATACAAAAAATGACAGAGCAATAAGTTTGGTCTCCATACCAATGAACTTAGCAAAAACTGTAACAGAGGATGGAATGAACGTACGAGAAGGAAGCAACGTGGCTACTGTAAAAGTGAGTCATGATTTACTGATCTTTACAGATCTGTTGCAGTTCTCTGAAGCAATCATGGAACACGTACCCCTTCCTTTTAACCACAACTTTTCTTAAGATGCCTAAGTATGGAAATTACTCAAATACAGAAACTAATGTCTGATAGTCATTACACATAAAACACAGTCAGAACATAAGTACTAGGTGGGAATGTTTGAGCAAATTATGTCAGCTCCAGTCAAGTTAGCTTTGGTTAGACTATATGAGAGTTATAGCAAGAGAAACTGTCACAGGTAAGGGACAGATGGAAATAGTCTTCATGGAAGCAGATTAGGAAGAATACTTTTTCCGTGTGAGGAAATTTGCAACCAGGATTTGCAACCAGTTAAGATAATTTTATGTTGTAATAGGAGATTAGTGCAGTGTGCAGTTCTGAGCAATCACTTTGGGGAAAGTAAGGAAGAGCAAGTAAGCAAGTTTCACAGTATGAAGTAAATTAATGGAACGATGAAACAAACAAGGAAAGTATTCAAATTATCGGTGTATTAGAGAAGAAACTGAGGTTGTGCTACACAGTACTAAAATGTTTCAGAAGACCATTTCTATGGACAACGGGAGGCATACACTCAGAAAATAAAGGCATTGGGATAGCGCATTCCAATACTTTTGAATGTACCATGAGAAACTGTATTGCTCAGAGAAGAGATGGGGGGACTAGTGCAGATAAACAGTCCAAGACTATGGATGTTTGGGGTGATTTGTACAGGCACTTTCAGATTTTGGCAGACACCAAGGCAAAAGTTAATGAATCTGTGAAATGTTGCTGGGACTTCACCAACTCTGCTTTTCTTGCTTTCTCAGAAAAGAGAAGGAACAAAAAAAAAGGTTGAAATTAATAAAAATACCTCAAACATAAACTAGGAAAATGTGCAACACTCAGAACAACAAATGCACCCCCAAAACCAGAAAAATAATAAGTGAAAAAATGGGACTTGAGGAAGATCCATACTTTGACAGATGAAAATTCAGGTTGGTTGAATTTAACCATGCTGACACACCCTAGAGAGACCTAGAGCACTTGCAGACTCATGAATGAGTAACATATCCCTCCTGGCATGGGACTGTTCTGGTGCTACATCAGTTGCAAAGGCTAGCAGCTGAGTGTGTCAGGTCTTCAGTCAGGGAACAGTCAGGTGCTAGACAGGATGCTTTCCTAGACAGGGGAGGATGCTTTCACTCAGTGGTGAACAGCTTCATTGCCTCCAGATTCAAAGAGGATGCTGAAAATTGGAAGCTTTTGACCACTGCTGTAAAGAAAACTCTCGCTGAGCAAAAATCAAGAAAGTGCAGTCTCTTGCAACAGAAGTGTCGTGTCACTAGATCACTAACTAGATTCCAAAATCACTTAACTAGATTCCAAATCTAGCTCAGGAAGAGGAAAACCTCTTTTTTTCCCCTCTCTTATTTTTATCCACAAACTACTTCCCATGCTCTAGGCATATCTTGGCCTTTCAAGGTAAAAAAAAAGAGGGTTCCAGTAAATGGCAAAGCTCAGTGTACCTATGCTACAGAGAGAACAAATTCTAAAAAAGTTTGATTTGGACAGCTTAGCCAGAAACTTTTGGATGAAGCGGAAGTAACACAGGAATGTAGTATATGTCAAACCTGTAAAAAAGGAGTGAGTGGCATCATGAATTCTTTTTATTTTCTTTCATTCATAAACAGTTTCGACTTAATCAGAGGTACTAAAACCTTTGGAATCAGTTCTTCCCTGTTCCAAGAGAGAAATCAGTTAACATCACCTGTTAAATTGCTATGGTCACTGCTCCTCTTTCTGGCAAAGCAAAGCCAAGTTTTCACACTGAGGGGGAAAAAAGGCAATCAAAACTAAGACAACAAAACCAAATAACTGAAGTAATCCAGGCAGCAAGACCCTGATCAGAAACTACTTTCTGGTCACGTTGAGAGGATACATTCAGATTATGTTCAAGATTCAAATTCTGTGGATGGCACAGGCCCTGAGAAGCACCTCCCACTGGTCCTGCACTCCTAGGGGGCTTAAGCTATATGTTGGCTCTGTATTTCTCTCACAGGTAGGTTGGTGTGAACCTAGAATGTATAGTCTCTAAGATCAGTTCCACATTCTCCTTCTTCTCTCATGCTTCAATGAGCTGAACTGGTCACGGCTCCTGGTGGTGTCTGTCCTGAAAACCAGGACTGAGGCCTGGAGGTGCGTATGGACAGCACTGTGAGATGAACTCATCATATGTTTGCAGCTAACACTGGGAAAACAAAATGGAGAGAGAGATCTGATCAAACCTGTGGACAGTGGCACCAAAATGTTTTGCAGAGATTTGCAAGGACTGGAAGAAATACATAAACCCTGGTAACTGGGACATGATTTTCTTGCTACAGCAGATTTTGTCAGCTGGTTTATATTTTTCCATTCCAGGTACACTGCACGTGGGAACAAGTCAGGCTGACTTGGAAGCAATAGTAAAAAAAATCTCTTTATTTTATGGCATGGAAAAAAAAAAGGTGTAACACACTGCATGATATAAAGTGGCAATTTGAAGAATTTCTTTTTAAATACTTACATTCCCCATCTCCTTAAATACTTCAGCAAGGCCTGAATTTTGAACTTTCCTCCAGAAAGCTCAGCTTTCACCATCAATACAACTAAAGCTCGTGTCTCGGAAACTACTGTAATAGATGATGTACCTATTTTCTGTCTCAGAAATGCCTGAGATCCTCTTAATAGAACAAAAAAGTGACAAATATTTGGCAAAATTTCTTAAGGTTTCTAAGCTGCTACAGGAAAGGTTACTGCGCAGATTAATTAACTGTCCATATAGAAATACTAGGATGGAGAATAAATCTGTCAATATATAGATCCCTTTTACATCATATGCAAATATTCCTACACGTGACAAGCCCTGCACATTTGGAAAAAAGGCCCCAAAACCTGAATAGCTCAACTTATGACAGCTGAGACAGGTCTTCAAACCCACTTCTATAAAATCTCCTCTGCCAGCCATTGGTGGGGCAAGAAAAATATCCTAGTACTTTAGTTTCAGGGGGAAAAAAGGGTTTCCTACAGTGTTTTTTGTCCTTTGTATTGAAGATATCAAATCACCAAGGGCTGCCACGCCACAGTTACAGAACTTGTTTGCTGTTTTGCCACTCTCTATGTGCATGGAAGAGAAAGATGACTTTTTCTGGTAAAATACTGAAAGAGGATTTCTTTTTCTAGATTGCCAATCAACAGCAAAAGTGTGCAGTCAGCTTTGTAGCAATCTCTGAAACAGTAAACAGCATTTTTTCATCATGTGGCCATCAACACTTTCCTGTTCATAGATAGGAAAAGAATATTTTCTATTGCTATTAAAAGCCAACATTTTAAAGTCCTGTTCAGGAATAAAACAGAAAAGTCATGTACAATGCTAGCAAATAAAAGATATTTACATTGTAATTTCACATTCTGTCATCTCCTGTAATGAGAAAATGATAACAAACTTGCATTAAGATCTACTGTCAGAGAAGAATGCCAATTTTTGTCTCTAAACATTTGCACTTTGATTCTTGCCTACCTGTTCATTTCAGATGTGTTGCCTAGGCATTCAACACTTTATGTGTTTACTCCATTACCTATCTGTTCAACCAAGATTACATACATCAGCTGGGGTACGATAAATGGAGTGTGAAGACAGGCCACATTACTATGAAAATCCTCTCCTACAGGAAGTGAGCAAAGGAGAAAATCTCAGAGAGATGACAAACTTAATTTACTCTGCATGTCCCATTCTGTTCAACAGGATGATTCACTGTGTATCCCTGACCCACGAGCTATGGCATAGGTGAATTCAGAAAGAAAACATACAAAATCCAAGCAGGTGCACTGCCTGGTTTTAACAAGTTTGCTTTGTTTTTCACAGGTCACATGCTTCTTTTTCACCAAGAAGCCAGCAATATTTCTCCATTTATTTATTTAAAGTAACACAAGAAATGGGTGCATCAAGCTAAAATACAATGGAAACAAAATCACAAAGGGCATGGTATTTTTTGCCCTACATTCCTAAGGATGCAATTGAACTATTCTCTCCCATTCAAAAAGCATTTGAAATCACTGGACAAAATCCAATGCCTTAGTCATGCTCAGAGGCAGTGGCCCAACACCCTGTATGTACTGGCCAGTCAGCTTCTGGCTACTGAATTCAAATGTGGCTAAAATTAATGCTACCACATGAACCATCAAACAGAGAGAGAGGGATAGACGGGAGAGAGGGGGGAGAGGAGTAAAGAAATTTTTGTCCACAGCTGCTCCTTCAAAAAACAAACTCATAGAAAAAAATAAGACTGTTAGGCCTGTTTCTCATGGAAGGAATATTTTCTACTGAGGAAGGATAAAAGGATGGTTTGGTTGCAGATATGCAACTGCAATGCAGCTGTATGCATATTGCTACTAAGATTTTGAAGACACGGAGAAAGAAGTATATCATGAGGCAAAATAGAAATATATGCCCAGCAGCTGCTCTGTAAGTAACTCCTGGTCTAGATGAACAGTGAACTTGGTTAGAAAGACCCCATCCCACAGGCTTATTGCTATTATGTGACTCCAGGTGTTTCAGTGTGATCCTCCATGAATACAGAGGAAGAGGTGTACTGTCTTGGATGAAGAACCCATTCACTCCAACATCCTGTTTCCACCACAGGCCAGAAGCAAACGTCAAAGGAAGAGGAAAAGCAAGGCAAATATATGATATCTTCTCTGCAACACTCCCACAGCTTCCAACTGCTTTCAGCTCTGGGAATTTCCTGAGCGTGAGGGGGTGTTCATTCATTAACTCTCAACACAGTCCTCTTCCAAATACTTGGCCCATCCTCCCTGCACCCCAGAGAAACACCCTGTACTCAGCATGCCATTCAGAAAGGCACTGAACGAAGAGCCATCTCCTCTTGTTTAGAATTGGGCTCCCACTACCGCAAATCTGATGGTTTGTACTCAAAGAGTCAGCTGCCATCCACCCTCTACATGTTACTTAGAATGTGATGAGCCTCAGGCATCCTCTCTCTTTGGTGAGAATTCCGAGCCTCAATTGTCCCTTTCAAGGGACACAAAGTCAGACAGCCGAGCATCCTCATTATTCTTTTCTAGTTCCAGCACTTTCTTTCTAAGAAGCAGGAAACACAACAGGGAACAGTGCTCATGGTGCAAACTCACCACAGATTTCTGGAGTGCCATAAATGTGTTCCCTGTTTTGTTCTCTGTTCCTTTCCTTGAAATGTGTCTCGCATTTCCCAAACACCAAGATGGCATTCATGCAGGGCACACGTACCTAAAGTCTCACTCCTGAGTGGCAGCAACCAATTCGGGTATTCCTACCTTTTCTGTAAAGTTACGACTAGGTTTCTGCACATACATCACCTTGCATTTATTTACTCTGTATTTAATCTACTTTTTTACTGCCTAATCACCCACAATTCTTTACAGATGACCCTCACCCCTGCTAACTTAAAAAGGCTTTGCATAGTCAGCAAACATTCTTGTCTTGCCGCTCACCATTTCCTCCATGCGAGTGACGAATTGTGAAGCACTGCTCAGCTGCCTCCTTCTGCTCAACTCCTCATTGATGATAGTCTCTGTGGCTATGAAATAATGCACATCAGTGCTTGACAATTAATGACAGCATACCTTCTAATACATGGCTACCAGCAGCCAAGTAACACTCGATAGTACTTGGCATACAGAACCTGAAAAACTGCTTTAAAACACAGACACCATTATAATTATTAACTCATGTGCACATATTAAGCCACACGTGTTTAATATTAAGCACAAATATTATTGCATGATCAAAGCAATGCATATGAGATAGTTTGTAACTCTTTGCTAATATACAACTATTAGTTTTATTACCTTCTCTTGGCCATGAAAATTAGGAACATTGTATTTGATTATTTCTGGTCAGAAGATGAGCTAGGGAGAATATTCTGCTTTGATTGCCCAGTCAGACTGCCCCAGAGAAAAAGAAGAAGCCCGAAAACCTCTAGTATACGTTCCTAAAACAGTTTTACTTGTTAAAACACTAACTGTACTGCATAGATAGTTGCGGCCCACAGCCAATTTTATTTGAATGCCTTGCCTCTGAATTTGCTTTTGTTTATGTATTCTGATTTTCTTTTAATCCTAATTCCAGTTTGATTGCATAACAATAATGTCCTTTTGCCCTTAAAACCCTTACACAGGATCTCAAACTTGGCTTCACTTTAAGGCAGTTTTGGTTTATGAATGATACAGAACTATTTGTTACCCTACAAGCACAATTCAGAGGTTCACTCCTCCCTAAATGTCTGCTCCTACAAAACAAGGAAGAAGAGACTGACACCAGAATAGCATAAGGAATCCAAACATACGTGTGTTTGCTTTTCCAGCAAACATTTCCATTTCCAAGACATCTAGTAAACACTTTTCTTCAATCTTTTTTTATTTCACTTATTTCTACTGTGCTTATTAATCTGTTTGGAACTCCAGTGCCAGTAAGTAAGTCCAAACGTACGCTCATACTGTATAATTGCATAAGCTGCTTCCTGTAGGCTGGGGTTACGATTTGCATTTTCATCTATTAAATACCTTGTGTTCTAGATCCTTCTCTCTGACTGTGAAACGTATTTGGACATCTCCACTGTGGCACTTTTCCAACTTTGTACAAACACTGAAAAGCAATCTCACTGAAAGCAGACGGTTTAGTATGACTTGGTTATTAATTTTTAAGGAAGAGGTTCTGTGATCTGCGACAAGAGAAGTATTTTAATTGACAGGAGGAACTACCTACCACTCATGCAAGTATTAGAACCACTTAAAATGTCTTCATCTGCATTTCTGTACGTATGTGTATATATGTGTGTGTGTGTATAAATATATATATATATATATGGAGATATATATTAAAAATTCTCAGAAGCAGGATGTTCTTTTCACAGCGTTTACAGCACACTCTGCTGGCTGTTGTCGAAAGTTAATGCCAAGCGAGGACGACAAGCTAAAAAGAAATAAAATGTTTTAGGACACAGGAGAAACACAATCCATGCAGGTAATTACCCCGGGCATTTGAACGGAGAGGCACAAGGGACGTATTCTGGGAGCAGCAAGGAAGGGTTGGCAGGAAACTAGTTTAGTTTCACGGAAGAGAGCGAGCTTTGCTTTTTTTTTTT